>OZ026623.1:89701305-90301305 GCA_964020975.1 Hermodice carunculata | reverse complement strand
CCATGATATGGGTTAAAAACACCAAACCCAGTCACCTGGCCTCCATAGCAGTATCTTCACACACCAATTTAACAACCTATCATATATGTTGTGGGAAAATCCAGTCAGCCTTGTAGGCAATGTGTATACTATAAAGGTAAGTGCGATGACCAAGTAACTGCAAAAGATGTCACACACTCTGGCACTGAACAAAACGTATGCATAAAGTTGGTAATCAAGCACTGAGTTGTTTGTTGTTTTAAAAATGCACGGAAAGTATAGCTGCGTACATTATATATATATATATATATATATATATATATATATATATATATATATATATATATATATATATATATATATATATATATATATATATACATACATACATATATACGACTTAACGTGGTATATTTGATTGTTTTCTGAAGTGTCCAAGAAACAGTGATCATTTCAAAACATTTGTAAGGTTGGAGCTTCTGTTGAGACAATATTAATCGCAAAATACAGGAAATTTTGTACGGGCGAACAATGCCAGCTAGAAAGCGAAACCTTGACATAAAAACATTAGGCATGATAGTCGTCTCAGCAGTCAATGTTGGAACATCGTCTTGTTTTCTGGTGTTATATTTGGCCTGGCATGTGTTATGACTTGTATTTTGTGGCCCTTTTGTACTTGGATGATTATTCGTACATAAAAAATAGTGCATGTAATTCAGTATCACTTAATGCCAGTGCTTTTTATTTCTTTGTTAAATCTGGAAGGTGGATTCCGATATCTATATTGTTTTGATATGCTAAATTTGGAAGGTGGTGACCATTTTTTAAAAAATTATTATTTCAGTGCATCTTCAAGACTAATTCATTGTCTCACATCTGCAATGATACAAATAGACGCATCTTTGATAAACCTTCTGCAATATATACAGCAAGTTGTAATTTTATCATTATCCCCTTACTTTAGCTGGACATTGTAGCTTTTTTATAGGATATTGTGCATTTCAAGTATAACCGGCTTCCTTTTTTACAACACAAAAAAGCCCTAGCAATGATTTTGGTCAGTTGATTGTTTTCGTTTTTGGTTATTTTTCTAAGCTATAAACAATAAACCACCATCCACACCAAAAGGTGAACAGACTGCTTCTTCAACTGCGTATAAAAAAGAGCATTTCTATTGAAATACAACTTACACTACATACATCTTCTTCTTACCTTCTATATATACAATATATTTACCATGATATTTCAGATGTAAAATGGCAAACCTATTGGCATTACTACTCAGTTTATTAATTTCTAGTGGTGAAAGAGGCGTGCACACAGGTATGATTTATTATTGTATGGATTCCGGTATAATTAAATGTTCCTATGTACCCAAGGGACAGCAAAAGTATGGTTTAAATAAGGAGTGGTCGCAGCTTAAGATAAATTTAAGGAGGCAAAAAAATGGAACAGGATAATAATGTTCCTGGTTTGATACAAATTATCTCGTAATGGATGTAGTCTAATTGGAAACCCTACTTTCCTTTCCTCGCGATTTAAGTAATATCAAGAATATGACCTGATTGTATATTATTGTGCAAACCCGGAAAGTAATATATATATATATATATATATATATATATATATATATATATATATATATATATATATATATATATTCAGAATGACATGATTTTGTCCAATGAATTTATGTGTGAGCAATCATTTAGAAATAGAATCGTTCTGCTTATAGCCTCAATAATTTTGATAATCGATTAAATACCCAAGAGAAACACATGGAGCTAGTCTATACACATCACCTTTTGGCACCGTTTCGTTAAATGTAAATCACTTTAATTTACAGTTATGGTTAATCTTTTATAGAATGGAATTTAAAAGTAATAATCGAGCACATCACACATGAACTAATCATAGTTACAACTTAATTTATGTGTGTGCGACAATGACTTAGTGCATTAAAAAATAAACAACACCAAAAGTGGGCAAGGGCGCTATAACTATAGGCTTACGTCGCACATGATGTGGGATAAGTACAGCAAATGTAAACAAAGATGACACATCAGTTTAAAAAGTAATGATGACAATGTAAACTAAATTATTGAGTGAAATACAGATTGTCTGTTGATTTTGCAAGAGTACATAGAGAGCTGAATCCTACATGTTTTCCAATTTCCTTCGAACAAATAGGATCGTACCATTAAATTCGAAGGGCTGCGCCATCACGCAGGGTTCCGCGTCTTCAGAAATAGTAAATGCATTAAAACCAGCACGATAGTGCTTGGTTTGCTTTGTATATACATATAACAAGTAAGGTAGTTCTCTCGTTTGAAACTCTTTCAGCCGATAATTTTTGCACATTGGAAGTCATTATCGTCAGTTCATTCTGCCCTGTAGACATATATATATATATATATATATATATATATATATATATATATATATATATATATGTATATATATATATATATATATATATATATACATATATATATATATATATATATATATATATATATATACATATATATATATATATATATATATCCCTGGAGGACTGCTCATGTTTGTAAAACGAAAATCTCAAAGTTGAGGAAAAATTAAAAAAATTACGAGAAAAAAATGGTCTAAAGCAGTGAAGACATGAAACATCTATTGATTTGTGGCCCTAATTCATACAGTAATATTTTCCATCTGATTTGTAACAGGTAGAACGTCCATTGATGGTATCGTTTCGATCGTTTGTTTATGATGTGAATCACTATGCAACAATCGAGAGTGTGAAACTCTCTGAACCCCAACTATATCTAGTGAATAGCACTTTGGTGCTCGTTTGAAAGAAGTTACGCATGGGAGCTGCAAACTCTTCTGAATACCATTTAGTGTAATTCACATCTTTAGCTGATAAGTTATTTTCTATTTGTATTGGCATTATATTCGTAAATCTATAAAATATAAAGCTTCTGGTCATTACGCAAAATTTCAATCTTGCAAGTTAAAGATTGCAGTGTGTGGTTTTTGGTTTTTACCACCACTACGGCGATAAAAAAAAATAACTGACATTCTTGAGGCTTTTGCAAAGCCTTTTGCAAATAATGATTTTAATAATAATAATAATGATGATGATAATAATAATAATCTTTATCATTATTATTATCATCATTATCATTATCATTATTATCATTATTTTTATTACTATTATCATTATTTTATAATAATAACAATAATGATAATAATAATAATAATAATAATAATAATAATAACAATAATAATAATAATCATCACAATTATAATAATAATAATAATAATAATAATAATAATAATAATAATAACAATAATAATAATAATAATAATGATAAAAAATCATTATGATAATTTTACAATTACTATTATTATTATTATTATTATTATTATTGTTATTATTATTATTATTATTATCATCATCATTATTTTTATTATTTTCAATTCGTTTTGCCACAGGGGTCCAATTCTATGCTTGATTGATATTTATGGTCTTGCGTTATACATTAGTAATGTTGCTGCACCAAGATGTTATGGATGGTAATCGGTTTTTGCATTACCCAGCAGGCATTGTTTCAGTTGCCATGTACTGTTCAGAATGAAAACCTGGCAGTTGCATTACATTCCTTTCAGAATTGAATTGATTAATATACATAAATCACAAGAGACCAAGTGAAATGCGTCTCAGGAATGTTATTTGTCGTGCGCCCATTTTATAAAGAATTGCTCTAAGATAACCCAATTGGTTTGACAAAAGTCAAGGAATGTAGTCCATTTTTTTAATGATATCTACGCTAAATATCTCGACAAATTCACTTGCATGCACCATGCTTTTGCACCTTCTAAAGTCAATGTTGTTCAAACGAATGAAATTAAGCTTTAAACAGTTTTTGTTATTAAAGTTGTTTCTTTTCTTTTCTGATTAGTTGTATAATAATATCAACATATAAGAGGGAACAAAGGTGTGGAACCATACAATCCGTTCATGATACTGTGACTCAGCATGATCAAATGGTTCAGGAAATAGAATATGTTAAATAAGTTGCATCTGTATCAGAGAAAATATTCCAGTAATATCTCCTTGTATTGTTAAATGTTTAGTACGTTTATCTTACTTGTCAGAGACATGTTTAGATGTGCCTCCGTTACAAAGAATTGCGTGCTCCGGATCCAACAAGGACGTTTGTTCAAGAAACGACTGTTGCTGGTTGAATGAGTATGGATGTTATGTTAACCGAAGTATGCCAGGTAATATTTCCACTTAAACCACCATCTCCATGTTTATTCGATTCTATAGCATGCACTCAGTCGGCCCCTTCAAGGAAGCTTTTGCTTCATTTAGGTATTTTATTCTCTCATAGACAGGGAGTTTCTCAACATCATAACTGAAGTGCATAACGACTTTTACGAACAGATATTGCAATTTAGATACGATGATTCATGAATGATGATGATGATGTTCATGATGAGGCCGACGACGACGACAACGAAGGGGACGATGGTAATGACAATAACAACACAGGTCAAACAAGAATAACAGCAATACATGCTTATTGGATAAAGCAGCATCGTTGAGCCACTTGTACCGCCGTATCAGTGCACACGTTCAAAATGATACAAATCTACAAATTCCAGTATATGTACATGGCTGTAAGAATAGTTACCACCATTAAAATGCAAAGACACGAAAAAGTATCTTGTGTACATTTTACGTAAAAACAAGATAAAAGCGTTAATGCATCATAACTGACTACATTTTGTTATTAGTAGTTCACCGGCTTTAGCGGTGAGGGCTTATGTCTTTTGGTTCACATCTTCAGCTTGGTTTGCATTCTGATATACCTGTCAACCATCGTGACCCAAGTCCAGGGTAACACCATGAATTACTGATCACTTTTCAAAGGTTTTTGACAACGTTTTTAGAATTTTACCGTCTGTCATGATGACTGATAATGTGCCTTGACATTTCAAGATGAAAATGTAAACTTAATTTTCCTTGTAAACTTCTGCATAAAAGCAATACATTCTGTGGCTACATTTACTTTTATTGATATATAAATAAAACTGCCTGTTTGTTTTGCAGTAATTGATGGTTTCTTCCAACCAAGGTCAATGACCACGATGGGTATCATTGGGCACGCATATATAAGTAAAACTGGGAACGTACATGACTGTGCAAAGCATTGCCGAGAAGACAAAAAGTGTCACTTGTTTCTCTTCCAAAATGGCAGTAAATGTCGTATCATAAAAACAGCTTATGTAGACGCTCGTCTACCGGTGTCTTCTTATTACCTGTATGCCAAAATAGGTAAGTATCTATAGCAGTTTAAAAATCCTTAAAAACAGAGGTATATAAAAGGATCATATTCAAGGGAGGGTATTTTATTAGATATCATTTTCTGGTTCGTCTTTTCATTCAAATATTCTCTAAGATACAGGCTTTGTTCTGTCAGGCGTTAATTAGCATGAGTTAATAAAATTGGATGCTCAGATACTTTTTTCGTTCTTTACTCTGTTTCAGATAATATTTTCGAGGTAAACGTATTTTTGGAATGTAGACCTACAATAGATTCTTAACCACCCCTACTACATTGTACGCAATTCAGATTGCCTTATTAGTCATCTAAGAAAATATGCATACTGTAGGATGAAGAGCAGCAAACATATCAGTTTTCATTCTTGAACATGACTATTTTTCAATCTTTTCAAATGGTTGCCTCACCTACTTGATATTTAGGGTCATTAGATTGATAGAGGACAAACATGAAATTATTCATCACCATTACATTTTCCTTATCTCAAAAGTATAAATGTCTCTGTGCGCAAAATTATGCTTTTGTACCAAACTGTGCTTTTGTATCAGCAACAACTACTGCTTGTTGTCATACTTGCCTTCCAAGCTGGAGGCCACTGAGCATTAATCGGTACACGAATACGTGCCGCACATAATGTCACATAACTCAAATACTTAGTTGTTAGTGTGCCCAACTTGGCATATAAATCAAAAGTAAACTATCCTATAAATATGTTTATTGATCACCTGTGCTTGGCTATCCCATGAACTTGACTTGTGTTTCATGGATCAAAAGAATGAAGGCCCTTTCCAGCATTGCCATTTACAAGTCAGGTAGACAGTGATTTTTTTCTGAATAAAATTGTCTAAACTGGATGTTGTTAATATTTGGCTGCAGATGATGCACATGGGCAAAATTATGTGCTGATATTTTACTCTTGTTCCTTTTTTCTGCAATATTCAAGTTTAGAAACGGTATATTATGTGGGAAGCTTTGGCTTTAGAACATTCACATGTATAACGGTGTTTGATGCATTTGACCAAATCCCCATTCTGAAAAAAATGGTTCAAAGGAGGTAGTTATGTGCGAGTGCCTTATCAACACGGTTATGCAGTATAAGTACTGAGTCGGCATTTATTTCCAGAATCGGGGACTTAAATCCACCAGCATTAAGGAAATGGCGAAAATATATATTTCATGTTTGGAACGAGCGGGACTCGAACCTGCAACCTTTATGTAATTTAAGCGTAAATGTCTGTAAATATAAGGTGTATTTCATAAATTGTCGGTCTGTGGAAGTGCCCTGCCGTGTCAATGTACAAGCCACACCTGCTATAACATCACTCTGGGTCCTCGGTCAACCTTTTTTGGGGTTGCCCCGATGGCCTAGAGGTCAGCGTGTTCGACTTTACATTTGGCTAGGCGAGTGTGCCGAAGGTAGTGGGTTCGAATCCCATACAGGCCGACATAAATGTATCGTATTTTTCACTTGATAGAGAACAATTACCTGCCTTAAAAATATAAAACATCCATTTTGTTCACAAAATTAGGGAACACATGCAAACACACATCCTCAGGACTTGAGTATATGGGCTATGAGAATCGGACAAAAAGTGGAATATTATGTCAGCGGTCAGTACTTTCTCTTTTTTTTCCACTGCACACGACTACCAATACCCATTCAATAAGCAGCAAAGCATGTAATCACAATTAATCGCTCAACCAGTGACTCGTTAGATTGTCTGCTGTAGTTTTTACTTTAGATATTAAAGAAAAGCATTACCATTTCATGTTTTAATATTCTTTCGTTTTTCACATGAGGGTTTGCAATTTTTATATTCAGCTGGGAAAAGGAGCCTCTGTAATGGAATACACGTATCTGTATATTGTAGGTTAAGACACATGTTCCAATAGTTACCCGCTGAAGTTCCGCTCTTGTTTTGCAGTTTGATATGGACTTTAAAACCTCGTGATATATGTAATAGGGATTATCGTTTCATTATATCGGTAATTTTATTTTACGAATAGGTTGTGCCAGGATCGGATATGGACTTTTGGATTCGGCTAATGAATTCCTAAAATCTATGGTCTATTCATACATGGTATTTGATATTCAGATAAATAAAATCTGCAGGCGCTCAACAATGACAAGTTAAGAAAACGCCAGCAATTATAACATATGTATGAAGGCATCCGGGCTCTGTTTCGTCATTGTCGCACCGTATGTCCTATTTCCTGAATCCTAAATAATGTATAAATAACTGCATTTGTAAAATAGTTTGTTAATATCATACAACACCTGTAAACAAAAGTGTATTTTCAGTATGTGGCTATTTTTTAGCAAGCGTTAATCTAAAAATTTACTTCCTAAACTATCAGCTTTCGTTTGCAATAAATGTGAAACGTGGTCTCTTGTGTGCAGATGGGACTCACAGAGCCCACACAAACATAACGTTATGACGAGCACAAAAAATGCGTACGGAATACATGGATTTGGAACTGTAGAATCCATCGTTAACTACTGTAGAAATATGGACGAAGAACCTGAAGGCCCATGGTGTTATACAGTAGACCCAGAGAAGAGGTGGGAACCTTGTTCCGTGCCATATTGCAGTCAGGGGGGTGAGTGTGGTCACGTCGTTCTGTCTTATTGCAATTAGCATTTTAGTCAATTGAATGGTTAGCTTATACTTAGCATTGGGGAATATGGGTTGACTAACTCTAAATGTGTCACAACAAAGCATCTTGCCCAATGATCACAATTAAGAGATTAATGTGAAACAACAACAGTAATGGCAGATTCAAAGTTTTTTTTTGAAAAACACATTAACATACGTCCCTCATCCTAGACACACAGTCTCTATAAAGCATTTGTAGTAGGCATTAATGTGCTGCATTTGCTATCAGAGTCCACAACAACCAAAGTCAAAGCAAAACTCTGTATTCTTCACATCTCTGTCACTGGAGTATGGAGAACTGTACGTTGGTGATAAACATATATAAGTAACTAATTTAAACAAGAGAAAGGTCCATGGGCCTAATGCTCTGATGAAAAACAAAACAAAAAACAAAAAACCAACCCCCCAAAAAATTATTATTATTATTATTATTATTATTATTATTATTATTATTATTATTATCATTATTATAATTGTTGCTGTTGTTATTTTTGTTGTTGTTGTTATTATTATTATTATTATTATTGTTATTATTATTATTATTATTATTATTATTATTATTATTATAATTGTTGCTGTTGTTATTTTTGTTGTTGTTGTTATTATTATTATTATTATTATTATTATTATTATCATCATCATCATCTGAAATACTTTCCCACTATGACCCGGCAAAATTTGTCAAGATCATCCCCGTTATGCGAAATCAAACTTCAAGATGGCATATGTGGTACCATTTGCATTTTTTCATCATCAACATATTGCCTTTACAGTTCTTTTAGAAAGTGACTAACTTCCTTAAAAATATGTCAAGGTCAAAAAACGTAAAGCAAAACTTGCCCAATGCATATTTGGTGTAACATTTTGCAGTTCCATCTTAACTTATGACAATTCGGAATTCAATGTGTTTTTATACCAATGATGCTAGTTCCAATAACTACCACCAGTGGCGACTGGGACTCCTTATACTTTTTCTGCATAATGTTTCTGTAATGGTTTATGGATGTATGAACACAAGTTGAGACGTAATGACCATAACAAATTTTAAAAATTGCTTCATTAGATTGATGCCCTCTGTAACCTTGAGAAAGTGGGTCACAGTCATCTATATTATGTTCTATCAAAGTTCCCCAAATGATAAACATTTGTGGCATATTTGCTTGTGTTATCCTTATTCCATCTCAACATATCAATTTAATTTCAATTTCTACAGTGCATATGACCGTGAAAAATAGGTCAAGGTATCCTATAACTTTGTAAAGTTCGACTATTGTTCTAGCGTACCATTGCTGAATATTTTGAAGTTCCATCTGAATTTATCATCACAAAAATGTACTTAATAGTTTTTGGATATCTTTGATAGCAGGTCCAATCAGTACAACCAGTGGCACCACCATGCCCACACAGGAAAGAAGAATCTTGCCTGCAAAATGTTTAGATATAACGAATGGTGCAAATTCTGTAATTGAGAAGCATTCCATCCATGACCTTGATAAAATAGGTCACGGTCATCTAAATTATGCAATATCTGTCACATACACATGATAAACCTTTGTGACATATTTGGAATTAGTAGGCTTGACGAATGCATCAAGGTGACCTCAAATTTCACAGAATTTAAACATTGGCCTGATGTATATTTTGTGTTAGTACTTTCCTTCTGTGTCAATTTAATGTCACAATAAGGAATCTAATGTGTTTTTATGCGAGCAATATTAGTTCCATTAATTAACATAAGTGCCGCCACCATCACTCCACATGTCATACATTTGTGTCTGTATAACATCCCAGTACAGGTACGTTAGTGTGCATCCACAAATTCAGATATAATGGTCTTCACAGCAAAATCATTTCCTGCAACGCTTTCCCTTTGTGACCCTGGGTAAGTAGGTTAAGGTTGCCTATAATGTGTATTATTGAACTTTTATGTACGAAACACATTTATTGTATATTTGGGTAATTTAGCCTTATATTTTCTCAAGATAACGAATTTCATAAATTTTAGGAAATAATAAGCCACGTTTGTATGTAGCTGGCGCCAGTAGCATTTATTCCGATAATACATAACTGCCTCTAAAATATATGCATATATTTCTTAAGGACCTTTTGAAAATCAATCACACCAGACTATTTTTTTTTCACATTTTGGCCACTGTACCTGTAACAAGAAGAACCTTGATTTGTGTTCATATAATATAGAGTTTTTCACGAGGCTAAATTAAAAATTTGGGACGTTTTCGTGTTGAAAAGTAAATGTTTAGTGACTGTGAGACTGACTGACTGACTGCAGGGTGGAGTGAATGATGGACAGAGAGACATATGTGATCGCATAAGCTCTGCGACCTATGGTCAGCAGAGCTAAAATTACTGTAGCATTAATTGCTATTGATACACAGATACATCCAGGTTGTAATGCTGCATCGCATTTTTAGAGTGTCACTTAACAAGGTCATGGTTGGCAAGGCTATGTGTTGGATAACAAAGCTCTGCATTTGACTGCATGGCTATACCTTGTTTGCTTTAACATTCAATGTTGAGATTTGTGCTAAGGCTCCTAGGTCTTCTCAGTCTTATTCAATCTTTGTCCAGAATAAAATAATGAACAACACCGTCCAGATGTTCAAACTCTTGAATTTATTCAGTAGCAGCTGAGTATATTAAGTGTACAAAATATGGGTTCAAGCAGTAGGTAACCCTCTCCTTGTACTACGCCAGAGGGAATCGTGTGTGGCTCCGAGTATGCATCGTATATTTATACTTGTGTGCTAGCTCTGACAGGTTGTGGTACTGCATCATCAAAAGTAATGCTTATTGACCCTTCTTCTCAACTGCGTTCCTTTCAAATACATATATTTGTTTGAACTAACACCATATCAACCTAAGACATAAACACAACGTATTTTATCCTATATTGGCAGCACAGACACATGTGTCAAATAACTGCTTGTTGCTCAGTAACCAGCTAGTGTAACAGCATCCTACCTAACGAAGGAGCCACGACCTTCAAGTGTAGTGATATCACTGCACTTTTTCATCAGATTTTAATCATCTAGTGTTATTTGCAGGGTTTTATATATAGAAGGTTTCTGTGATGCAGAGAACATAAAATGACTAGCTTTTAGTTATCTTTGGTAATTTATTAAACTTCTTGTTCGACTTTGGCTGCCACACAAGTGATTTCTTTACCCACATTAAAATCTATTAAAAAAAACAACAACAAATCACTGCATCCATAGGTCATGCTTTCCAGCTAGAACTTGTGAGACTGAACTTTTCCAAAGGTACATATTTTCAGTCATACTACAGCATTGTCATAGTAATTTTAAAAGCAACATTGAAGGCTCTGGTTCATATTGGTCATAGGTGTTCCCCAATCCCCTTACCCTTAAAATGTAGAAAACTTAATAACTGCAATAAGTACATGTATCTTAGTCTTTGCCGAACACTGATACTTCCCCGTAGTTCAGATATCAACAGGGTAATTCACATTCTTATTGTATATACACTTTACAGGCGATTTGTAGTTGAGACAAAGGTATTGAAACACTCTCGCGTAATGGAAAAATACTAAAATCACTTCGGAGTTACTTATAGGTATCTAATACACAAACACATCCAAATACCTGTTTGCTTACTGTGAAGGTGATGATGATTTTATAATTGGTTTCGGCATATATTATTTCTTAATTTTACAATGAAAATTGCATCGGTATAAAATGGTAACTGGGAAAAAAAGGCTGTGCCCTTTACAAGTCCCTCTCGTGAAAATTACACAGAGACAGGACATAACAAGACAGCACAAATAACACGCTTAAGGATGACAGGATCAAAACGAAGACAGAAAGAGGGGCTCAAAACGCATTTCTTCACTACAACCCTGCCATATGGTACAATCGCGTACATGTAAGGATGAATTGCAAAGTCAAACATCATCATTTTTGTCCATTGTTGTGAAAAAAAAATCCGCTGGTAACCTGTCTCATGTTACGTACATTTATCTGACCAATGTCTGCTACTTTAAAACGACCAGGATCAAAAATATATTTATCAATGGATGAAAAAATTTGTTCATTACCTGACAGAGAACATTCAATAGAGCCATACAATAATCTTTGCAAAGTGAATGGGGCATGTAGAGTAATATTAAAATGCAATTTTGAGGGTGTCCTAGTAAATAGAGGACAAGTAGAAAAATAATGCTATGCATCGTCGATAGCTAAACCACACGAGAACATAGGTGAGTGACGAGCACACATTTTGTATAACCAAGAAAAAAAGAAAGAATTAAGATGACTGGCTCCCAAACGCCAATGTGGTTGCTGAACGGATAAAAATCTGTTATAATAGTGCATAGCTCATAAAGTTTTATAATTCCAGTTATGGGTTGACATAACATGGACTTAAATGCTTAAAGTGACTCAGAGTGTCAATCATCAAGCGGTAATTCGTCCTATAATCTAACTGCGGAAGGAAAAACAGTTCCATCAAAAAGTTCAGTACACACTCTAAAATGACATATGTGAAAAGGTTGGCGTGTAGTGTAAGTATGCGTGTTCTGAACTCAAAGTATGATAGAATGTAAATTACCAGGAGCAAGTTAGTTTACCAGCTTGTACATCAGTCAATTTGTAAAAAATCCTTACGTTCAGCTAAGGTATGCCACCCAAGTTCCTGGTACAGTTTTGCATTGCCTGCACCGTCCATTGCCCCAGTAACGATGCGAGCGGCATTTAGTTGCACATTTCCTAATTTCTCTGCTTCAAGTGCCATATAATTACTCCTAACAGAGTTACCATGTTCTAGAATTGGTCTAACAAAGGATGAATAAATTGTCTCTGAGGTTAGGCGATCAAGAGTAAATTGAGACCCTTCATGATACTGACCAATTTACTACATTTAGCAACAATTTCAATATGATCTGTCCTTCTCAAATCAAAATGCAAAATGACATCAAGTGTTTATGTTGGTTAAGATTATGGAGATCACGACCTTGAAAGGTAATGGGGGGGGGGGTGACTTGATGGATTTTTCCCAGATATTAACATTTAAATCAGTTTTGTCTGTTTTTTTTTGCATTGAAAGTTATTAGCCAATTGGTTGATATTTGAAAGGTCACACTTCATAGCTGCAGCAGCCTGTTTCGGATTATCAAATTCGGGATAGAAGTGCTTATCATCCGTGAAGAGTTTTATATTAGAATGTACAAGATCGATTATATCATTAATGTAAGTATGGAATATAAGATGGCCAAGAACTCAGCCCTAGGGTAAGCAAGCAGCAGACGTGCCCCTAGTCCTTGAATTATGACACGTTTTTCGCGATTATGCAGATAATCTGAAAACCACTCGAGCAAGTCACCCGAAATACCATTTTTCTTTAATTTATGTAGCAGACCTGTATGCCATACTTTGTCAAATGCTTTACTTATGTCTAGAAAAAAGATGCATCTTTTTGATGGTCCAAAGCCAAACACAGTTCATAATAGAGGAGCAGTAATTGATTAACGGTGGAAACCCCCGATGTAAAACCAGACTTGAGTGAAGAAATAACAAGGTTATCCCAAAAATAATTAAACACATTTTTTTATTCAAAACGGTTTGCCAACATAACTTAACAGAGACACTGGACTATAATTTTTGCATGCAATAACAGGGCCCTTTTCATGAAGAAGAGTAACATTACTTTTTTCCAAGCTTCGGGAATTGCCGTATTTACTTATGAAATATTGAAAAGTTCGGTTGTTGAATAAGAAATAGACGGTGTAGCTTCATTAAGAAGCTCCGGACTTATTTTATTGGGGCCAGATGCCATAATAGTGTCAAGGCTCAAAACAATTTCGAGAACTTCCCTTTTACTAATATGTATAAAGTTAAGTCTTGGAATTACAGGGTTCCCAGTTTCTGTCAAAGTAGCCAAAACAAGTATCAATGTTACACTGAATTGCATATTTCCGCCTTTGTAAGGATACCAGGAATATGTGTATCGTCATATAGCAGGGTTGGAACAGTAGAAGAATGATTACGATTTAGAAAATAATTTATACTACGCCACCAGCATTCATTTTCACAATGGAGATTTTTAGGTTGGCACGGTCTTTGTTGTTTTGCTCTTGTTCTGCAAATTTCAGTTAATGTTAATGGTAATTACGAAGTTGACAGAAGGATCATAATTGAGACTTGGCTTTCTCAAATTTCCGTTTAACCTGACGTTAAAGTGATCTACACCGGCAGTTATACCAGGGTTGTAGGAAGGCCTCCCTTTAATTCTTTTATTTGGAATGCAGGGTCCGGCCGTGAATTACAGCATGAATTGATGTCGTCAGACGTCAAACAAGATTTCCAACTAACCTTATTGACATAGTTTCTTGACTCATTAAAATCGGTTTTATCATATTTCCAAATATGACACTCAACAGTAAGTTAGCACTAATAACGCAGGGAACGCAGCGACAAATAGGATGAAGAATGCCAATATCCTGAATAAAGTAGGGCATGTTTGAAATAATTTGGTCCAAACAGGTTTTCGAATGATCAGTTATAAGGTTAGGTTCATTAACATGTGAGGTTAAATGGTTAGTTTCTGCAAAAACCTGAAGTTTCGTACTCAATTGCGAGTGAATATCTGAATTTAAATAACCCGTCAAAATGATGTGTTGAATACCTATACCTTTTGGCAAATCAAACTCTTCTGAAATTTGACCCGAAAAGGAGACTGGTGCATTAGGCAGTCTGTATATAACAGCAAGGAGAATATTTTTTATTTTGGTGCTAGCTTTACTCCACAAGATTTCGATATCAGCTAACTCGGAGTCACGACGTGTGGACACATGTAAAAACTTGCCAACACAAAGTGCTTCACCTCCACCAGCAGCGCTCAGCTACTGACAAGTCAGCTGGGCTAACAAAAAGTATCATTCTTTAAGGTGCATTACAAAAACTAATTCAATACAATTAAAGCTAATAATAAGCAAATAGACAAATTGTAACAGTCTGGAATAGGGTAACCATCTTATAAAGTCGAACATATTCACTCAAAATGGCAAGTAAACTAAAATAAAGCTGATGGTCACACATGATACAGTGCATGTATGATACATGGCCTTTGTAGTACAAAAGAGTGCATGTTGTATAACATAAAGTTTGCATACCCAGAATCTATTGACAAATACAGTGTACAGAAGCACCATTCTAACAATAATTATAGACCTGTCACACAAAGATGATATGGGCACAGTCGGGCAGATCTTGATTATGAATGTGAAAATACTATGGGTAAACAAATAAGCAGGATATGCAGCATACGTAATGGATGGCACATAGATAAGAACTGCTTCAAAATTTGAACCAAGATAGTAAAAATTCACTTGGAACAGACGTGAAGTGCAATGGAACCAGCCAAAGATAATATGCTGCACATATCCGAATGAAGAGTGCGTAATATAATGACAAGCTTCATGAGTCCTACTCATTACAATAAACATGTTCCTAGATACAACATTTGTATGATATCTTGTATGAGACTTTGATGGATCACTACCACATTTAGACGAATCAGTAAAATAGAGAATGGTTAGGATGAAAACACCGAAACAAGGAGCCCCGAAACAAAGAAGAACATGTATATATGGAACGTAAAAACAAGAATAAAGATATGAAAACTAGCGCACAAAATACGCCGAGAGTCATGTGTGTGGAAGCCCAAAAAGTGGCGTGAGTCAACGACCAAAGTCTGAATTGGGTAGGCGTCACATTTTCAGTTTTAAAACATAATTCACATCTTGTAAAAACTGAAACTGCATCCAGATAAAGTTTTGAATTAGACATATATGAAAAAAGGGACCAAGTTTCTTTGGAAAAATCGCAAGTTCCACGCAGCAAGTAAGTTAGCAGAGGATATGCTGCTAAATGTGAATATTGGCCTACAAATGAAGTCTCGGTGCAAAATGAGCTGCGTATATCAAGTGAGCGCAGATAGAGGTTATTATGTTTATATAGAAAGTTATGTACTTTTTCCTGCAACTAGTTGATCATCATGTACCATAAATACAATATGGTGACTTGGGCGCTTTGTGAAGTCATTTATACTTGCCCAAAATTCTGAATAAGAAGGTGGGTGGGACGTGTATGTTTTGGGGGGAGAGATGCATCTGCTGCCCACGAACCCTCTACATGCAGGGCCGCCTCTTGTCTCAGTTGGTAAAAATGTTGAGTATGCGTTCCAGGTGAATGGGTAAAATATCAGTAGACAGTAATCATAATAGTCCAACTGAAGCTCTGGTTGACAGAGGTTCAGTCCCATAGAGTGATGCTGGGTATTAAATCGTCCCAGACATAGCAAAAGATGTATAAGAACGCCTGACCTCCCCAGAAGGTGGCGTAATTTGCACTGTCCTGTTTGCTCCACTAAGAGAACTGAGGTCGTTCTGGTCTCTTGCCGATTGACCTATCATCTAGCTGAACTTGTTCAAGTCAACTGGTTTTCTTATCTGTCACCTTTGGTCATTGTGATCATACAGAAAGATTTTACCTACATACACCCGGGTTTCCTTGATATGGCCGCCACGTTTTACCATCCGTGCTTGAAAGGCTGGCGTGTCTCTCTTTCTTGTGGGATCGTTATTTCTGGGCACATTGTTGTTTTTTTTTTTTAGCACAGAGCGCAGTCAAAAAATTTGGGGTCTGGCCCTGCAGATAACAAATATAATTATCATTGCTCGATGTGAACGTCTGTGCTGGCATGTGCTTTCCCATTCGATGAGATCGGCCCACGTCGCGCTCATGTAAATCAACCTTCAGTGATTTCTTGACGAAATCAAGGCACATTTTGTTTGTATTTTCGCCGATGTTTTCGGGCCGGGTGTTGTTAATGCGCAAACAGTTGCACCTACCATATTGTTCTAGGCTGTCAATGTCCCATTCTAATTCTGATACACGTTCTTTCAGCTTTTTATTTCTCCCCTCCACATGACTCAGTTTGTTTGTTGTTTTTTTTAATCAATTATTGTCCTACGAGGGTGGTCACCTGCTGTTTCATTGCCTCATTCTTTAGGGCATCAAAGGGGAACTTTGTAAATAATTATTGTTCATTGTTGATGATTGTCAGTGATTTAGGAGCCTTGGCAAATACACGCATACAATTGCTTATACAGTTTGCATGAACACAGGCTTGTCAAATGGGTTGCGAAGTACAGCCTTTAAATGACTCCTCGTATATCGGCAGCCATTTGTTATACATATGTAAGCATAATGGAACGATCATTCACGAAGAATCCACTTGAAAATCATTGCAAATATGTGAAACTACTGAAATCCATAATTGAAACGATTGATTGTCTCCTCCATACATTGACAATGCACGCTACCAAATAGTATGCGTGTCACATCTCCATGGACAAGTCCACAAGAGCTAGACTTGCACAAGTCCCTTGTGCATGTCCCTATATTCCTATCCCGCAGTCCCACCTAGAAGTGCGATACATTTTCACCTCCACAAAGTTAACTGTATAATATTATGCTAACTACTCAGTATAGTGTTATTAAGCACGCCCCACTATCATTTTTTTTAACTGGTAGACACTGCCGCCGTGCCGGTTTCAACAGTAGCAGCTACTGAATCCTAGTCAGTTCTAATCCCATAATCATTCTGATAAGGCTAAGTCGCGAGTGGTCTTAGATGAATGCGTGATAATTTTAGTCACTGACCATTCAAGCGAGACAAAACTGGCCGTCTTCCTAGTGCTGCCAACACTGGATGCCCTCTGCCTGACCCAGTGCACTGCAAGTAATTCTTCATTACGCAGTAGCTCGATAAACAGCCTGAACAGAGGGGTGCGCCGTGACCACTTGCTTGTCTGTGTAATAAAAAACACAGTGCACGCCGCTCGGCGCCAGTCTAATGTTATCGGGTTATAGACGCGCTCCAAGCCAATTAGCTGGGTTTAGGGGCACACCTGTATCACAACAGTATAAGGCTACACCATGTGTGATGGGTTTCACTTAATGTTATATTTTGTAATAAACTTATTTTTAACTCAAATACGGAAGAAAGACAAATGAGACTTGAGTAAGTCTACATAAGAGCATTTTATAAGAGCACATCAAAAAAGGTTACTTCGATCTGCGCGCATGCGCTATTCCCTTTATAATTAAAGTCCTCCCTCAACAAGTACTTTACCTTTTATGAAAAAAGCAAAAGAGTTGAAATGTTTCAGCACTTAGTGAAGAAAATTTGCCTTTGCGATGACACAATATATGTCTTATTCACAATTTTATCGTGTGGAGTTGCATTTCATTTGGTGGCAGCACTCGTCTAGCATCTCTACTTTCCATCACAGTTTGACCACCTGGGTCTATGACGTCACGGAAAGGGAGCTTCTATACCAACTCTGATTGTGAACATTGACTTGCAGCAGTGAATGTCAATGTGCTCATGGCTTACTGGATTAAAATGGGGATGCAAATAGGAAACTGTTCCCAGTTGTGTTGTCTGACCTCATCCACCATGGTGAACCGATTTTGGAAGGAGCCACGGGTTACGACAAAGCCGGCCATTGCCAATGCAAACGGGACTGAGTCTGTGCCCAGCACTGATCATGCCTAACTTGTATCTACCAGGGAAGATGACCAAAGGCAAAGCTGGCGCTTGGGAATTTTAGACTGCTAAGGGGTGCTTTTGAAATTTTTTATGCTAAAAATCCTGTTTAGGTGACTGGTTTAAGTTACGGTTTTTTGAGTACTGCCAGATTATAGCCTACAATAAGGCAATAGGCCATTTATTGTATTTGTGATTTGCTGTCTTGTGTGCACTTCTTGTCTTCCTTCAGTAATGTCTGCCCTGTTTTTTTCTATAGTGCTTTATTTTTTCCTATTTCATATGCAAAAGTGATTCGTATAGGGCTATAACTTTGTTCCCTATGTTTTCGTTTCAATGAAAAAAAATGTTTACACCAAGAAGGCAAGCCATCTTAATACACAGTTACGTTGCAAAGGGAAAACAGTAGCACCTCCCGCTGTGTGGCTTACATGTATGTGTATTCAAGTTGTGGTTAAGTGCTTGCAAATCCCCCTATCTTTTGAAGTTTGCGGCATGCTACAGTAGTCATTATTAATCAGTTTAGGCATGCATCGGCCTTGCAGATGCCTTGTTATGTGATTTTTTACCTTCACGCATCCCAGACTTTGTTATAAATCACTAAATAGAACTAAACAAAGACCTGCTGCACGTGTAGGCCTTTGATTTCAAATTCAATTGGTTTTGCATAGTACACTGTTCTACCTTCCTACCCCTACATATACCCCCTCATCCTCAGCGAGTTCCTCTTCAGAAAAGGAACAGCTAAAACTGATATCCAGTTGATTCTCTGGCTGCTACTGCTCATGCTTCCTCCATCGCCCCCCTCCATTTCATCACATTGACTGTCTTCCGTCACGTCACGACCCTGAGCCTGCTTGATGGCCAGAAAGGCCTGAACTAGTCAACTTTGGGCCTGTCATGGAGCAAAAATTCTGCTTTGGCAAGTCTGAAATCTCTTTGCCGTCATTGTTGGGTTTGGAATTAATGAATATGGATCATGTGTTTCTGTACTATTTGCCAATTTAAGTTGTTTTCCCGTGTGAATATGGCAAACATTTTCTTGACACAAGAGCTGTAACACTCCAAGTTCTTCACTTTGAACCATTTTTTTTTCGGCGTTTGGGACTTTTTAAGGTTGAACGGACAAGAATGCATGATTCAACGTTTACTTGTCTACAAAGAAGGTAGGAGCTGCCTCCCGCACCCCCGTGTATGTAAAACGCAATAAAATGGTACCGCAAAAGCTATTCCTCGACCCCCACGGTATTTGTTATTTCGCAAACCTGATTCTATGACAAATGTTTTAAACTTTGGCTGGTGCGCATCGTAAATTTCACAGCTTCTCCACAGTGAATCTCACCTGGCACACGGAGGCAACCTAACTGCTTTTATATATATATATATAAATAAATATATATATATATATATATATATATATATATATATATATATATATATATATATATATATATATATATATATATGAATAAATATATATATATATATATGTACATACATACATACATACATACATGTTAGCAATGGGGGACCTTATATACATAAAACACAGACTTCGGCAGACCACAGACTTAGGGAGGCCAAACACTCGTCCCCCTGGATCTGTTCATCTTGATGCTTATTCATAAATATGCATAAATGGCATCATAGCACTGAAAGATTGTATTTACATATACCTGATACTCAGTTCATGGGACATAAAAAATGGTTGTTTTTTAAGTGTATTTGTTAGACCAATTACATTAAGTACTTGTGTGGTTCCCCTTATCCTGCAAGTAAGGCACTGGTCCACCCAATGCTTTTATATATATATATATATATATATATATATATATATATATATATATATATATATATATATATATGTGTGTGTGTGTGTGTATATATATATATATGAATATGTATATATATATACATATATATATGTAGGTATGTCGTTAGATAGATAGATGGATGGATGGATGGATGGATGGGTGGGTGGGTGGGTGGATGGATGGATGGATGGATGGATGGATGGATGGATGGATGGATGGATGGATGGATGGATAGATAGATAGATAGATAGATAGATAGATAGATAGATAGATAGATAGATAGATAGATAGATAGATAGATAGATAGATAGATGGAATGGAGGATAGCTTGACATTGGTTTAGGGCGTTAGAATTTCTGCATTGTTGTATATATGTCTGACACTTCACCTTTTTCATTTAGTCGATCTTTGCGACTTCCAAGGTGGCACCTGCATAGAGACTCACTGTTGTCCCAATCGCCACTTTGCTGATAACATATGCGTAACGGGAAAGGTCTGTTGCCTGGAGACACCAAACTGTAACTGGAAAGAGGAAGAAAAGGGTACTGTATAGCCACTAAATTGTAATTTGTCTAACAAAAAGAAATTCTGGTTGCAATGAACATAATTACTTAAAGATTTTTATGGAAAAGAATGTCAAGCTTCATGGGCTCTCCAATAGAGTTACTTTTCCTGCACTATTAATTTTAGTTTTTATGAACCTTTTTAAGTCACACTTGTAAATTAAGCTAAGTTGTTTGTATAACAAGTGTAAATACTTCCAGGGTATATTATTTTTAAAGATATGGGTCCATAGCTTGGCTTTATTCTACACAAGGAAAATTGAATACAACTTATACCATCACCAATTTATCTTAGTAGTCGGTATGAAACATTGTTATGCAATTTATGAAATACAAATAATAAAACAATGTCACTTCAATGCAGGAATGGACCTACGACTTTTCTTAACATACAGTTTTTTATTTAATGTCCTCTCGCCATATTTACTAATTAACACTTTTGTTATCTTGAATCAGCTATGTGTTTTAGTGGACATTTAGAACATAGTTTCAAACATAATTGTTTTCCTCTGCAGTGCTTATTGAAGCAGGTTGGCCCCAAGGTAGCTACAGCATACCTATGACCTTCTTCGGATGCCCTATTTCTCCCACCACAACCTGGCTGAAAGGAAATGTGGTCTTTGAATTACCAACAAGTCAGAGCTATAACAGATCAGTCGAGTACCACCAAAAAGGACCAGAATCAGAGAAGCTAATAGGGCTGAATTTCTGTGCGAAGAAAGACGAATTTTCTTTCAACAGTCCACCGTGGCCAATTGGACCATTTTGTATATACGCATTTGGAGATTTATGTCCACCACGTAAGATTATATATTTACAGCATTATTTTCTCGTGATTTTTCTTTCAACCATCATCATCATCATCATCATCATCATCATCATCATCATCATCATCATCATCATCATCATCATCATCATCATCATCATCATCATCATCATCATCATCATCATCATCATCATCATCATCATCATCATCATCATCATCATCATCAAAAACAAATGAAACACTTATCATATTAGTAGTAGAAAGACGTGCATTAAACATTGACTTCAATTTCTGATACTAGTTTCTTTTGTCCATCTAGAATTTTCGCCAGGAGAGATAAATATTCCTCTAGCTGATGGAGTACAAGTGGATATTTCCGGTTTTACCCCAACGGCTATATCAAACAGTGCAAGGAAGACTTTTCAAATACGATTTTGCTGTAAGGATGGCAAAAACCAAACAGATCCATTGAAGTTTCCTAGTGTCGAGGCATTCCTCTTAATCCAGGTGAGGCTAATTTTTATACACCTACAATTAGAAATATCTCTGATTTGGGTGCATGTGTATTTTGAAAATACGCAATGTTACACGTTTGAGCAAAATGGGCGTAATCCCTGGAAACGTAGCATCAATGAACGTGGGTCCATTCCTTACCAATTAGCTACAAAACACTATGATAAGGATATGATTGATACCAGTTGTCCATGCAATATCTGCACACCTTCCTACTTTGGACCTTTCAAACACATATTGAAAATCTTTTGGCCCAATTTCTGGAGAAAAATATGTTCAGGTTTCATACACAAGAACAAGAACGATGCCACATAGAGGAATATAAGATTTGAAAAGCATAAGGGTAATTCCGTCATTGCAATATATGTATATAAAACAAACAAATAAAACATGAGCGTTTTACTAGGGACCTTCCGTATGCTATTCCTGGGAATAGAAACTCATTGACGTGTATTATCATGGAAATGTATGTTGCAATTTGTACCAGTCTTTATGGATATATGGCTTATATCCTTTAGAATATGGTTGATTTGTCGTCTGTATCAGTAATATTCTTAACGTAAAATTTTCTTTTCTGATGTTGCTAGCTCTGATAACAATAGGTGGCAGAGCTCACATGATCACCCATGTCCTTCCGTCTGTAAACTTTTGCATGTGAGCGCAATACAGTCCGTAGTTTGAAAAATGGCCCCATTTAACTTTCAGGACTTATTGAGTGTATGAAAATGTAGGTCGAGTTTGGTATAAGTGGCGCCACCTAAGGTATTATGTGCTATATTGGTCATAATGTAAAAATCATGTGACCAGTGTAGCATCCCGAATGTTTGATCAATCTTCATGAAATTTAGCGGGATTGTGGAAGAGGTCGAAATCTCAGTTGCTTATGATACCGGTGGTGCCACCTGTAACTGGAAGAGGAGTATGAGCCAGAATGTGTTGTATAATCTGAATTCCATATCTGAAAAAAAAAAAAAAGAAAAGAATTTAGACATGCCAAAGTTATAGGATATATAGATCATGTCCAATGTCAATATGTTGTATAATATTAGGGACTTTTATCTCCTTTGGAAGGTCACTAGTCTTGTAGAGTCGCTAGAGGTGATTTTGTAATGGCAGAGAGTAGCTTGGATATCGAAAGCATAGAGAATCAAACCTCTGGATCAAAAGTGCTCTGGCACACATAATGCACAAAACTGTACTTGATGGCCTACCTTTGGGCTTATATGGCCCAAAGATTATAGAGTTTGGCGCAAGTCCAAGTTTATTGGCTTTTCTTATATACTAGAAAAGTTATTACCCGATTTTAATAGGCTATGGATGGAATGTCAGAAGCAGGGCGCACATTTTGAAAATAACAATTTTCTGAATCCAGATTGAAATTCAAAGTCAATTGGGCAGCTGGAGGATAGGGGTCATCTTATGAATGTTCTGCACCCCATAGTTTTACGTCAGGCCCATATGACTTTTGAGACTTATAATCTGTATGTTAATCTACTTAGATTGTAATATTGGTGACGCCACCTTCACTATTATATAAAATGCGAGTGAAAATGTGAAAACATGTGAGCAGCCCAGCAGCCCCAATTTTTATCATAAAGCTTATTGGGATTGTAGAGGAGGCAACAAAGTCTTGGCTTATAATACCAGTTGCACCTACTATACTTTGCCAGGAATTATCTGTTAAAATGTTTTAAAAGACAAAATTCTATATCTTGAAAATAATTGAATGATACATGCATTATTCATAGGATATATAGATCACGTTTAGTGCTAGTACGTTATGTTATATCAGTGACCTTGACATAGGTCATGAAGCGTGTGAATTTAGAATAGGTGATTTTGTGAAAGCAGTTTGTAGCTTGGACATCAATAGAAAAGTCAATTTTTTCGTGATGGTCATGAGATTATATGACAGCAGAGCAATAGGCATATGGGCTTCTTGTTTTTAATTTGTATTTTTTTTCTTTCTTTCTTTCTTTCTTTCTTTCTTTCTTTCTTTCTTTCTTTCTTTCTTTCTTTCTTTCTTTCTTTCTTTCTTTCTTTCTTTCCTTCTTTCTTTCTTTCTTTCTTTCTTCATTCATTCATTCATTTACTTATTTATTTCGTTATTGTCTATTAGAACTATAATATAAACATTTCATCAATATTAGATTTGTTGCATTTTTACAAATCCTCAATGGCGTCCCAAATACTGGGGTTGCATGGGATATATATATATCTATTTTTTAGTGAGCTCCGATAATGTCTAAAATTATCATGCTGTTCTGAGACGGATTCTGAAAGATATTCTGAAGAACAACAGTCTTGAAATGTTACTAATTTGCACAAGTCCAAGATGCGGTCCACAATACCTGGACTGATTATGGTCTATTTTTAACAAAGGAATATCAATGCTGCATTAGGTTCGAAAGTACCATTCAAATAAGACGTGGTTCGAATATAAGGTAATGTGAAGGGTATTAAAATTCTCGCCAGCTTATGCCTGAATCTGTCTAAATTCTTTAGGAATTCGCAGCAGCCTCCTAGTGCCACAAAGGCTGGCAACTCTCGACAGCAAGAGGTAGGAAAACCACAAAAACATTCACTTCCGGAAACAAAGTACAATACGTTTGCACATCTAAGTGTGTCCCAATTTACAGCAAATTAATTTGTCTTGTCATAAAAGAGGTAATTCCTGACTGATAATTGATAAAATTATAGGTTTCACTCTTGGAAACAGCTTAATAAAAATACAAACACGCACTTTTAATACAAGAGAGTGCTGGACAATTTAGCAGTGCATGTGTTGTGTAGGTGTATTTATAATTGTGGTAAATATAGCACTCTGGCAGTGTAAGTTGTGGTATTTCTTATCAACGAAAAAATCATGATCAATAAAGCTGTTGTTGATGGAAATTGTATAAATAAATTCATGATACATTTAGAACCAATGTGCAAGTTGCAACAATTTGGTAAAGGCAACACCAGTACATTAATATCCATGGCCACATGTGACAATTAAGGATTAAATACTCTGATATAGGAGGTTGTTATCGCGCTGAAAAGTCCTCTGGAGTTAGAAAACACCTTCCTCTGTCCTTTTTATGCAGACCCTCTTGTGATCTGCATGGGGATTTGCTAACTGCACTTCTTCACCGCGCACAAAACATTCCAAAGTCATAGCCGTGTCTCCAACACTGATAAGCCTCTTGCTGCATATATATGTATATATACATATATACGCATTGTTATGGAAATAAAAGGTCATCAAAATTTTTATGAAATCCAATCAATGTTGACTGATGTCACTCGGTGCGAGTGTTGGGCGGATCTGCAGCACTGGGGTGTGTGGCTACCACTCATGCGATCTTTTATGTACTTCACACTGCAACGGTTTTGTTGAAGAGAGCTGCTGTATTCTGTACTAAAGAACAAAGTGAAACCGAAGACAGTGATTAGGGATAGGGTGTGCTGAGCAAGAATATGCTGGTGAAGATATAAAAAAGTGATGAGGTTGAAGCTGTAAAAGAATATATATCAAGGATGGTTTCTTTGATTGCAATAGCCAGTGTGTTGACTTGGAGTGAATGCAAGATAAATAGTGTGAAGCAACAGTACGATTGAACTTTTCTCTATACATGAAATCAGTGTACTTTTTTGTCAATCTAACATTTCTATTTGTAACTAGACTTTCTGTGTACAAATACACTAAAGCACTATTTGATATACGTTCAGGCAAAATTCTTCATGTCATGACCATCTATTAACACATTCTGACCATAAACATGACTTTAATTTCGAAACCAATGTCTTAAAACTGACCTTTACACCAAAAAGTCCATTCAAGAGCCATTACATATCATTCCTTGGCAATTGACTCAAATGGTCAAGCCTTTAAACATGAAAAATAAGGATACATGTAGTGCAAGTTTTATATTTGAAACTCCTGCGTCAAGGGTATGCTTTATGTTTGGATGGTAATATGAGTCTAGACACCCCAAAATTGTAAAAGAACGTATTAATAGAATGTTTGTACAATTCCGCTCACAGAGAGGGCATCACTGTCCAAACGTGGCTGGTATGCAAACACAGAGGGAGTTTATATCGATGCCAATTGGGTCCAAAAGATCTGCCACAACAAATGGAAATCTCCCCCACATATCGGTTGGTGGAGGAAACTTAACCCTTTACTTCTGCTACTATCAAAGTAAGACAGCATATTTTTGTCTAGGTGTGGCTATTCAATTGTGAAGTTTGCCCTTGTACGAGAGTGTCATTACGCATATAACTTATTTCTAGTGTCTTCTGACAGCAATATTAAACTTTGTTGATGCACATGTCAAGGTTTAAATGGTTTTCGACTTGGACTGATTTTGGACTAAGATATTGACACGTGTTGGTCTCACTACTTTTAAAGTGGCTTAGGTGTGCTACGTGATGATAAGTGCAAGCCCTGTGGGTGGAATAGGAGATTTATCTGCCCGGGGCAGCACTTTGTAGATATTACGTAAGGTCGACTTCACCAAGGACCTGAAATACAGATCTAAAAAGAGCTGTGTGAATATGAAAACGGGAAGTTTCCTGTATCTGCATCTTTCTGAGTGACACAACCAACCACCTACCCCAAAACCCACAATAAAACAAATCGATAAGAATTTACCAACAGGCACCCGAATTGAAGAAAAAAACAACATTAAAAACAAGTTAAAAACAAGGGATGGACAGCACTGCCACCTGGTGAACAACTTTGTTTGAGTGATGGTTCTGAGAAGACATTGAAAAAAGCAAAAATACACAAGAAATCATAAAAAAATAGAAGACAATCACTGCACACCTGGTAAAAAGTTACGAAATAAGAGCTTTTAGGAGTGTTCCTGTGTGATATCAAAGCAATTCGATGAGCGGTTTTGGAGAAGATACCTTAAGATTTTGGCTGAAAAAGGCCAAAAAATTGTTTAAAAAAATAAAAATAAAATAACTGGAGCGTGACCATTAGAACAAATCAGGTAAAGATCCACCCAAGGTGCATTGCCAAGTGTGAAATCAATCTGGCTCACGTTTTTGGAGACAGAGTCAAAAATGTGAATTAATATTTCAATGCTCATTGACCTACATAGTAATCAAAAGGAAAGGTTCATTTAGCGATAAGTACCCGAACTGGAAAAAAAAAACAAAAAAACGTTAAAAATCTGAAATCCACAGCAGCGCCACTTAGTGAACAAGTATAGTTGACCCTTCCACAAGAAACATATCCACCACGTGTCAACTTGATTTGAGTGACCGTTCTGGAGAAGAGTCGAAAATAGTGAAAACCCACATTAAAATCATAACAAGTACAAAGAATACAGCATCCCCTGGTGAACAAGTATAGTTGACCCTTCCACAAGAAACATATCCACCAAGTGTCAACTTGATTTGAGTGACCGTTCTGGAGAAGAGTCGAAAATAGTGAAAACCCACATTAAAATCATAAAAAGTACAAAGAATGCAGCATCCCCTGGTGAACAGATTAAGACCTAGCACACCCTAAGAGTGTTTCTGCGTGACATCCAAGCAATTAGATGGGCAGTTTAAGAGAAATTATTTTTTTTCAAGATTTGCCCCCAAAAAGCCCTCCCCCCCCCAAAAAAAATAAAAAAAAATAAAAAAATAAGTATCCAAAAATCACTGGAGCGTCACCATTTGAACAAAGTCAGTAGAGGTACATTGTGAACAGGTGTAAAGTGAATGTGGCTGACGATTTTGTGAGAAGTCTATTGTTGGCGATGGACAAAGGACCATATAATAAGCCCAGCGACTGACAAGTCAGCTGAGCTAAAAAGTGAGATCTACGAAAATGACTTCTTTAAAATGTTGGCAAATTCGAGAGTAACGTTGAAAACATGACGTGTTTTGCACATGTACTAATCTGTCCAGAAATACTTATACAGGAAGAACGCCCAGAGGCTCTTTGACTGTAAGAGCAGGTCCTTTGACAGAGTTAACAAATTTTATCTGACTGAAGAGCACACCCTACTGAAAACAAAGGATTATGAAACGGTAGAGAGTGTTGTATTATCAGTAAGACTCAACTTTATAAGTGGTGATTGAAGTGTGAAACAAAAATATACTGCTTTCAGAGTTGAAAAAAAGTTTGAATGATTTAGTTCATTGTCTCTGGAACGTCTGAAGTAAGAATATTTTATCATTCTTTGTTTCCAATATTGAGGCTCACTGACCTGACATGCTTCTTTTGTCTTGCATTACATTGCAGTGTCCTATGGTGTAGTTAACTGTCATTAGCTTTTTTGTTGTAAACATGGTGAAGTGTTACAGAGTGATTAAATTTCTTTACACGCACACGTTTTGCTGACCTGAGTGACGTTTGAGGACAGTTAATGTAAAGAAATACCCAATTTATAAGAGAGAAAATAAAATAGCGTCTGGCACTGTGCAGAGTCAGTTGCCATCCGAAAGAAGGTCTGTTGTCAACAAAGGACTAGTGACTGAAATGGCTTATTTAAATGTCATATAGACTTTTTAAGCAAAGTGTAAATAAACATCACCTAGTGGATCTCTACAGGCCACAGTTACTGTGAGGTAAAAGTGTATATCAGGTAGAAACTGGTTATAAAATAAAGACTTGCACCTATGATGGTGTTGTAATGTATGGTACATTTGATTCACTTTATACAAAAGCCGTAGTATATTACTTCAACATTTCAAGTTTAATGATTTTTCACCAGAAATACAACCTATTGGTATTACTTACTGACATTTGCATTTGGAACGCATTTAAATGGTCACAAGTTGTTGAAAGTGCTCAGCGGCAAACAGAAACGATGGACTAGGATAAAAGAAGCAGCCACTCAAAAAAGGCTGGCAGCAGCTGGCCATTAATGTCATCACTGTGTTCAGCTAACTGCAGTCGAAATGTACCAAACACCTCCAAACAGTCTCATTATTCATATTGTCGGATTATTACTTCCGTTCCAAAGCATCGAGTCATGCCCCAGTGTACAAAACACTTTAAATGCAATATTATTTCTCGTCAGAACCAAGTGTTTGTTACTATCCAAGCGATATCGGAGCAAGTTACAGAGGATCAATCATGGTGACGTCAAAAGGAATTTGCAGGTAGTTGCTACCAACAATTTAATCAGTTATTTACAAAGTGAAATATTTAATACACTTTATTTTCTTATCATGGCTTATACCAATATATATTTACATTAATACCGACGTTGCATGACTATCTTTTTAATCATAAGTAGTTCGTTATATCTCCTCTTAAATGTCTTCCTAAATAAAATGCATACCTCTTTTGCACTTTGAAAATCATGAGATAGCAATAACACTTAGGAGAGAAACTACCCTCTCCCACTTATTTTACGTTCGCTTACAATTTCTAGGGTATTGTATGTATCTAGCAGTGCAAAAAATATATGTGATTTTCTCCTACAAACAGCTTGACTTGAGCATATATTCAACTTACATCAATTACCCAAAACATTTATTTCATAAGTTAAATACACATAACAGCCATATTTAATGCCTTTTTTTACTATTAATACTACAATATCCACCACACATTTTGAAGACTTAAAAAAGCCTCAACACTCAATTTACAAACATATTTTCATCAGTGTCTCAAATATTATTGCCATTCTGAACGTGTAGGTAATAATTTGTGCATACCTAACATATATATATATACTAACACACACACACACACACACATCCAAGGCAGGTTGCTGGATGTAGCATGCCCATAATCTATCTGACCGCAGTTATCGTTTATATAATAATAGTAAAGAGCAATAAGTAGATAAAACTGATTTTCCCCTAAAAATACCTTATTATCCTATTTGCAAGAAACTTTCCTTCAATTTTCTTTATTGTGGCTAAAGAGAGCACAGTCATTTGTGCCAATCCCACAATTTGTTACGATGCCCACCTTCTGAATATTAGCAGAACTCAACAATGGATAACAACAATGATAAAACTTTAGCAATAACAATATGTTAACAATCAAAATCAGTACAGAGTAGGTATACTGATCTCTACTGGTATTGCAATAGTTAAACAGTCTTAGGGTAAATCCTAATCCGTGGTGAAATTACCCACAGGTACTGCCCAAAGTTCCATGACAGGTGCCAAATGATCTGATACAAATCCCACTGAGGTACGGCTTGCTTCCAATGCGGTACTGAAAGGTGTGGTGCTGATCCAATCCCAAGGAGGTGCAGTGTGGTTCCAATGTGGTACAATTAACACCAAATGTACCAGTCCACTCAAAGACACTGGCCACACTCCACTGGTAATAACAGTAGCTCCCACTGGCGTAGAGTCACACAGCTTCTGTCAGATCTTCCCGAATTCTCTCTGGTGGCAAGTAAAAACATATGTATACCTTTATCCCATTAATTTTCATTTTCAAAAGAATAAGTCCTCATCATATTCTTCAGTGTTTGATGAAACCTTTCTACAGCCTCTTGTGTTTCTGGGCGGAAGGTTGAAGATTTAATCTGTTTCATGCCTAGCTGGTGGGCAACCTCCTGAAACACTGTAGACATGAAATTTGAACCTAAACCACTTTGTACCTATATCAACAGTCCTCCTCTAGTGGAAAATTTCATTAAAGCATCAATGATAATATGAGCTTACAAAATACAAAATTCTGCCACATCCCAATGTAATCTGTGTCAAAAATGTGTTGTAATATTCTACCTTGAGACTTCCTGATACCAAAGTGGCTCGCCATAGACAAATGATGAGCTGCCTTTAAAACTTCTGCCCTATATAATAGAGGAACCACTATTTGATGAACGGTTCTCCCTTCTCCATCATCGGAAGCATCTTGAGGTCCCAATTTCATCACCAACACTCCTGACTTAATATAATAACAGACCGAGTCTTTTTGTCCCTCTACTTCTGTTAAAGCTGCACTTGCCAATTTTCTTTACTGAGTGTCAGATTTTTACTCCGTAATCAGCCTGTCTCGACTCAAATGAGGCATTGACTCAGATGATTATTTGGGTTTATCTGGTCAGAGAGGTTACTGTCATGGCTTACCTCTTGACTCAAGCTACCTTCATGGCTTACTTGGTCCTCCAGGCTGCCAGCAAAGAATGCATCTGCCAGCTCTGCACATTCTTCATCCTTGTCACTGGCTTCTTGTTTAGAAGCTTCAAGAGCCAATGACCTTTTCACAACACAGAGAAAAATGTCCAGAAATTCCTGCTCAAGATGCTCTGTGTCATCTCTTGTGACTGGCTCATCCCTTAAATATGGTACCAGTTTACCTTTCACATTATCCCTTGTTATATCATTCCCTAGAAGGAAGGTCACACCTTTAATTGGGAGACTAAGTACAATACCCACAATCATTAGTCCAATTTTGAAATCAGACTCCAGGTAAACTATGTGAAGCAAGATTGTTATGTCATTTCCCTCAACACCCTGAAGTAATAGACTGGCTTTTTGATAAGTTTCATACGACACAGGAAGTACATTTATCGAAAGTTAAGACTGGGCAACTGGGAAAAAAAGGTTACTATATTCAGGAAGTTTGGAATAATGGCACTTCTCCAAGAACTGGACTTCTCTTGGCATTAAATTAACAGAAAAGGATTTTACATCAGCTCACTTGTCAGCTCAGTTAAAATCATTTGCGAAATTGTACCTCAAACTATAGACTGGGATGAGGCGGTTTCTCCTTCTATATCTTTTCAAGCTGTTTTAGGCAGACCCTGACGATTTTTTGAGCTTCAAAAATTATATAAAGAAATAAAATTTTAGTCAACTAAATGTTTAAAAGACTTTCTCTGTTGTTAAATTCTATGCTTCACATTCGTGCTGAGTTTATAAGAATTGATGGGAGTGTTCTTGAGTAAGATTGTCTCAAAATTTACGATTTACATAAACAGTGGATTAGGAAGATGTATACGTATGCGTATATTCTTCCTCACATAGATTACTGTTGTACCCATTGGAACAATTGGCAAAAAGTTTTAGTCTGTAAAATTAACCCTTAAAGGGTCATGTTATTTTTTTTGTTCCAGTAAAAAATGAAGTAACAATTTTCATTGAACACAGTGCAATGAGAACAGTCTTCTTTAAAGCATACCAAAAGTATTTGTTATTGTGATGGCTGGAATGCCAGGTTTCATTATGTGCAATAAATTGCTTATGGTCTTGTGACTGGTTGCCATGGCGACCACTAAATCACTCATAAATGGCAAAAAAATCATTAAACATTTGCTGAATTAGAGAGTAAAGTATCTCCCCATTTTATGTGAAACACTCTTTTCTCTCAATATACATGGTATTTGGATAATTGGAGATATAAACTTTCAGTAAACTTTGAGAATAAAACATAGATCACATGACCTGTTTCCATAGCAACTGTTTAAATATTGCCTGTACCTGGCTAAAAATTGGAGAAAAAAAATCTGCAGAACCCGTAAGAGGCAGTTACTTTCCATAACATTTAGTCAACATAAATATTCATGGATTATGTTCCAGGTTAAAAGTTCCGCAAGAAAATGACTGAAATAAAACAAGGCTGCAGTATCATTATTGGAAATTTGTATTTTTTTTACCCACAATCCACAATCTGTCAAATACATATGCAAGGCCTTATACTGATATGTAAGTCTAGTTTGACATACATGCATACAGTGTACGTGCAATTACAGTCATTTATTTCAGTGCAAAGGGCAAAGTAGGCCTTCGGTATTGGCTGCCTGTCACAATCTCTGAGACAGACCACCACATTTATCATATATCTGGTTACCATGCTCCTTTCCTCCCCCCCCCCCCCCTTTCCTGCATGTAAATTGAGTGCAGAAAAACAGTTTATGTTTGAATGCATGGTTCCATCACTAGGCCAAGGCAAAAGGTCATGTTCATAAAGTTTATTGATAAACACAGGTTTGGTAGGGAAACAGATTAGGGGATACTTGGAAAGTGCAGGCATTGACTCAATGATTGAGTGAGTGATCGGTTGCAACCAGTTGAATGACTTGCTATGGGACCCACTGCGGAACTACATGGACCGTGCATGGTCCGTTGATATGCTTGAATTCTGGGGGCTCCAGCCTCATTATAAATAAAATACTTACATCCTCACACGCAACATCGACTTCACTCTCCCCCTCCTCTATATAATCTCTCCCTGCCTACTCCTGAATAAGGTTAATAGCCTGCGGCACTTGTTTATAATTCACAGACACCTGCAGTTGAACTGGTGCTGGACGCTGCTCTCTTTGTGACGTCACACACCTCAAGGGAATCACGGGGGAATCCCCTGAGTGACAAGCAGAGACGCTAGAGAAGGCGTTTTACATAAATAGATAGATGTGTTTCTTGGGAGAACACAACAGCTGTCTGTGTGAAGTTTGGTGCTCTACCACTAACTGGGTCACCCTCGTTAAACAAAGTGACTTTCTATTTAGCTTTGCCTTATTCTGTATCTTTAAGATATGGAATTAAATTTCCTTAGTCTTAAGTGTCTTGTGACCTTGAAAAATAGGTCAAAGTAACAAAATTATTGGGTCAAGGTGATCCAAAAAGTAGCTCAACAAGTACAGTTTCAAATACAATATGCTTAAGTGCACCATTGGTCTGGAGATTCCAGTTTCTTTGCAATTGATGTCCATGCTAAACCCTGCCAACACAAAATCACGACATTCAATTTGAGAGCCCTAGGGACCTCAAAAACTAGGTAAAGGGCATGAAAATTACATAACGTACTAGTATTACACGTGGTCTATATATCCCATAAATTTAGCAAGGCTAATTTAATGATTTTTTTAGTTATGGTCATTTATATCTTTACCCATATTTTGGCTCATAAATCTCCGTAAATTTACAGGAAGTGCTTCATACGAAACTGAGATTTTGACCCCTTCCACAATCTGTTAAAGTTCATGAATATCTTTCAAATATTAAGGATCCTAGAACAGTCAAATGATTTTCAATTTTTGACCCATTTATTAAATAATACTGTAGACAGCACCACCACTATCGAACTTGACATAGATGTTAATTCACGAGATAAATCCGGAAAGTAACATGGGGTTATCTTCAAAATTGTGAACTGCTCACGCTGACAAGCACAAAATTTACGCATTAGCAGACGGTCAGACATGATTGGTAGCCTAAGCTGTGCAAACTGTTGTCAGCAGAGCTGAAAACATATCAACTTGTTGAACCTTAAGTTTTTTTTTTACATTAACTTGCATGTGCTTGAGCCATAATATGGTTTGAGCATGGTTTCACAGCTGTAGGCCTAATGCTAATTTGTTCAGAAGTTTTAGTGTGACACACACTGTTAACTAAACAGACACCACTTAATGGAACCAGAAATTGAGTGCACAATGGAGTCACATTTCCCTGGGCAAGTGCACATGCATTTCAAAATTGACAATGACACAGACCTCACTTGTAAAAGAAACACACAGTACAGAACAATCTTGGGATTATTCTTCCCAGAAAACTAAAAAAAGTCGTAACATTGCTACTTAGTATGATATGAGTTAAACTGTACCTTTAACCACTACTGATAAAAGTCAATTTTGAGGGAGTATGATTTTCAGAGGAAGTTGAGCTTTATACTTGGATCCTTGCGCTATGGGTTACTAACTGTAGATTGTATCTACAGAGAGAGAGAGAGAGAGAGAGAGAGAGAGAGAGAGAGAGAGAGAGAGAGAGAGAGAGAGAGAGAGATGATGCTTAACTTATTTTCTCAATAGCGTCACTAGGTGTAGGTAGGCAACTGGAGTTAGAGCACATGTTAGTTTAAAGCTTACACATGGTTGCCACAAAAAACATACCAAAAAAAAAAAAAAAAAAAACGAAACAAAAAAACTGACCAAACAGTAAACTAATAACATCTCATTCGTATTATATATGCAGAACAGGTTTATAATCCGTTATTCCTTTAAAAAAAAGAAAACGATCTGAACAAGATGCTCAAGCTTTTGATTTCAGACCACAAACGGAAAGCCTATTGAGATAAACCATTGAGGAGTAGTCATTCTCAGAGATGACAAGCCAAAAAGCATGTAGAGGCCGATACTCTTGCACTGTTTTTATTTTTGAAGATAATTTAAATATTGTGGTGGCAATATTGTTCACTATCCAATGCAAAAGTGTGTGGACATAAGGGTCACTGTGGACAAGCATAAGAATGTCATTTGTGAAATTTTGTCTCCCCCCCCCATTATCAGGCTGTGAAGAAGTTGTCTGTTGTTTTGGTTTCCTAAAATGGTAAGGATTAAAAGTTATGAGGTGTGGGTATTCGCTGTGACTTAAGGGTCTGATTGTTTCTCCATTTCCTGCAGCAATCACAGAGACGACACAATTCATTGCTGCAAGTTATGGCCAAAGCAACTAAATGCTAATCAAATGCTCGGTTAGGTTACAAAAACTGGCACAGGACGCACATGAACACCAAAATTGTGCTCCCTTTCACCACCCTCTAAAGCATTTACTAACAAGACCATGGGCTTAAAATATAATCTGTGGCGGGAAACTGACCAGGTGGTTGATGGGTAATTTTGGTAAATTCATAACAGTGTATGTATATAATGCGCCTCCATATTATCATCCATTGTAGTAAGCTTTTTGTGTTGTACGGAAGACGGACGACTGAGCCTCGTAAAAGCTCAGCCTGACTAGCAAGTCAGCTGACCAATATCTCATACAAAATTCACTGGAGCATGACCATTTGAACAAACTTGGTAGAATTCCACGCAAGGTACAGTGCCACCAAGTTAAAGTCCAAAATGTGAATTAGCATTAAAATGGCCATTGACAAGCATAGTAATCTGACAATAGGAAAGGTGCTTTTACCAATAAGTACCCAAATTGAAGAAATAGTTTAAAATCAGGAATCCACAGCAGTTCCACCTAGTGAACAACTGTGTTTGACCGTTTCGCACGGAACATTTCAACAAAGTTTCAGCTTAAACTAAGTGACGGTTCTGGAGATGTCGAAAATAGTAAAAACACTCAAACAAACTTAAAACAAGAGAACTGTGACAGTCCTGTGCTCAGCTGACATGTACATATACCCTTGCAATTTTTAAGATTTGTCCCAAAAAGAACAAAGAAATTCATTAAATTTCCAAAAATCAATTGAGCGTGACCATTTGAACAAATCTGGTAGAGACCTACCCAAGGTACATAGCCACCATGTTTGAAATCCATATGACTGATGGTTTCACAGAAGTCAAAAATGTGAATTAGCATTAGAATGCAGATTGACTTACATGGTACTCAGTAGGAAACGTGCATTTATCAAAAAATATACAAATTGAAAAAAGAAAAAAAAAATGTTAAAAATCAGGAATCCACAGCAGTGCCACCTAGTGAAAAACTTTGTTTGACCCTTCCAAAATAACATATACACCAAGTTTTAGCCTAATCCGAGTGACGGTTTTGGCGAAGAAGTCAAAATAGCAATAACACACAAAAAATTAGACAAAATTCGCAGCGCCACCTGGTGAACACATTGAGAACTGGGTGTCCCAAGGAGCGTTCTTGTGTGATATCAAAGCAATCAGGTGAGCGGTTTCAGAGGAAGATTTTTGAAGACTTGCCCCCCCCCCCCATAAAAAGTCCACAAATCACTGGAGCGTGGTCAATTGGACAAACTTGGAAGAAACACACCCAAGGAACATTCCATGGAAAAGAAGTAAAACAATGTGAATTAGCATTAGAACGCCCATTGACTTACGTAGTAATCAATAGGAAAGGTGTATTTATCAACAAATTTCCAAACTGAAAAAAAAAATGTTAAAAATCAGGAATCCACAGCAGTGCCACATAGCGAACATCTTTGTTTGACCCTTCCAAAGGAAACATATCCACCAAGTTTTAGATTATTCTGTGAGACGGTTTTGGAGAAGTCGAAAATAGCAATAACACACAAAAAAAGTTAAAAAATGGGAAACAATGCAAAATATTCATTACACTCCTCATAACTATTTTATACCTAGTATACACGGCAAAGGGTATGAAAATAAAAAATTAATGAAACATATTCATAATAACCTGCTCAGAATTGCAGTCAGGAATGCTGCATGGTGACCCAAGGTCACCCAGCATTTTCTGGCGCCCTAGCCCCAGTCATCAACAATGCATAACAAAAAAAAAACATAAACACCAAAATCAGGTCCTCTCAAAATCTTTAACGTTTCACTGATTTCCGTATATGTTGTTAAGATATGCATGCATTAGACAAGCAAGACGATAACTGATATCATAATTTGCCTGATTATACAATGGGCAGTAAAATTGCTGCACTTGTTGAAGATATTTTGCTAAACCAAATACACGTCATACCAAAAGCAAAATCCAAATTCATATAAAACATAGGAAGACAGTCAGGTAAAATATATAAAGTAAGTCTCAATAATACTATTGTATATTGATACTAAAGCTGTATTCACTTTATTGGGTATTTGCTGGTCACAGCTCTTAATACTATTTTGATGAATATTATGACATATTCACGTGTGTAATTGACATATCAATCTGTAGCAAGCAGATAAAAAAATCAATGTAAAATTTACATGAGGTTCAATATGTTATTAAAATAGCTCGTACTTTCTAAATTTTTTTGTGATGAATGCTAGAATGCAAAATAGACGCATTTATAATACACGCACTGCCCCTGTCCTATCGTAATGTGGGTACAAGGAATTGTATCAGGCTCCGCGATTTGTAGCAAGCAAAACGAGATCGCTACTACAATATGTGTCGATTTTATACTTTGTGGAAAATTTATTTTGTCACAGAGCTCCTGCTTATAGCTCATCAGAATTCTTGTGTACAAATACGGTGAAAATATACCAAAACACCGTTTTTGCTGGATGCTTATAGATTTCAATGCCACTGTTGATGTTTCAAGTTCCCTCTAGAACAATATCCAGTACTTCCCACTCAGCATAGTTTGTGAAAATGGGATGAATACTTTCAACTTATAAGCACGAGTTTCTTTAAATACCTCATTACCCTTAAAAGCAAGTAAGTGACGCTGATACAACAACCTTGTTACTCGTACAGTACATTATTTTCGCAAAATAGCTCTCTGATATTTTGGCTTCCTACGAGATTCCATGCCCACAAGTTTGGGTGAAAACATTTAAGTATTTATGCCTTTTGTGCAGAGGAGGGCCATATAATACTGAACCTTGGATATTTAGGATAATTAAGCTAACCTTCGAAAAAGTCGTTCTTATGGTCATCGAGCACTTTAAATTTGAAAATAGATAATATGACAGCTTTGAATGTCGGTAAAATTATTTCCAACATGCAAATGACTCAATAATGATCGAAGACTCTGGTGCCCCACGCCACTTCAGTATGAGCACATAGTAAGCAAACCTCGAATCTTAGTGGGTAGGATGTACCTGAATTTCGAGTGGACCGCTCCCACAGCTGAAAAAAGGGAAAAGGGAAATAATAAAGGAAAAACCATTACTACTGGTGATTTTAGGTTTATTGATTGCACCCAAGTTGAAAGCCCTCTGAAACGTTTAGGACATCAATTGTAGAAATAAACCTTCCAGTTGTCCTCTCCCCTATCGCGGGGGCATGAAATGCACGTACTACCAGCAGTTATGTGAATGATAGCACTTATAATGCTAGTGATGTGATGTTGATGGTGATTGCAAGTGATGATGTGACTAACAGTACCACCAATGTTGCAGGCCATGGAGCTCTAAAGGCACGCGATGGATGAGTTTCCACGCAGAATTACTGCAGTATTCTGGCTTTCAGTATGACAGTCTGTGTCGCCAACAAACCAGTTATTTTCGGAGGCCTTGGTGTTGGAGCCTGGAGGGCGATAAAGTGGAATGTGACACCGTGCCTGTGTGCAGTATGTATACAAGTCGATAAGTAATATAACAGTAATATCATATGCATTAAATATATTGTATTGACTGCACCCCATATAGAAAGCAGTAGCAGTTTGTGCCAATGGGCAACAAAACGATAACTTGTATACATACATACCGTTAGAGAAAATCAGTATGACATAAGGGAAACAGGATGGCCAGTTAAAGTTTTCAAATCCACAATATCCGAAGAGACTTTAAAATTTATAGGTGTGTAAAGAGAAACTGACTAGCATGTCTGGTATAATCTACAACATCCTCTTTTCAGTATTTTCGGGTACCTTTTAACAAGACGGCCTGTAGGTACCAATGAAATGAGAGTACTGTAGGCTTTTACCAGGTATTGTATATTCTGTTTATGTGGCACTTCACAAGTCACAGTTATTGCACTGTAGCTTGCTTTCCAATAGAAACATTTATAGCTTCTTATGTTAACTTAAACATATGGTTGGTATTCATCTACCTTCTTTGGTAGGCAGGGCCTACTACTTCGGTTAAGGGCAATTATAAACAAGAGGCCTGTGTCAACAGCCCATACTCAGCTGACATTGAGATTCATCACATTTGTGGCTTTGTGAACTTGGGATAGGATCAAGGTCACCCATGTACTGAGTGAGTCTGACCTTTATGGCAGAACACTTACATGTACAACATCAACGTCAAATGACATTGAGGGTACATGGTTGGTGAAGTTGCATCATGCTCGCCTTTCACCTCTGTGACCCAGGTTCGATTCATGGCCAGGGAAGCAAGTGGAAGAGTTTTCACCACTCTGACTGTGCACAGTGTTTTTTTTCCCTGTGCTTTCGGTTTCCTCTACCAAACGAGAAGGTAGGAAAGTATATGCCACCATCTGTGCCACAGAGACTGATTAATATAGTCTGGGACTGCTTCACAATCCATGTAAAAGATATGGGTCTACATTTTTTTTTAATCGACGTCCCAGTTTAAGCATTACTCAGGTTATAGTGAGGATTAAAATTTATGTATATTGCGCTGTGATTCCAGAAATGAGGTCACTCATGTACTGCCTTTGGGTAGCTTCATAGAGAAATATCAACAGGTGCCTATTCAGGGTCAAAGCAGATTTCAAGTTGTCTAATGAACGGCAATTTTCATGTCAGTTGTCCTGTGAACTTGGGAATGAGGTCAAGGTAAAAAAAGCACTGAAGCAAGACCATTTGTACAAAATAGGTACACGCTTTTCATATAAAGTCTTTTTAAACATTTTCAAAAAAAAGAAAAAAAAAAAAAAATCAGAAAAAAATCCAAAAATCACTGACTACTCAAACAAACCTGGTAGAGAACCACCCAAGGTACAGTAGGACCAAGCTTGAAGTCAATCTGACTGACATTTTCTTCAGAGAAGTTAAAAATGTGAATTAGCATTAGGGATGCCTAAACTGATAAGTTCCTGAATTTAAAAAAATAAACATTAAAAAGAAAAAGTCCACAGCAGTGCAACTTGGACACATCGGTTTGACCTTTTCACCAATAACATATCCAAGAAGTTTGAGCTTAAGCTGACTGACGGGTCTGATGAAGCTGAAATTAGCAAAAACACACAAAAAACATAAACAAGAGGACTGTGACAGTCCTGTGCTCGTCTGACTTACTTACCCTATGACCTTGGAAATGAGGTCAAGGTCACTGACCTATTCTGAATCTGACTTTCATACAGGGCCATCCCCCATGTGCAAGATCAAAGTCACAGTACAAATACGTCTCAAGTTATCACACGACCAGTAAAATCCATGTTAGTGGCCTCGTGACCTTGACAATGAGGTCAAGGTCACTAATGTACAGTATCAATCTTTCCTAAATAGAGGACCACTAACAAGTTCAACATCAAGGTCCTACCTTCCACAGTTCTCAAGTCTCAACATGACAAGTAAAATTCATGCAAGGGTCTGGGTCCCAGTGACCTTGGGAATGAGGTTAAGGTCATCCATGTACTGTCTAATTCTGGCCTTTGCTCAGGACAGCCATCATGTTCAACATCAAGGTCCAAGTTCAAATAGCTTTCAACTTGTCAGGTGAACAGTAAAATTTAAGCAGGTGGCCTTATGACCTTGGTCATGAGGTCAAGGTCATTTGTCTACCGTCTAAGTCTGGCCCTTATTCAGGACAACTAGCATGTAAGATATGAATGTCCTACCCTTAATAGTTCTCAAGTTACCCTATAAACGGTGAATTTCATGCACCTCGCCTTGTGACCTTGGTAATAAGGTCAAGATCACTCACCTACTGTACATGTATCACCCTCATACCCAGAAGTGTCCCTATGCAATTTAATTGGCTGAGTAAATACAAGGACTTTTGAAGATTTGGCCAAAAAATGGAAAAAAAAAATCATAAAACATCCAAAAGTCATTGGACTGTGACCATTTGAACAAACTTGATAGATACCTACCCAGAGAACACCCCTACCAAGTTTAAAGTGAATCTACATGATGGTTTCACAGAAGAGGTGAACAGTTTTCAATTAGCATTGCAAACCCTAATGACTTTGCAATCCCCATTGACTTGCATGGTTATCAAAAAGCATGTAAAGTCAACAACAAAAATTCCTAAAAAAATTGCAGCGCCACCTGTTGAACAAATTAATGTCTGGGGATCCCCAGAAGTGTCCCTATACAATTTCAAAGTAATTGACAACGCGGTTTCGGAGAAGATTTTAAAAGATTTCCCCCAAAATAAACCAAAAAATTCCTTAAAAATCATGACCATGTGAAGAAAGCTGGTAGAAACCCACCCCTGGTGCATTGCCACCAAGTTTGAAGTCAATCTGGATGACGGTTTTGGAGAAGTCAAAAATGTGCATTAGCATTGGAATGTCCGTTTACTTACATAGTGATCAACAAACAACTTTCTTTGACCCTTCTACAAGGAACATATCCTCCAAGTTTCCGCTTAATATGAGTAACGGTTCTGGAGAAGAAGTTGAAAGTAACAAAAACACACAAAAAATCATGAACAAATAGAAAAAAAAACGCAGCGCCCTCTCGTGAACAAAGTAAAAACTGGGAGTCCCTGGAAGTGTTTCTGTGGGATATCAAAGCAATTGAGCGAGCGGTTTCGGAGAAGATTTTTTTAAGATTTTCCCCCAAAATGCAAAAAAAATGATTCATAAAAAATCCAAAAATCACTGGACTGTGACTACTTGAAAGACTTGGTAGAGACCCACCCAATGCACCTCCCCACCAAGTTTGAAGTGGATCTGGCAAATGAAATGGTTTTGGAGAAGAATTCGAAAATGTGAATTGTAGATGACTGATGACGGACGAGGGACGGCTGACCCTCACAAAAGCTGAGCTGACTGACAAGTCAGCAGAGCTAAAGATAGAAAAAATGCAGCACCACCTGGTGAACGGCTTAAGAACGAGAAGTCCCTAGGAGCATTGCTGTGTAATGTCAAAGCATTTTGGAGAACGGTTTTAGAGAAAACTTCTTTTTAAAGATTTCTTGAAAAGAAGAACAAAAGGTTCATTAAAAAAATAAAAAAGTCACTGGAGCATGACTATTTGAACAAACGTGGTTAAAAACCTACCTAAGCTACATTGCCGCCTACTTTGAAGTGAACCTGGTTGATGATTTCCGAGAAGACAAAAATGTGAATTAGAATGCCCATTGACTAACATAGAAATGAATAGGAAAGGTGCATTTATCGATAAGTACATGAATAAGGAAAAAAATCGTTAACAAGAGCATCATGCTGACCCTGTGCTCTGCTGACTGGAATCTGCTTTCACAATATTGCAATACATGCACTGTAGTCTGTATAACTATATACATGTACAGTGGTAACACCCAAGCATCAGTATTTGAAAAGTAAACATGTAAAATACAATAGTGCAATGCATGCACTGTATTGCCATATCTATTTATACAGTGGCAGCCCTCACTTACGTTTGTAAAGTTCTATATCCCACAACGTTTTAAAAAATTAACATATCCTCATTATTTTCGAAACTTTTATTGTCTAAAGTATAAATATATTCTGATAAAATTAAGCAATTTCGTTTAGCCGTTCTGGAGAAGTTGAAAATAGCCTTAACACACAAAAATTCAATTAAAAATCAAGTGGTCCTCGAGACGAGGAAATTTTATTTTTCCACAAATGGATAAAAAAATTCATAGAAAAAACAGAAATATAAGTGCATCATCATCTTCTTTGCAAACTTGGTAGAGGTCAACCTAGATAATATCCATGTGCAAAATCAAAACATTCCATGCAGCCGTTTTTGAGTAGAAGTTGACAATGTAAATACAGTAGCACCATATATACGTATACAGTGGTAGCTCTTACTTAGTCGTAAAGTTTGATATCCCTAAATTTGTCAAAACTAAACATATCTACATTATTTTCGCAAAAAATTATTGTCTAAAGGCCAACTATATTCTGATAAAAATCAGTGCCACTTGGAGAACAAGTTTGTTTGACCCTTCCACAAGGAACATATCCACCAAGTTTCAGCTTAATCGGAATGACGGTTCTGGGGGAGAAGTTAAAAGAATGAAGACACACAAATAATCATTTATAAACCTGCACCGCCACCTGGTAAGCAACTTAAGAGCTACCAGTCTCTGGGAGTGTTCCTGTGTGATATAAAAGTAATTAGGTGAGCAGTTCCGGAGAAGATCTTTTTAGATTTGTCCAAATAAAGAACAAAAAAGTTCATTAAAAATTCAAAAATCACTGGAGGCTAACCATTTAATAAACTTGGTAGAGACCCACCTTAGGTACATTGTCATTAGGTTGGAAGTCAATCTTACTGACAGTTTCTTCGAAGAAGTAAACAATGTGAATCAGCATTGAAATGCCAATTGACTTACATGGTAATCAAGAGGAAAAATACCTTTACCTATGAGGACCCAAATTTAAAACAATCGTTAAAAATAAAAAAAATGAAGGGCAATGCCACCTACTAAACAACTTTGATTGTCCCTTTGACGAAGATCTTCACCAAGCTTCAACTGAATCCGAGTGATATGTTCTGGAGAAGTCGAAAATAGCGAAAACACACAAAATTCATAAAAAAGTAGAAACATTTCCAGGTCCACCTGGTGAACAAGTTAATAACAAGAGGTCTTTAGGAATGTCCCTGTGTGATATCAAAGCAACCGGGTGTACAGATTTTAAGAGGATTTGCCCCTAAAAAAAAAACAACGGATTAATAATAAGAATCTAAAAATCACTGGAGCATGATCATTCGAACCAAACTGGTAGACACCAGCCCGCAAGGTACATTGTCACGAAGTTTGAAGTAAATCTGTCTGATGATTGCAGACAAAAGGTCAAAAATGTGAATTAGCATTAGAATGCCCACTGACTTACAGAGCAATCAATTTTAAAGGTGCATTAACCGATAAGTATCAAAACTGGACAAAAATCGTGAAAAATCAGGAATCCACAGCAGTGCCACCTAGTGAACAAGTTTGTTTGATCTTTCTGCAAGGAACATATCTACCAAGTTTCAGCTTAACCCGAGTGACAGTTCTGGAGAAGTTGAAAATAGCCTAAACACAACAAATCATGAAACAAGAGGGTTGTGCATACAGTCCATGCTAGTTGACCACCAGATTTATCACACTCCTGGCACTGTGCACTTGTGCTAGGATCAAGGTTACCCATGATGTGAGTAAGTCCGATCTTTATGGAGGGATATTAACCACATCAAGGTCCCAGCTTAAGTAGTTTTGAAGTTTTAGTAAAGAGTAATATTCATGAATGTTGCACTGTAGTTCCAACTGAGGTCAAGGTCATTCATTTATTATCTTAGCGTCACCTTCATAGAAAAACATGAACACGTGCAACATCAAGGTCCACTGAAACTCAAAACAAATCTCAAGTTTTCAAGTGAACAATAATTCCATGTCAGTTGTCCAATGACCTTCGGAATGAGGTCAAGGTCCGAAAGGCCCTGGTGAATAACCACTTGCACCAAATAGTTGACACTTATCACAGGTACATCCCTACCAAGTTGGACACAAATCTGGCCAAAATGATTGAAATTATAACCATCACCAGAGACTCCCTTATTAAACTTTCATATTACAACTTTGTTAAAGATTAAAAATAAAAAAAGGAAACGATAAAAAAAATAATAAAAATCACTAAAGTATGACAAAATTCGTAGAGACCCATACAAGGTACATCACTATATACGTTTAATGTCAATCTGCTTTTCAGTTTCTTCGGAGAAGTCCAAAAAGTGAATTAGCATTAGAATGGCCATTGACTGACATAGTAATTAATAAAAAATACGCATAAACTGATAAGTACCCGAATTGAAAAAAAACCCCAAATCACACACAGTAAAAAGTACACAGCAGTGCAACCTGGGGAATGACTTGGTTTCATCTTTTCATTAAGAACATATCCAATAAGTTTGAGCTTGAGCTGAGTGACGGTTCTGGAGTTAAAAATAGCAAAAAAAAAAAAAAAAAAAAAAAACCCACACACACAATCATAAAATACAGAAAACAGTTGCAGTGCCGCCTGGTGAAGGACATAAGCAGTCTCCAGGAATGCTCCTGTGTGATATCAAAGCAATCGAGTGAGCATTTTCAGGGAAGGGGTTTTTTCAAGATATGTCTCTAATAAGAACAAGAAAGTTCATTAAAAAAATCACTGGAGCAGGACCATTCGAACAAACGTGCTAGACACCCACCAAAAGTACATTGTCAAGATTGAAGTTATTCTGGTTTCTGTGAATTAGCATAACAATGCCCAATGGCATTGTAATCAAGAAGAAAGGCGCATTTACTGATCAGTAGCCGAATTAAAAACAAAAATTGCAAAAATTTAGGAATCTACAGCAGTGCCATCTAATGAACAACTCTGTTTGACCCTTCCACAAGGAATATACCCATCAAGTTTCAGGTTCAGATTAATCGGAGTGATGGTTCTGGAGAAGAAGTCAAAGACAGCAAAGACACAAATAAAGTCATTAAAAATAGAATCTGTTGATTTTGGAGATAATATGAATTAGAATTAAAATGCCCATGGACTTACATAGAGATCAATAGGCAAGCTGCATTCACGGACAAGTGCGCGAATTGAAAAACTGTTAAAAACAGGAATCCACAGCAGTGCCACCTAGTGAAAAAAATTTGTTTGACCCTTCCATATAGAACGTATCCACCAAGATTCGACTTAGACTGAGTGATGGTTCTGGAGAAGTTGAAATAGCAATTACAGACAAGCGGTGATACAAATTGAGAAAAAAATTACAGCACCACCTGGTGCACGAATTAGGAACTATGTATCCCTGGAGGGTTCCTGTGTACTATCAAAGTAATTGGATGAGTGGTTTCGGAGAACATTCTTAAGGTTTGCCCAAATAAAGAACAAAACTTCATAAAAATTCCAAAAATGACTGGAGCACGACCATTTGATCAAACTTGGGAGAGAGTCACCCAAGACACATCCCTGCAAGGCTTGAAGCGAATCTGGCTGACGGTGTTTGAGAAGAAGTAAAAAATGTAAAATTTGGGACAGATGGTGATGGTCGGACGGACAGATGACAGACCCTCCCAAAAACTCAGCTCACTGAGCTAGAAAAAGACTGAGAGACATTTTTCATATGAAATAACTATCAGCGGTGAAGTCAACATGACAGGGTAACGTATGCACCAAAACTGCCTGGTTAGGTTTACATCAAAATAATTCAGTGACATGTGCATCAATATTACCAGTTTTCATGCTTGATCCTGTTAGTGCACACTTGCTGATAACAAAAACCAATGCAACTCCATCCATTAACGGAACACGACCAGGTTTGGGGAAGCACTGACGGGAACACTTGCATGACAGTAGCTAATAACGCCTCAGGAGCATAGTCTCCCTTCATCTAGTCAAAAGTGAGATAACCAAGGGAATGTTACTCTGGACTAGGCATGACTGAAATGTTACTGTTTGAGCAGTGAGCAGTATGAACACATTTTCCAGATGGCACTAGGCCCCCAGGTAATGTTTGTAAAGGCCAGCTGCATTAATTGGTTGCTGGAAAGACCTCACTACTCCCTTTTTGGCAAGAAGAATCTATACCACAGTTCATTGACAGCGCTGATTGTGCATCTCTTCTTGCATTGTACAATGAAAAAACTATGCATGTCTGTGGGTTGTGGCAAGAGACGATTATGGAATACGTGTGAGATGCAGTTGCCATTGTTGATTTGGCTGGCAGGTGTATAGTCATTGATTGGCTTGGCATTTTTGTATATGGACAGTTGTGCCATTATGGTAGATGAAGCACTCACACAAAATGGCCGGGTTCACATGGTCCAGCTCAAAATGTAATTGGTTTTATTACCTCGAATGCCACAAGCTTTACACATGTACTTGGTTTTATTGTCTGGAATACCACAAGTTTTACACACGTATTAAAGCATTTGTGCAATTTATCAACTCCATGTGATGAAGCTTAAATCGAGTGCTCTGGTCATTTGCAAGCTTTATATTCATTACCCGGTAGAATGGACCATTATGAATATCAAGATCAAATGGCTGTTCAGCCTAGTGTAATTCTAGTGCTTCATTGGCTATATTTTGTTTTGGATCATTTTCAATATAAACAGGTGTAGGTAAGTAACACTGTTTTACCTGTTTTTGGACTTCCATATGGTCATAAAAAATACTAAAGATATGCATCTCCATAGCTGAGATTGGAATTAGAAGTAGATCCAGTGTCTCATGTTGTAGCTCTTTACCAAGCCACTGCAGTACTCTTTTATATGACAATGCATCCAGTGTTCAGTGACCAGCAAATGCACCGACAGTGCCAGAAGTATTAAATGAATGCAGAACAACAATGACATATGCCATATTTATTGTGATCTACATGGCTGCTACAAAAATATTGATTCATGCTCAAAATGTCCAGCTACTTCTACAAATGTCTTTTCATATGAAGTTTCATCACCAACACAACCTTCATGTCATCAATAGTACATGCAAAATATTGCATAGCGAATCTATGAGAAGAATGTTTCTTGACATCCCTGTAAGGACTGCTTTGTGCGACTTTCTGGCATCAACCCCTTTTTTGTTTCTGAAGCAGATGCTGAATGAGATGCTTTGAGCGACATGAATCATAGAATAAACCAGCTGTGATACTCTTTCAATGCTACCTTCCTTCCACCCAATTAACTTACCTTATCTTCTGGGTCATATGGCTGAATGCCTTCTGATCGACCATTTTTCCATCATTTCATTTTATTCTATTTGGTTAATGGCCAATCAAGCTCTCTTCTCGCGAAACATAGTACGCTTTTTTATCAATCTGACCAATATCTCTGGATCACTGAACAATATACGGTACCTGAACTCTGCAGAAAGAATACCTTGCGAGTACACCTGAAGTTAGGCTGAAACATGTTGTTTCCACTTGGAGTCGGTGTATTTATGAACTATATCCTGCATAGCTTGCTTTATTGGGACTTTGCAAATCCATGTTATCACCAAACTAACAGATAATTCATCTTCAGCCACAACAATATTTTGTTAAGTTCTCCCTGTATTTTATTATCTTGAAGGTAAACATTCATGGGGCATAGCCATGTTAACATGATCAGAGGATCGGTACATTCTATCGACGTGAGAGTTACTGAGATGGTGACTAACCAGAAAGAACCAAGCATATCTGGATGCAAGTGTATATATCCTGCTGAAACAAAGACATATCAGTTAAAGTAAACAACTTTTTAAAAGTAGTATTTGATCCAGTTTTGTAGACATTGTACAGATAGGTTTACTCATAAAACAAGGTATGAAAGGTGAAATAGCTGTTTCTTCAAAGATATCTGCATGGCAGGGATTCTGTGGATATCAAATTTATTACACAGCTCTTCCATATATGAAACTGTCAAAAGTGAAAAAGTGTCACTTGGGACATTACCTATTGGTTCAGACTGCAGTTCTTTACTTGGACAGTTGGGGCTCATAAAGATACTATAGCAACGGGGCATATAACACTCTGGTGCCATTCGGAATCGTGTATTAAAATTTATTGGTCATTAAGAGAATGCAGAAATTTGTAATCCTTTGAAATATGTCACTGCAGAAACAAGTGGTCTGGCCCTCGGTCTATATGCATAGGCGCCGCCCCAGTAGGAACCAGGCCAGCAGTTGGAACTTGAGTCTAATCACATATTCAAAAACTGTACAAGACCTAAACCTTTCCATAGTTGATGAGGTGACCCCAGTAGCAGCGTTTTGCATGTAAAGCACAGAAAAGCAGCAACCACTAAACGGCACTTGGCAGTATTTGCCAAATTTGGTGGCTATTCGCTGTAGCAACAGGAGCCATCCAGCATTTATAGGTGTCATAGTTGCCAATGATCGCTATCTTTATATCATGATTTGGCATATGTATCGCTGATCAAATCCAAAAAACAACTTACTATGCCAATGACTTTCTTATTTTGGGGAGGATTGGCATGGAGACAAACCGTTGCCAAGTGATGCTGATTGCTACCAAATTTCTCTGATCGCCACCAGTGGCCAGTTCAACGTGCTTAGGGAACATCTGTTTATTATTCAATGGTATATTACTGGCAGCATGGAAGGTAGAATTTAGTTATATACCAAGTCGCTTGCTGAAATCATTGAACGGAACACGCAAATAATGAACAATGAACACTTTCAAACCTTGTGCTCATAATACCTAGCATAAATACACAAGAAACAGCAAGAGTCGATGTTACTTTCTTGGGTCAATATCACACAGCATTTTGCAGGTAGAGTGTTGTGTTGAAGCAAATGTGCACATTTGGTAGCCAGTTGTATACATCCCTTAAAAGCGGGAGCACAGCAGATTCCATTGAGAAAAAAAAGCCTTCTTGATAAATCCATTTTGAATTTTCATGAAATGTACTTGCTGTGCTCTTTACAGGATTCCAACATATTTATCTAAGTAGTCCTTCTCCTCTCTCTCTCTCTTTCTCACTCTCTCGCTCTCTCTGTGCTATTTTTATCATTTTCTTTCTCTTTTGGCCACATGCCATCCCAGGTATACTGGTAATACTCTCTCATTGACTGATAGTTTGTTTGGGCAAGGTCCTACAATAGCTGTTTTTCTCTTCGTTGACTAAGTCATATTTTCCATGTCATAGTTTTCATCCTTATTCCTAGGTTAACATTCTCAAATTGACAGGAACTAATGTCCTCAAAGTAACAAGCTGACATGACACTAAAGCTTTATTTCCTTGAAGAAGGAACCAAAGAATATATTCATCGCGGGTATGGACATAATTTGTAAAAAATCGATATATACTGTACTTTCGAATAAAGGAATTTGATTTCAGCAATACACTACAAATAGTGTCATAATCTGTTATATAACATATTTGTATGCATGTCTATAGTGGCTTCTCTCGGTAATGCAGAAATTATGGACTTACTTAGTAAGTTTCTCTTCTCTGCTCTTTTACATTTAAGTTGCCAATACTAATAATATGAAAAATAACCAGGGGCTAATGAAACCACTCCTAACTGATCATTGGCAGCAGTGGATGTCTATGTTGGGTGTTGGCAGCACCCAGTGGCGATCAGCAGTTTATGCCAAACTGGCCCACAAATTGCCTCTTTGTTACGAATCGTGTTTGGTAGCAAACGACGATGCACAAAAAACTAAAAACTGCAGTGCACTGCTGATGGTACATAATTTGTCAGTATATTGCAGAAATCTGTGACCACTGAATAAAATCTAAAATTTATAGAAGCATGTTGCTGTGATAAACATGAGCACTAGATGTTAAAACAGGAAACTAGATGGGCAGAATGACAGGCAAACAATTAAACCAGAGTTGCATAAAATATCAGGACGGAAAACTGAAACATGAATCTTTGTAAATTATTGCAGACTTCTCTGTGGGTCACTTAGAAGAAATCAGAAGTGGCCATCCCGTGAAATTAAAGGACGGATCCCTCAGCATGGCCAGGCTGTCGCTGGATAAAAATATTGGTAAATGTTTTAGTTTTGACTCAGGGTAAAATTTACATTTCGTACTGGGGATGGTATTTCTAGAAAGACCAACATAATGACGCTCATAGGTTCTGTTTTCAGAAGCGTCTGTGCCTCTATAAAAAAACAAATTATTTACAAAGGAAAGTTTTGTAGTAAGTTGATTGGATTTAAACATCGGGATTAATCTGTGAATATAAATCCACAACAGGCATTCACAACAGGCAATAGATTATATATAGAGAGGAATCAGAACTCTCATCTACATGCAAACGACACAACATGCAGCGTGACAAACCTTCAATTTTCCCTTTTTTGTCCAAACTGAAAAACAGACCACAGGGTATAATGTTATAATATGAACCATTGGCAAACCTAGCACGCTGAAAAGTGTTACAGAAAAGCACCGAGGAACATATCGAATTGAGTAGCAACCGTAAATATGACACAAGTACATCGACACTTTAGAAGCTAGCATCAACTCTCAGAAATGTGACATAGTGATGTCATTTTTGTTTTGCAGGCTCTTGCGCTTCTAACCTGTATGTGCATAGGCCATATGTGCAAATCGACCTGCAGGAGTTATATGAGGTGGTGGCGATTGTTCTGTATATTGATTCAGGTGAGTTTATGACATGATTAATTTTACCATCTTGAAATGCTGAACCCTGCTGAGCTAAAATTATATTGAACTCACGAAACCAGATGATAGGTAACCTTCACTCAAATCAAGATATAAAATTTCACATCTAAACGTTAAAGTTATGAGAGGGAAGTCATGGCGCTGTTAGATCTTCCTGGCTTCGATATACTTGTCTGCAAATAACTTTCCATGTCGTTAACAGCAGGCCAGCTGGGATTCATTATGAGCGCCCCATTATTTTTAATTGTCAGCTCCTGGATGATCATCAGCATAATATATAATGCTAAACATCAGAAAGGCGGCTACCTTGTCAAATGGAACATACTCACAATTCAATGTTAAAGCCCCCTAATACCAAACAACAGGGCTGTGTGAACAGCCCATGTTCAGATGACCAAGATATTCATCACATATGTGGCTCGGTGAACTCATGTACTCTGTAAGCATGCCCTTCATAGAGAGACATTGACATGTGCAACATCAAAGCCCCAATTCCAAACAGATCTCAAGGTATCAACTGAACAGTAAATTGCATGTCAGTTGTCCTGTGACCTTGAGCATGTGGTCAAGGTCCAGAAATTACCGGAGCATGACCACTTGCATAAAATAGGTAGACGCTTATCAAAGGTACATCCCTGCCAAGCTGGCACAAATCAGGCCAAAATTATTTAAGTTCTAACCTTTTCAAGAAATTCCTATGTTAAACTATCCTATTCAAACTTTTTTAAAGATGTTTCAAGAAAAGAAATCATACCAAAAAAAAAAAAATCGTAAAAAATCAGGAATCCACAGCAGTTCTACCTAGTATACAACTTGGTTTGACCCTACCACAAGAAACATATCCAACAGGTTTCAGCTTAATCTGAGTGATGGTTCTGGAGAAGGCAAAAATAGCTAAAACAGAGAAAGAAAAACATAAGAAATAGAGTAAAATTGCAGCGCTACCTGGTAAAAAATTTTTAAACTAAGATTTTCTAGGAGTGTCATTGTGTAATATAAAAGCAATCAGTTGAGCCGTTTAAGAGATTTTTTAAGATTTGCCCAAAGAGGACCAAAAAAAAAAAAAAAAAGAAAAAATCAACGGAGTGTGTCTATTTGAACAAATTTGGTAGAGACCCACCCAACGTACATTGCCACCAAGATTGAAGTCAATCTGAATGACTGTTTCATAGAAGAAGTCAAAAATGTGAATAAGCACTAGACTACCCATTGGCTTGCATAGTTATCAATGGGAAAAGTGCATTTTCCAATTGGTACATGGACTAAAGAAACTCGTTAAAAATAAGAAATCTCCGGCATTGCCACCTAGTGCACAAGTTTGTTTAATCCTTCCACAAAAAACATATACACCTAGTTTAAGCTTAAACTAAGTGAAGGTTCGGGGGGGGGGCAAAAATAGGAAAAACAGACCACAAATCATAAAATGTGATTTAATTGCAGCGCCAACTGGTGAACAAATTGAGAACTAAGAGACCCTAGGAACATTCATGTCTGATATCAAAGCAATTGGGTGAGCGTTTCAGAGAAGAAGATTTTTTAAGATTTTTCCCCAAAAAGAGCAAATACATGGTAAAAAGTCTAAAATCATTGGGGCGTTATCATTTGAACAAATCTGTTAGAGACCCACCGAAGGTACTTGGCCATGAAGTTGAAGTCAATCGGAATAACGGTATTGGGGAAATTCTAACCTCTTACTTCTTCAGATTACTATCAGGTGAGCACCCAGTGAACATTGAGAGCTCAGAGCCCAGGGCTCCGAGTCTATGTGGTTATCTCCGTGTTCTATGAACAACAATAACATTCCCCTATCCCACGTTCAAATATAAGCTATTATAACAAATTTTCACAGTATACACACACACACACACACATACACACACACACATACATACATGCATACATACATAAATACATACATATATATATATATATATATATATATATATATATATATATATATATATATATATATATATATATATATATATATATAATATGACATACTAGATTCAAATGTAAATACAGTAGTTGTTCAGCCCAAAAATCATGTTTCCATAAGGACAACAGGGATAAGGTGGGTGAGGAACTTTTATAGAAATGGAATTTGGCAATGTTGTTCCATACCGTACTAGACCTTTAATTGCAATTCATCTTGGGGCTGTTCACAACACGATGGTAGAGTAAGCTTAAAATACTACTAAAATATTCTGCCTTGTTTTCCCTTCAATGAATTTACCACATCAGATGATCATTGCAAGTTTGGAACATTTGATTCATTAGCCAATTGCTGAAAGGTGCATGTAGTTGTATAAAGGTAAAACTTGCATCCGTTTAAAGGAGCGTTCCAATCATTAAGGACCGTCAGTTGTAGTGGAATTTAAACGGGAAAATTTGTTCATTAGATACACTCAATTTCCATTTGAAACTAAACTGAGTACACGTATCTTTCATGATATTACTCAATCTATAAAAAGGATAATGACCAAATATTGTTTACAAGTACTCGTTTATGTACATAATTTTCTGACAGTAAAAGAAACAATTAAGTGTCTCATAGTCCTGATTAAACATATAGGGGTGTTCGTCAATTTTGGAAAGGTGATGTACCCCATTGAGTATTCACCTATCTGAGCTCTCTGGTAAACGAAAGCATATGTCTATAGCTACTACAAGACAAACTGGACATATGTCAAAGATGCCAGGCTCACAAGAAGACAACTTCACAGTTTGATAGGCGTTTAAATCTTTGCACCAGTTTGTCCATGGCAGGTAAGTATTGTTCATCAAATGCCCTTACCAATAAATACGCTCGTGACTGTGTGTTGAGCATTTGAAAGTTATACTGTGGTGGAAGCAATATATGCAAAAACATATTTTTATGGTAAAGACAGCACGGTTGGATACTGCAGTGGTGTTACCACTGTCAGGTCAGATTTCATCTGGGAAAGATACCAATCGACTACCCAATAGAAAAAGTTGTAGTTGAAATGAGCACATAAAAAGATTCCAGCTTATTGTTGTGTCAGCTGTTGTGTCACACTACCCCCCCCCCCCCGTAACGTAAGTTACAAAAATGATCCATGTGATACATTTCACTCCATTACTCTTGGCAACCCATCTGCCAGTGTATGGAATGGAGCAGCTTTCAATCTCACGGATATATTTTGGAAAAGTTACTTGATCAATCAAAACAAATAGCTCTAGGCCATAAATGACCTCTTACCGGTGATTGTGCATACCACTGGTCTTGGACAGGCAGTTCCCTTTCCTACCAGAGGTACAATCACGGTCCTTCGCTTCCTGACAAGCAGTAATAATTCGTTTTGTTTGTTTTCTGCTGAGCAGACAGCTTCTGTCTCTCCAGTGGTCATGGGTCAAAGTGCATATAACCCGATAGTTGGAATGTATGTACAGAAAGTATCATAGGCTTATGCTATGTAACTTGCGCGTCTTAATAATTAGTATCTTTTTTATCTGTTTTATTGTTTCTTTCGTTTATCTGTAACAAATAGGGATGAATGTAGAAGGGATATCTGTCATATTTACAGAAATGGATGTTCATTAGAGCATTTACTTTGAAAAATTACTGCCTCATCAGATATTTTTATCAGCTACTATACCATAGAATATGGAATACAGTGAGATCTGGGATGTTGAAAATAGTTCAATATTGTATTTTTTTCACTTTAAGGCTTTTTTCTCTCCTTATTTTTATTTTTCTGTCTCTTTTTAATATTTTTATTGAATGACCATGCTTCAGAAGTAGCCCATTTTACCTGTGATATCATTTGTCAGTGCTGTCCAACTGAAAATCTCTGTAGCAAAATTTTCTTTACTTGTAGCATTTTTTCCGCTTCTTCATATAAGAAACAGTTATTTTTGAGAAAAATTGTAGCAGTTTTGACGAGCACTGTAGCAAAATTTTGCTACAATGCTCCAGTTGGACAGCTCTGTTTGTAAACTTATCTCACGACTGAGAAATGCTTATTTATCCACTTTATCACTGGGGACTCCAGATGGGCTCCGTCAGACCCCCTAAAGTAACCCTAAGTATTGTAGCAGAACAAGTTATGAATCAAATCAGTCATGGTTATGTCCAGCCCATGCTGCTTTAAGTTTCAAAAGATACATAAAATTTTATCTTACGTATTGAAAAATCATCTTTCAGCATATATTATGGAGTCTCATTGGATAAGAAATACCTCATTCCATGAACTAATACAATGTACCCTGATTTCTTTATTTTTTGGGGGGCGGGTGGTTGTTTGTTTGTTTTTCTTTCTTTTCTGGGGGTGGGTGGGTGTTTGGGTGGGTGGTGGTGATATCAAAGGGGCCATGCTACCACTTATGAGCCCCTTACATGGAGTACGCAGATCCATCTCGAAATTATGTATAATTTTAGATGAAATTTTCTTTTCGTCAGCACGATCATGTAATCAGATATTTCCTATTCTTCAGCACGATCATGTAATCAGTTGGCCAAGTTGATGTTGGCAGACATTCATGTTGGGCTCCATGCAGATGACTTTTCCGACAGAGGTGCTTTGTTGTGTGCAAGAAATGTAACAGGTGGTGTGCAGCTAAGGTTGATGGTCAGGTATGTACACAACACAGCACAGTGTGCAGCAGCGAATTTCATTTTCAAGGGCTACATCCATTGCACTCTTCCCAATTTCCATCTTCTCTTGGTTTCCAATGTGCAAACGTCTTTTTGTTTTTCCTGATTTCAGTCATGTTTATTATTGTTCGTCTTATAATTTATAAATAACATATCAATGTTTATGCAAACTACATATTTTACCAAAAACTCGTTGTAAACTTCCAGCTACTCTAACCGGCTTGTAAGGCAAATTCACGCTTCTGACTACGTAGGTGAAGGTCACAAAAGATAGCAGCCGACTTCACATAAAATTGTAGTAAAAATTTTAGAAAATGTATTCCCATCCTCCAGGTTTGCCTCATAGTTTTGTATCTGACGCTTTTATCCCGCTGTAAATTTAAATCTTCATGCATGTTGTAAATGAAGAAGCAAGCAGTTCAGGATCCAAATTGATGCTCTTTATTTTCCGATGATTACAGAGCAGTTGTCATTGTACCAATCATCTCACAACTGGCGAAGCAAGTGAGCTCAGCCTTATATACTGGAGTATGATGTAAATCATTGAGATACTTTTCACAAACTCTATAGGTTCACATATAATGCTTACATAAATGCAATTTCCATGGTTTTGTACACAAGGACAATATGATTGCTTTAGATTATCCTGTTTGAGCTCCCTCTGGTAGCTTGTATTAATACTGTAATTTTCCTACGGGAGAGTGTAGGTCATGTACTGACATGAGAGTATGACAGAGAAGTCGAATTAGATACTTTCTGAACTGGAGAGATAACTGTTAATTTTAATACCATCACAGTCCTCACACACATAGAAAATCTAGAACAAAGCTTAGTTAAACACTGTCTGGAAGGTAGCAAACCAAACATATACATTTTCACTTTTCTGCTGAATGGCTTGACAGATCTGTATCGGTTGCCAAAACTTCCCGACTCAGATATTTCTGACCCAGCAACTTAAACAGATCTAACTGGTTGCAGCGATAAGTGCTGAAGTTATCGGTTATATACTTTAACTCGTTCTTGTCACAATAATATTACCTTTTCCCGTCTTTTTTATATCATTTTCAAAGGAAAAACTTTACAACCGGAAGCTATGAGCTTCATGTAATGGTAGTTAGTTCTAAAACCCAGAAATATTGGTGAACTACAGACACTTTCATGTACATGTATCTTCTCGAACATTTGCAGAGTGAATCAAATTAACAATGAATGTTCCATACTTTATCGATCATGAACCATTTTAATGACTAACATTTATCAAAGGATCCACAAAGGACAAGTAGTATTGAAAATGTTTAGTGCAAGTAGTTTGTCCAGAACATTAAAACATTTCCAAAACTAATTTAAGCTTAAAGGGTTATTTGGTACTGCCTTACACATATTGTACACAAAGTAAGACATCTTCCGCAGTTGTCTTGGAGAAGTGAAAACCATTAAATGTGTGCATCATCTAAAACAATTGCTTCCCAAGTATAAGCTGTATATAACGACACATCTTGAACAACGTTGTAATTCTATTGAAATACATTGTATTGTGTTTTAAGATGTTGTTGCAGAACGATTTGTCTTTGAGCATAGATCATATTTATCCCTTATATGTGACTTAAGTCTACGCCTTAGTCACATGGGTATTTCAAAACAGTAATTATGATGTTGTTGCTGTAAATTAAAGTCTGAAGGAATGTTATTTTACTTTTGTGGACTTTCAGATTTTTAAGTAATGTAATGCAATTAAAGAGATTGCAATTTCGTTCTTATTCATTTGATGTGAATAAATAACATATTAATGCTTACAGAAATATTGTAATAATGAAGTTTACGGCAGTCGTCTGATACCGGACGGTCCCCGATAATATCTTTTGAATATAATAGTGTGGTATATGTCCAGGTGTACTCAGCCCGTGGTTGGAAGGTATGTGACGGTGGAGAATCTAGCCCACATCAAATATGATTTTTATGGAACTATGTACAAGAGGTGGACGGACTGCATTTCCTTCTGTGAGAATAAAGTGTACGTGAAACGTATGTATGCAAGAGTCTTGACTCTATACTGTAAGGCAATTTCGTTGTTTTGAGGAGACTTAGATGGAGTGATAGTGCATTTTGGTTCAAATAAAAACTTAGTGACTACCTTAAACATACAAGAATTACCAAATGAATTAACACATTGCTGTCAAAATGCCTAAATAAAAATGGACATAGCTTCAGTTTCCTTAATCTGCCGCATCATTATACATGTATATTCCTGGCAAAAAAGGGATGCACCCCAACCCCCATTGGTTCAATCAAGGAGTGGGTGGAGAGAGAGAGAGAGAGAGAGAGAGAGAGAGAGAGAGAGAGCGAGAGAGAGAGAGAGAGAGAGAGAGAGAGAGAGAGAGAGAGAGAGAGTCTTTGGGCTTCAAACAATTTTGTTTGAATTAAAAAGGGTCGTAATCAAGTGTTCACTGGTGCGTGCATGGCCAACACCGCCGTCGACACTTAGCAATACCGCTGCAAACATGCTTCCCGGAAGTAAAAACATTTGCACGTGCGCCAGCGCTTTTGTTCGAATTCAAAGGAAGATAGTTGTGCGTGGTGGAAAATTTGAATTTGCTTACAAATTTACGAACAATTTTGTACCCAACACGGTGAACCGGGCTTTCGTGTTGCGATATTACTACCTGAAAACTATATTTGTTTTGTAGATTTGTTGTTAGAGTTCATTTAAACTGTAAGTGTTAAAAAAAAGCGCCAAAAGGACCTCTTAACGGTAATCAATGTTCGATGGCTAAGATTATTACAAATCAATTTGCCGCTTGTATTTTCGAATCCGTTTAGCGCATTTTGAATGAGGATATTTACTCGGTGTTTTGTGATAGTTAATCACTTCGGCCGAAAATGTAAGAAAGTGGCATTTTATCGCTCACGTACAAAGAATTTTTAGTGCCTTATCCATCCTTTTGCTATTTAATCATTCCAAATTTAATTCAGTATTCATGTATCATTTCAGATCAAATTATCAATTGATAAGTAGACCAGGTTCTGGGGTAGGAACTGGGACCAAATGTGAAAATTAAATATTATTCTCTGCAAAATACTAGCAAGCACACAAAAAGTTCCTTATAAGAAAACCAACTTATTAATGTTTCTCCATTTGACTGTGTACTCTGTGAAAAAAGGCAACTCAGCCCAATAATATTCTTATTCTGAAAAAACCCGTCTTTTTTTCTATACAAATGTATTGGATTGCTCCGATATTAATGTGTCATGTTAGCATCAATCGATCACCGGAGGTGGTAACAACACATCTGATGATTTACGTGTTACTGTGCATTGACGAATCTCGGTATTTTTCTTGCTTTCTGTCCATACGTCCAGGATCCAATAATTTATACATGCATGCGTTGTTCATAGTGTTAATTTGGGGAACATGTTGGGAGCACATGGCATTAGACGCATTTGATTGGATGGTGCATGTCACCTGATTAAATTAACTAATGACAGGCCTTGAAACTTCCGTCGACCAAAAAAAGTGACGTATTTCACGCCTTCTTCAGATAGATAACCAAAGAATTCTTTATTTTTAACCAATTAGAGGCCTTGTTACGCAATGAGACAAAATCCTAACTTTCCAGCAGTAGAAAACACCAAGGCAGTCAAAGAAAAAAACTGGTGCATACAGCCTTCAAATAAGTTTAAAGGTCCTGTTTATTGCCACCAAATCCTCCCAATGGAGGTAATAAAGGCACTTGTTCAAGAAAGTAAATTCCAAACATGCTTACACATACACCAAATATTGATGAAGGGGCAAGGGTGTCTAGTTTTAGTATGCCAGGACTATACCTTAGTAAAACAATTTCTCAGTGAGATTATTCTGACCGATGCATTCACTTTCTCTGATGGCACTGATCAGCTATTTGCACGTCAATATTTCAAGCATTTCAAAATTAATTTTCATCAATAATATCAACATAAGAACTTTGAAGCAAAGATTTGTTACTTTCCCAGTTTCTCGTGTGTTTTGTTTGTTTGTTTTTTTATTTCATTTTATTATAATTTTTTTGTCTTCTGTTTTCATGCATTGAACAAGGTCTTGCATGTGGGCAAAAACTGAATCTTCAATCTACATTAATAACTGCATCAAGCCAAGCGAATTCAAATTCGAACTTGAAAGTTGCGTTGCTGGGTGATAAATCATGGTGTGCAAAAGGTACAGATTTACAGCCTTTCATACAGGTGAGCATGCGGATCTATGTAGCAGGTGCGATTTCGTGAAACCCTTAGCATTTGAAAGTCGCAGATGCTTTCGCAATTGCAAAACATTGTTGAATACAAATATATTCTCTGACTGAAAGAAGGTTAATTCTGACAAAACCATATCGAATTGTAAAAACCGATTTTACATTAAAACAGAAGACTGATCTGAAATTGGGTATGTAAGTTGTTTTTTTCAAAGTAAGTTACCATATTCTTTACTTTGAATACTTTAGAATACTGAGATAAAATGTAATATCAAGCTTGATTTAGAAATTTACTGTATGGTAGTATGTTGTGATAACCGTTTTTTTCCTGTCATTTTCTCATAAATATAATGTTTCCTTTATATTTACCCACCCGTGCAGCCAGGTATTAATGCAATTTCCCATGTCAAAGATCACTTTAAGGACGTACATCAAGATCCATCAGTATGTGCTAATATATCAAAAAAATTCAGGACACCAATCTGGTTGATAAAACAAAAAAGATATTTCAACCCAGAACAGTAAATTAAATGATCATACTGTCTCCATTGTACCCAATTTCCGATATCTTAATGCAGGAATGTCTTATCACGTGCATCCCAGACACACTTTTAATGTAAATTTTTTTTGCGTAGGTGGATTTCATGAGAAAGCACAGACTTAATGGTGTTTCAACGCAGGGAGATTTCAGTGACCCATCAAGGGGAGCGCGTTCGTTCAGTTTATCATATGGTGTCCTCAAAGAGTACTTAATGGATTTTGAAGATATTTCCGGCGTAGTAAAAGTAAATTCTTTGATACATATATATATATATATATATATATATATATATATATATATATATATATATATATAGAGAGAGAGAGAGAGAGAGAGAGAGAGAGAGAGAGAGAGAGAAAGAGAGAGAGAGAGAGAGAGAGAGACAGACAGAGACAGAGAGAGTCAGCATGTGTTGATGACAAAACGCTTTAATTCTACAAATGATTCAGGACAAAAAACACAAACAGTTGGAAATATAACAATATAAACATATAAAGCGTGCATGTTTTCATAAACAAATACTCGGAACCTAAGAATCACAACATAGGTCTAACATAATATTATATATCCAATTGCTTAGTTTATGCACAAATAAAAAGTAAAATCACATATTGCTAGTGAGTAGAATTTTAATGTCATACATATGTATTTGGTGATTTAATTACAACACTTTTCAGAGAGATCGAATGGACATTTTCTTGTGTGCTCCTTTCTGTATGATATTCTGCTGAGTGAATATTTCAATTTTGGCAGACAAATGGTGATAAAAATTCTAATTTTGCTTCGAGATTGCAATGTTGAAGTGGTGATTAGTTTTGTGGTCAGTAATACTGCCGGTAAGCATTGTCCGTGATAATGGCAAAAACTCCCATATCAGAATATGTAAACAAAATGTAATGTTAATCAATTATGCAAAATTGTAATTACAATAATAATTTTGAAAATACATATAAGAGTGTCCTGCATATGCTTACATAGTATTCCTTTAAACAACAAAGTTCTAGGGGCATTTTAATGGGGTTTCCTCATCGCCATGGCGTTCAACTTTCTTAAAGATATACACTCATGTATAGATGTGTTTGTATATGATACTTTCTAGGTATTTTGTGTATGATATTTTCTAGGTATTTGTGAGAACAAAAGACAGTAACACCCCACAGCTGCATTGGTTCATGCATGACATCATCGCCCAATTCCTACGTATCTATGTTCTAAGTTTTGTGGGGACGCCCTGTCTACGGTTCCAAATACTTCACTGTCGTCCAAAATCACGTAATTTGTATTTGCATTACATTGTATTTTCTGTTGTCAAGTGCTTTTATATTCAAAAAATTAAGATCGTAAGCCTAAAACTGAGCGCCTTTATGTAAAAGGGTGAACTGCGCGCTTGGTGGCTTATGTTTTATGAATCTTATTCATGCTTTGGTGAAGTGATTTGTGTGGCTGGTGGATGTACCGCAGAATCAATTTATTGTGTATCGCCAGTTAACTTCACTCCTCGTCGTGGGCCCTAAGGGGGAAAGGCTAAATTTGAAAAACAAAGAGCTCTGACTGGGATATGTTAACAATCTTGGTCGTTGTTTATTAATTTAAAGATGAAAAACCCATGGTTTAATTTTTTAGTTCTCTTTGTGTAACCCACCTTTCACCTTGCTCAATAGCCATCAAGATGTACGAAAATAAATATGCAGTCACCGTACTTAGGAATTAGTGTCTCAAAGAATTGGTCAAGAGATAAATACATTGGAAACTTAAACGTAAGAGCCGTTAAGAGAACTTATTCCGTCAGAGATGGTAAGTACGATTTAGATCGTACACAAGCTGTGAATCTTTACTTCGCTTTGATTGCAAATATTAAAGAGAGTGAAATGTTTCCTTCAAACCTGTTCACACAAACTAAAATGAATGGAACATGTTGTATTCTACTGACACCCGTCCACACAACCTAATCTCACATTCATTCGATGCATATGAGGTGCAAGATTAGTTTGCAGAATACTCTTCATTTATATGTTTATCTATTTATTTAATCATGTATTTGTTTGTTTGTTTTTTGTTTATTTATTTATTTATTCACTTATGTTCAATATTAGAGCAACGACTGACAAAGTAAAATAATGTTGATTAATTGTTGTAGGCAATGAAATCCATATCTTAGAACAAAGTATGTACTCTGAACTTAAGCTTTAAAAAAGATAACATATCTATGGTTGTTATAATGGACTAGGACATGGATATAAACACAGTTTGACGGAAACTGATATGTGCTATGTTGTACTGATGTGTCTTATATCTATCCAAAATCACAATTGGGGAGTTAGTATTAATTTAAACTCCCTGTCCAAGTGCTTTGCGAATTTGATGATGTTAACATATTCAGTACTACCAATTTTTACCAATACCGAACTTACGGAATGCAGCTCAAACGTTCCACGAATGTTGTGTACAAATCACGCGCATGACTGATTGTAGTTATGCTCAGCTCTTATTCTTAGGTAGGTCACACAATTTGTTCTGATAAGCAACCCTTTCCCTCCATGGATACGTTTCCCATGTTTGTAAATTTCCTTGTGTTGACATAACAGCCTGGTACCTTGCAATAGTACTCATTCATTATCCTGTTGATACCTCGTGAATAACGGCAAAAATCGCTATATTTTTGTGTCTGCTCTCAGCGCATTTGCTTTGCAATGCTCTGATATAGCCACTCCAGCCAGTGTCTATGTTCTCACAAAATCGCATTGCATGACCCTGGCGGGAGAAGCAGGTACTATAAGTTCGTAAGTCTTGTAATGTTATCTATTATTATATTGGTTCTTTCGTTTCCATTATCTTTTTCGTTAACCGAGATTTCGTTATAGGTGTTCTATTTCTGCACACTTGTCAAACCAAAGTGCATTGCTTTTCTAATTTCTGCAACCTGCCTCCCTCGTCAATTTTAATGGGTGGCCGTATGGTTGATACATGGTGATTTACAGTACCAACAGAGCCTGTTGCAATTTGCAGCCATGACAAAGAGTAAACAGAACAAAAAGAATACATGCTATGTTTAACATGTAATGAGACATGGGGAAACCTATTTCAAATTCCCCAAGAACTCCTTTGCCATTATTTTTCGATATGTTTACACCTAGGGGCCAAAATGAGATATATGTTCTGGTACCGTAAGTGGGCCGCTGGGGATGTATCAACTGACTTTCTTTAGGAAAAACAAATTATAACATTGTACCTTATCTGGTACGAAAGACCGCCCACAAAGATCACCATGAGTGTGCAAAAAAAAAGATATGAAAAGATTGGACGGAATGGGGATTGTTCTCCAATAAATACAAAAACTGACAGACCACATTATCAAGTCACAGGTTCCCTACATAAGAAGGCAGGCTTGTTTTGCCAGGTCTGTAATGATTCATATGTTTTTTTTTTAGGAAAGCAATCATTAATATAAACAGTATAAGGAATGAGTATGAAATCGAATTCTGATTCTGACAGTAGAAGCGCTACATGCAGCTGTAAAAGCAATTACACATGTTGAATGGAGAACTCAAGCTGCACGAAGCAATACATTCTGTCCAAGCTTAAGTTCTTGGTATCGAATACTGTTGGGTTTAATGTTCGTCGATGGTTAAGCATTAAGGGAGGATCGCATTTACGTCAAAGTGAACAAAATGTTGCATATAGAACAGTCAAAATAAAATTGTATGGCATGTTGACATTGCATGGTTCCGTTCTAAGTACAGCAGATGTCGAAGTGACATATCAGAGATTCTCAACAACTGGAGTTGAGAAACGCCGATGTTAAATTTTGAATCAAAATGTTACATTCCCAAGTGACTATGGCAAAAATTATCCAGAGCGCATTTGCTCCCAAATTAGTGTTGAATGTCCTGCTGATGAAGTGGTTTTGCGTCAAGCGTCCACAAGAGAGGTACATGCAGTATTCAAGCATGCCATATGTCTTCACTCACACATTGCAAATGGCGTGAAACCCTTTGGGTATTCATGGGTACGAATTCTAGTAGCAACTAGTAGAGAGTCTCAAAATTGTACATACATTTTTCATTTGGGTATTCGTATGTTATATGGGCTCAAAACAAGTCACCATCTTAGCTCAGTGCAATACAATGTGTGACACTTAGCTCAAATTATAATGTGTGCTTACAAATCAAGTGGCCTGGTATTATATATACTAGATCATCAAAATCTTCCGTTCAGGTACAGACATAAATGGGCTCATGTTCTAGAATTGGGCATGGCACTTTTCCAATTTACAAGAACCAAAGCATTAGTTCAGTACCTTTATTAGTGTGGTGCTTCTGTCCTATATGCTAAGATTCTCAGGTTAGATAGACAGGCTGGTTTATAAATCTGATGGAGGTAGCAAAATTTTACATTCCATTACATTTTATCAAACAAGCAGCAGGAGAACGAAGATTTTGCCAACAAACTTTACACTGCTGTACGCTGCATACCATGCACACCATTAAACTATAGTAGGAGTGGCAGATCAGAATCCATTACCATCTTATTTCTTCAAAAATAATTTTGGTGCAGAATTGAAAATGGTACACGTCACTATATTATCCTCATTACGTCTCGGGACTACTCTCTAAGTTACGGATAAACATGCCAATGATGTGGTTTTCTACCAAAGCAGATCACGCCCTGTGTTAGGGAAATAGATAAAACATTCAGATTGGTCTATTTAACGGGCACATGCTAGGGAATGAGCAAAGGATATTGAGTATAAGTACTTTGCCTGTGTCACTTTACTTTTTAAATAAGCTCCCAAGATTAATCCGAAGCCTTTTAAGATTACAATTTCACAAACTTTATCATATAAACTTGGATTTGCATATTTGTCTCAAATGCTTGGCAGCTCACATGCAGATAAAAAGATTCACTGTTATCATTAGAATATAAAAATATTTTACAGCTCAGAAATATGTGCTTAAGACTGTCCTTTTTACCTGCCCTTTACCTCAGTTAACATTGCACCTAATGAGGGTCCACCTGGTTGTTCCAGGTAAAAGTGATACTGTTGTGCGATTCCCCTTTTTTGGCCTCTGAAAATAATTTTCTTTATTTAATGAACTCCAAGCACGTTGATGAACTGGACCAACTAAAATGCATCAGGTAGAAACAGAACAAAATATTTTCACTGAAAAACAATGAAGTTTGTGGGCATGGTGTAGTAAATTTGCATACAGCATCGATGCAACTGCTCTTCATAAGATTGTTCTGGGTCCGATGTGCATGAGCTATCCATTGGACATAATAGTAAGAGAAAGCATCAAGTGTTCACCCATGTGCTAAAACTAAATATCGATATGTGTTCAAAGATTTGTTAGTAATAAAGAATGTAAACCATGTCAAGCAACTTAATAGAATCTTACATAGAATAAACGTTTGAATGGCACCAAATGTACATGATGTGAAGGTCTTTTGTGAGCATGTTGTTATAATTTGATGTCATGATCCCGGATTCTAACTGCGTAACCTGGAACCTTTTTTTACCACAGTTTCCTTTCATTTTTCTTTTTGAAAAAGTGAGGCATTCATTTCTTGCATTTGTACAAAACAGTATATTTTCATATGAAAATGTAATAAAGACAATCTTGTCATAATGTCATGTTGTTCCAGTTAACTATCAAATTCAGTACTTGCCTGTGATTTTAGTTTAACCAACATGTGTTTTGAAGATTTCACAGCAAGGAACCTGATATTTTGAAGAACTATTATCTATTTGTGCTTTGATATCTGTACTTCCACAGGGCAAAGTCTTTATCCCTAACATTGGCTAAAACACAAATGGTCATTCATCATATATCTGTATCAGTTGCATGACTACAACTTCGCTACTCTTGTTCTACAATTATAATATACTGATATTATTGTGGTATTGCAACAACGAGTAAAAGTAACTCCACATACAATCTGAATTTTGTTAGCTAAGTGTAATTTTCTTATCCAGAACAAAATTCAGCCAGGTTTGCATCTGTGCAACCGAGCAGTGTTATTCAACCAGGGCTTGCAAGTTATGCTGTGGATGGAACTATCCAGACATGTATACGGACTCTAACTGAACATGACCCGTGGATTGTCGTTGATATAGGAAAAGTGTTGCACATTATTTCTGTGCGCTGGTTCCGTGATGTTCAAGTTCACCAAGGTAAGCTCCTGTTTGGAATACCTCTCCATTGCGAAGGAATGTAAATAGTCATGATGTTTTGGCTTGAACAACTCTATAGTTTATCATGTATTTTGCATATGTTTCGTCAAATAATTTATTAAGTTTATGTAGGTTTCTTAAATATTTCCCTTAATACCAATATTCATTTTTTATAATACAACGAGTTACCATGAGCACTTTAAATGCCTGTTTGTAGCAATGATTATTTTTGAAGTGATAGCAATCTATAATTACTGAATATCTAGGTGAGGAACGACTTTTGCTTGCAACCATATAGTTAACAATGAAGTGTTATATGGTAGGACACCTAGTTATAGAAAACCAGATATTCTCACTACTATTCACTACATTCACTGTGAGGAGCAAAAGAATAACCAAGCATACACCAAAAAAAAAAAAAAAAAAAAACCAGCAACAACACGGAACTACTTACTTTGCTTGATTTTGTTATCATGGTTGCACAGGTGCTGTCTCTGGTACATTGACATTGCTTGCTCATAATCTCAAAAGGGTAAAACAGCCATCTAAAACATTTCAATTTGGGCAAATCTTCCCCAACGAAACGGGTCGACAGCAAATCACAACACAATGTGGTTGACAACACAAGAACAAGACAAATGGGGAAATTAACACAATAACCATTGTAAAAGATTAATCAACAAAGACAAAAACTGATATGCCATGAACATTGATGAATTCCAAAAGCTTTAAGTAGTAGAATAAAATGGTGTAACAGTAAGTGAGCTGACCAATACCCCTCAGTTTAAATTAACTCAATACATTCAATGTGACCATTAACTGCTGAGAAACTCTGAACACTTGCAATGAAAAGGACAACAGGCAGAACTGTGTCAAAGTGTTTGCATAGTACATGCGAAAATTTCAGCATGCAGTTTTGATTGCTGAATATCATAACTCGGACAGGAAAGAAGTGTCCATTATCTTCAACAGCGAAGCCACATAAACATGAATTTTTTTTTTTGCTGCTAACTCTGCATGGGGGAAAATGGAATTAGATTGGATTTAAAGGCAATCCTGTAGGTTCCATAGCACGATATGTGGCACCAAAATTGCATGGCTATGGAAATTTAATAGATAATGCGACTGGTAGGCATACTTTTTGTTTAAATAAAATAATAAAGTCCGAGTTATGGATACTCATATGTAATTTATTCCATAGCCCAATCGCAGACAGGAAGAAAAAATCACAGGGCGCAATGCAAACCCTACAATCTGGAAGATACAAATGCCAACGGGTGTTTCATGTACGTGATTTTGTAGCAGCAGGACAGGAAATAAGTATACGATTGGGATAATCCAGGGAAAGCTTATTCACCAATTTTTATACATATGTTAAATCATATGTTCTTTTCTGTTTGAGTACAGTATGTCATCCAGTTTTTTCATATAATTTGCATTCCTGTTTCCTCGTATTGCCCTAGTAATAATGTGGGGAGCATCTAATTGTAGAAGATTCAGATTTTCTTTTTCTGATAGTGGAAAACCACTCCACACTGAACACGCATATTCAAGTACTGGTGTAAATAATTATATACAAATATGTCCAAAGTAAATCTTAGAATATCAGAATGATGATCAGTTATTATATTCTCTGTAAAATTAAAATGACATGATTTTTCCATATTCACTCTAAATGTAGCATAACACCTAGATATTTATTAAGACTGTGTGGATCAATCAAGTCTGGTAGACTTTTTTTAGAACTAGCATCCATACATTGCTAAGGAAGCAAAAACTTGAAATTACAAGCTTAGTTGTCTCACGTTTTTATTGGCGTGCAAGGGGGAGAAGGAATAGAATATGGACGGTTGCTGTCTACAAATATTTCACAATGCAGTTTGGCACCAATATGTAACATTGCAAGGAGGACCGTTTCTGGTCTGCTTGAGTTTAAAATGCTATTTTTGCTCTGAAAGTTTTGAATTGTTCTAGATAACAATTATGAGTTCTACAAAATGAATTCCAGGGACTGGTTTCACAACTGGTCTGGGTACTCTAATAATGTTAATTGACTGGACGTCTGCCAGGGCTGGCTGAAAAGTTCTAAGCCTAAGTGAGATATCTCAATTGGGTTGAAACAAACTTTTGCCACCAACAGGTACAATCATTTAAAGACTCATAGACGTAAGAAATGCAACTATAATGTGATTAGTGTCTTTGTACCAGACCATCTTGTGAACCTACCCATTGAAACCACCATAAATGGACAAAACTGGCTATAGGGCAGTCATAAGTACCTGCAACTGAAAGGGCTAACTCCAACAGACACATTCCGACATGGTGTTCCTTTTAGGGGATGATACCCTTTCCTTTTCCACTGTCAAGAAGCGGACTGCATAGGTCAAACATGGCAGAGAGAGCCTTGAAGATGACGTGCGTCCAGCAACCATTCCCGAAAATATTACCCGGATGCATGAAATGCTGATGGCTGATCGACGATGACCACTCGACATATTGCCAGTGTTGTGGGCATCTCCCATGAGAGGGTTGATCACATTATGACGAAGGAGTTGGGGGTGATAAAAGACTCTGCAAGATCAGGGCCAATGCTCTTGACAGCTGATCAGAAACGTGTCAGATTTCTGGCGTCCTGTGACAATTTATGCCATTCTGAAGCAGAGATGCTGATGATTTTTTGGCCTGATTTGGAACCATGGAAGAGACCTGGATTCATCACTTTGAACCAGAAACCAAAATTCAGTCTAAACAATGGAAGCATCTAGGATCACCACTTACAAAAAGCCAAGTCAGTTCTTTCTGCTGGAAAGGTGATGGCTTCAGTCTTTTGGGATTCCAAGAAAATTTTGCTGATTGACTGTCTTGAAAAAGACCAGACTATCAATGGAAGATATTAAGCCAATCTACTGAAACATTTGCATGAAGCTATCAACGCTATGCGATGGGAAATGGTCACTAAAGGAGTCCTGCTGCACCAAGAGATTGCTTCTGTTCACATATCGGTGGTTACCATGCCAATGATCCATGATTGTGGCGTCAACCTCATTGACCATATTCTTAATTCACCTGATTTAGCCACGTCAGACTTCCACTTGCTTCCTAATATGAAAAAGGAACTAACCATCCCCCATTTCCTGGTAATGATGACGTCATTGTCGCTGTGAGTGACTTTTTAGGATGGTTGAAGAAAAATTTTTTTCTTGACCAGCATCCAGGCCTTGCAGCATCGATTCTAAGAATATGTAAACCTAGAATAGGACTATGTAGAGAAATTAGTAAAAACCACCGACCTTGTACGGGTTTTTCACAGCTATGCTTAGAACTTTTCAGCTAGCCCTCGTATGTCAAACAAGCCTGGAAGTGTAACATTATAACATGGTTCCCGTTCTGTATGTATGTAGATTTAATATTAATAAATGACAGCCAAATGTTGCCAGCTGGAACTGTGCATAACAGGCCATTCCACCTCATAAACTCACTTGCAGAACATGGTAAAGGCCCGTTTCTCTAAGTATGCGCTGAAGGGTTACTACAAATGCATAGTTTTTTTGGATGGGCAGCCAACTAGGAAGAACAAAAAAAAAAAAAAAATGCCAAAAATGTACCTCATTACCAACTCGCTGGTACTAAAAGACTTTTTAGACTGTTGCATAAACATAAGCGAAAGGAGGGTACTATTTTAAGCAGCTGCTGGTCAAAATCAAAGAATCAAGTAAAAAGAGTGAGGAAATTTGATGCGCTGCAATGGCATTATGTGCCAAGAGCAGACAAATGCCACAACAAAGAATGTGGGTTTCCCTTTTTCTTCATTTTTGAAGGAAGCTGCACCAAATCTCCCTCCCATTCTAATACTCTACTTTCAAAAGCTTGCTTGGTCATGAGATATCAATGCCCAAACAGAAACAATTGATAAAAGAAATGTAGCAATGGCTTTAGACACAGTGTTTATTTGTACCATGGGTTGAATGCATCCCTTGAAGCATCAAGCATTTGGATTAGGACTGGGAACTCTGGCAGGATCAGTGCTAACAACTCTGAATAGTTTGTGCTATTGTATTAGCTGTGATGAGGTGAAAAGAATGGGGACAGAGATTGCCTTCTCATGCCCTGATGGTGAACAGGAGACACCTGCTAGCCTAAGCTTGAGTGCTGACTTGGCAACATGTTACATAGTCACTGTATTACAGTACCATTTTAACCCATTTCCTGGCACCAACATGTCATTTTACGTTATTTCTATCACATTTGTGTTCCCCATTAGCATATTTAAAGCAGCTTTATTTGATCAGTTAATGGCAGCTTTGATGAAAGTCACAATTTATTGCTTTGCCTTGACGGTCATGCTACAGTTGCATCACAGATGTGCACTATAAAACCTCAGCAAGGCGTAAACACTAAGGAAGACCTTCGATTCTAACATGGTGAATGAGTTATGCATCGCATTTGGCTTAACATTTAATATACTTAAGGCTACTAATACCAAACGACTGTCTTCATCAAATCAACGATACTGCGAAACTTAACTCCCAATGCATATAATTACACTGCAAAACTATTTGTCCTAATAAATTGCTTAAACAATCACAGGCCCAAATTTTTGGATAAAGTTTCCAGCTTTCACTGCTGAACTTCATGTCTGGGAACCAATGTAACAACCTGGGGGCTTTTTCTTACCGAATTAGGCAAATATTTTTATGAAAGGTTTTCGAGAGGAAATGAAATGCATTTTAATTCTAAATCAACAATTTTTAGAATTATTACAATATAAACTTTATTTACAATGTGTCCCTTGGTAGCAGGGTCATACACAAAGGCTTACTCAAAATTGCTGTTATCATTTGTTTGTGCTCAGGGAATTTCTCTCATCAACCCGAGGAGACCATTTCCTGCCTTTTCGTCACTTCTCATAGGAATGATTTCCCCTGGGCTGGGGACCTGCTGTCAAAAGCAAAGCCCCATACGGGATAACTGCCAGTGTTCATTTCAAAGTCTAGGGACTCCTTCCTTTCAATTCTGACTACTTTCAGCTTTGCCAACGTTTGTATGAATAAATGTTATTTTGAACCCCATGACGGGTAATGGTTGCTCTAGAGAGCATAGCCCCACATTAGATTGCTGTCATTGTACGTTTGGTGTTCGGAGGTCCAATGCAGACAACTTGAGATCTTTTGCAGCTGTGCCTCTTTTCATATGAACAAATATCCCTTTTCCCCCTGGGGAAAACCCCCATCTGTGCCATGTCAGGATTGCTAAAATTGTAAATCTATGGGACAATCTGACTAACCATTATACCAAACTTTTCCAATCTTCCACATGAATAAATGGTCTGTGTTCCCACTCTTTATTCTAGATATATATACATTTGATACAACTTTTGTCCCAAATATAAATTGCCACTGATCAAAATATTCACAGTTACACGCAGTGAGTAACTTTCATTTCCATTGTACATCAATTTGCTTTTTGTCAGAACTCAATATAGTATTAGTGTTATACATAGACCTAGGACATATTGCCAACTATATTGTATAAAAAGTTACCTGTACTATGGTTAACATTGACAGAGTACCGTAAGTTCATATGCTTACTGATTGTAATAACTTTGTCTCAAGCACAAACCGGGAAATTGTGTTTTATACCACAGAGCATGCAAGCTTTCATGCTATTATCTTTTACTTTAATTTTCTTTTTTTTTTCTTTTAGTTACATAATTGGCAATTGTCACTGACAACACCATATGAGCAAAGAGGGTACTGAATACAAAGCATGCAAATTCTTGTAACTATAATTTGGCGAAAAACAATTTGCCCGCAACCACTGATCCAAGATGATCAAAATTGGTCTCATATGTAAATACGATGGCATGGTTCCTCTTCTTTCATTTTGAGTTATATTTTGGTATTTTCATGACCCCTAACATCATACCTTTCATACTATACTGTAGAAACACCAATACATGTTCAGGCCAGTTCATCAGGTTCAGCAGGAGTGTCGTCGGCAAAAGGTGTAACAATATTTATCATATTACACAGCCAAGGTCAGAAGCAAGGGAATGCTGCCGCCATGTTGTTATTATTGCATGCGGAAATAAACGCTGGCCTTCAACTGTAATCTAAGTACTTGTTCTGACCATTCATTTGACTTTAGCTCTCATTTTTGGTTGCAATTTGTGATAAAGTAGTGCTTATAAATCTTTAAAACTTCTGTTTCCCTAGGCGCACACCAGAATATTGTTGAAGTATTTACTTCATCCACAACCTTGGACCCTCGTGATCAGGCGGCATGGAAGTTATGTTCTCGTTTAACATATGTGCTACATCACAAAGCAATATTCATTGCTTGCAGGCAAATGCAAAGAGGTCGATATGTGATGCTTCGACGACCAGGACTTGGTATTTTCGATGCTTGTGAAATAGAAATAACTACTGGAACATCTGGTGAGTTAACTTACATCCTGTGGAAATAACAGAGATGTGGACTTTATTAATTCATGAGTAGACCAGAGGCACTCATGTGTCTTTTCCATTTTCGAAGGAAACATAGTGCCTTTTTCTTAGCAAAGTAGTTCACATTCCCTATTTGAATTTGTAAGCAAATATAGTTTCACCTGAACTTGTCTAACCAAAATAGGAGGTCTTTAATCTGACTATTGTCTAATGATATGTGAGATTATGATGGAAAGGACGGACTTCAATGTCCTCAACAAAAAAGGAGTTATCTAAGGATACGCAATTAAAGTTGTTTGGATAACCACAAGGACTTTATGTGCTTTCAACATTATATAGACGACTTTGTAGTCATCATGGTACTCCTACAATAAACCCTGACATAGGAGACACCATAGCCCTTGACAATCAATATTAAACATTCTGTCAAAAAAGATAGTTTTAATATGGGCAAAATTAGGAAATGTGAAAATTTCCATCTCTCTTGTATTAATTTATGCTCAATGCACCTTTTAACGAATCTCGGTGCTTGTTGATTTTTTGCATGGAAAGAAAGTTGATGTCAAGTACAAACCCAAATGATCATGTGTTGAAAATAAGGATACTTATTTTAGTGCTCAATTTATTCACAAGAACATAAGTCCTGGTTCACAGATTGTACCCTAGATATGAAGCATATATGCAATAATAATAATAATAATAATAATAATAATAATAATAATGATAATAATAATAATAATAATAATAATAAAATAATGATAATAATAATTATTATTATTATAGATAAATATAGCTTCCATTGTTTTTTGGTATATTTCTTATCGTTTGTTTGTCCACATTGTATATATATATATGTATGTATATATATGTATATATATATATATATATATATATATATATATATATATATATATATATATATATATATATATATATATATATATATATATATATGCCTTTCACATCCATTCATCATTACATTGATCCATTTTTGATCGCTTAAAACAAGAAGTCGTCATTTCAATGCAAACATCAGTGTGCCTAATGGTTTAAATGAGCTAATTTGAAGAACAACAGAAGAATCAGCATGGACAGAATGAGGGGAAGTTACAGTACAGCTTACACATAAGTTCCGTGTAATACTGGCATTTTAAAAATTTGTGCTGGCGTGCCAAACAAAAAACAAAAAAAGCATTAGGTGAATGGCAAGGTGCATTATGTTTAAAGCCAAACACATTATTCTCATCGCCAATCGCACCAGGTGCTGTCCCCACTTTTTGACTAAACGGGAATGTTGTTTATCGTGGTGTTCGTGCGCATTATGGGTGACACCAAATTCTTTGTGCCAATGCCACGTCGCGAGTTGCTTCTGGCATATTTGATTGTTGAGGATGAGCATTTGGCGATTCAATTTTTCTCGCATTCGCCAGATTGAATGCCAGTAAGTTTTTGTTTGAGCATGCTTATAAATAATGCTCACACGGGGGTTGAACTTTTGTGTGGGCTATACCTTTTTTTACTATATTTAACATCATTTTGTCTTTTCTGGACTTATCATTAATTCAGTCAGCCTACAACAGGATCTTTGTTTATTGCATTCCTTCATTGCAGCAAGGATATCCACTGTGAAAATGAAAGAGACAGAACTCGTACACCTGGAATGCCCTGAAGGAAAACTGGCATTCGCGTGGGCACGATTATACCAGACACATGATCCAATTGCATTTTCTATGTCTGTCAAGGACCAATATCTGCCGATGCTAATGAATTATTGCATGGAAAAGCGACAATGTTATTTCCCTGCAAAAAAGGCAAACTTTACCCACTTCTACAACTGGACGATTACATTTGCATGTACATCTCATCAGAATATCGCACGTAAGACCCTCTTGAAGATCACAAGGGTGCTATTAACAATGAATGATGAACTTTGGCCACCAAATTCACATAAAATTATTTCTGTTGCACCCTCTCTAAATAACCTAATGGAAAAGTGTGTGTGGACTTGCTAGATATATTCTCAGAATTGAAAGTCCCAAAGTGGACGTGTGGCAAAAAATGTATAGGCCCAGTTATATATTATAGTTAAGGATATCCATAATTTATTGTAAAACTACCTGGCCTTCTGCTTATTCTGCTAGTGTACACTTAAAACCCCTTCTGCAGCGGAAACTAGTGCAAGTATTTGATTTTCAACTTTTAATGCCTAAACTGATCTCACTTCTTAAAGTCTTGAAATATTAAGACTTGTGCAAATTCAAATTTATTCCACTTGCACGTTTTTGCCTTTAAATCTGTTAATAAACTGACAACCAATATCTTTTATTTAGTACCTGTAGAGGAGCAGCAAAGACTTATATTGCTTCTTGAATGCAGAACTTATTTATGTAAATTTGCAATCAAACATCATGGTCCAAGAGTCTGGAATAGTGTTCTTGTACATTTACGAAAAGTATTTAGTATGTTTTATTTCAAAAGAAGTTCAAATCCTCTTGTTATAGACCTACATTATTTAATGTTTCGATGATTGCTTTTAACTTTGAATGGTAATTCGTGTATGAAGCCATCTGGTATATGAATATTGTATTTATGTAAATTTGCAGTTGGATGGGGATGTTACAAGCTCACTACAGTTTCTATCCTCAATGTATACCGTCTATATTTGATAGCATTATTGTGCTGAATTAATACAAGTTTTAAAAAATTCAATTCAATAGTCAAATTTAAAAGTTCAAAACGATATAATTTAAAGGTTTTCTATACTTGATAACAAAATCTCATAAACTAATATCAGCAGTTATTAAACGTTTTTGAAATTATATAGGAATGCACTTCAGTTAAACTCACTTTACTGAGGCAAATTAATGAACTTGAATATGAAATACATATATGTATATATATATATATATATATATATATATATATATATATATATATATATATATATATGTATATTTACATATATATATAGTTACACACACACACACACAAACACGCACACACATATATATGCATGCAAAAGTTTTGTCCATTATTAAATGCATTATTAAGTATCAAATGAAGCATCATATTCGAAAAACATAATGTATATATATATATATATATCTTCAATTGCACAGCTTGTGGAAAAACTACAAGAGAGGCAGGTGTGCTGCTGAGAACATGGGATTATCTCAGACGTCTGGACACTTCATCCATTTGTGTGTGGAAGGTAGTGGCACCCACAAATAAATATGTGCAGCTAAGGTTCATGCAATTTAAACTTGCCCCAAGAGAGACTGGCTGGTTGGTGAGTTCATACAGAGCAAGATAGTTTTAAAACGTTATTTTATAGCAACCATTATTAATATATGTATAGCTTATTGCTTCTTCATGACCTAGTTTTGTGTTGGTCAACAGTAATAAAAACCATTTTCGTTTTTTGTTTCACTTGCATTATCTGCAAAAAATCTATAACTACTGTGATCGCACGCTATGGATCTGCTTCTGTTTGTTCTTGGGCATTTAACTTAGATTTTCTAGGTATTGATAGCATTTCGATTGCAAGAGTACTCCAAAGTAACGTTGGTTAAAGAAACTGTGGGTGTGGATATGATGGGACAGAGTTGCGTCATCTCCAATTCCGATGCATAGGTCTAACACTAATCATACTAAGCTTTAACTGCAAGTAACAAAATGTAAAAAAAACCCTGACTATATGGCGGTACAGTAAATGTTTTTTAAGTTGTTACATAAATTGTTACATATATATATATATATATTAATATATGCTTACAAATATACTGTACATATATATATATATACGTATATACATATATAAATATATATATATGTGTGTGTGTGTGTCTGTGTGTGTGTGTGTGTGTATAGGAGGGAAATTACTACGTTGATCCAGGGACTTGTAAAGATCATGTCATTCTTTCCTACACTGGCAACGAAAACATGGGTGATGAGCTACATGTGACAAAAAACCAGCTGTTCATTTCTCAGTGTAATGTCTTGGCAGTCACTCTGCTAACATGCTATAAATATAGCCCCAAATTCGACAAGACAACACTTGGATTGGAGGCTAATGTGAGCTTTTCAGGTAAGATATTATTTAAGTAAATACGCGAGGTACTTGATAAAAACAGGAAAAAGTTCGATCTTAAGATCTTCTACCAGTCAACACTGGCTGATATAAAATGCATTAAAATTATGATGCCAGCTTTCTATTTCCACGATTAATAGAGTTTTGTCATGTGATTTTACATTTCTGCTTCCTGTTCTGAATACTGCAGATTGTGGTGGTTGCAATGTGCAGGGTCAATGTGAAGGGATCAGTCAGTGTACCCAACATTGCGGTTACATTGTATCCCCAGGATTCCCTGTGTCTTACTTTACAAACCAGCGCTGTGTGTGGGTCATCAAAGCAGATGGCATGAAGTATATTCGACTGGCATTCATTACCTTTGATATATTCGAAGAAGAAGAACCTACTTGCAACAGAGATTATATCCAAATTACTGACTACAGCCAAAGTGGCACCAGTAAAAACACGAGGAGATACTGTAATATGGCTAAACCACCAAGCGTGGTGTTCTCTAGTTGGAATCAAATGAAAGTCGAGTTTTTATCAGATTTCCAATATGGCCGTGTTGGATTCCAGGCCTTGTACCAAGCTCAAGTGTATACCCTGCCAAAAAACTTCCCCGCATATGTCATAAATTCAGGTACGACGACACACACACACACACACATACATATATATATATATATATATATATATATATATATATATATATATATATATATATATGTGTGTGTGTGTGTATGTATATATATATACATACATATACATATATATTAAAAATTACATATGGGCATTTAGGTGTTTTAAAAATGAAGGCTCGTGAAACTGTGTATCTTTCTGTCAACAACCCCAGTAGTATCATATTGGAGGCACGAAGTTACACTTCAATGAATTGACCCGACCAAACCTAACAGTATTGGGATTTATCTGTTGGAATTTAGTACACTTGATCAGCATTAATTCCAAGTTAGAATGTAGATGTGATATTTTAAGGACTTTTAACTGATACTAAAAAAGTGGTATTGAAGACAAACGGTAGTTGTAGAATTTTTTCTCACTGTATAACCTGCAGATATGTTACATTTATGAGTGATGTGTTTCACCAGCTTACAATGCTCCGGACGGAAATATATCATGTATGTATACATTCAGACGGTACTTATCCTTACGATTGTGACACTTACTTTAAAAGAAATGCAGGGCCTGGATCTGATCATGCATTTTATGTGAGACATTCATTTTCCTAAGATCTTAATTTCAGATATGTTTTGTTTCTGTGTAACATTCATTGAATTGTTTTGGCTCCAATGATTGGAAATGGAAGGAAAATATTAACATATAGCCCCATCTTTAAAATTGTGTATAATGCTAATTGAGTCTTTTGAAGTACTGAATATATCGTTTGGGAAAACGTGTGCTAGCCTTGACCTGTTTAAGGAATCTTTACCAAGAATGCCACAGTTGCAACTCTATCCATAGATTGGCTTAACTGAACAAATTACATAAGGGACATTTTCAAGGTGAAATGAGTAATGACTCGACAGAGAAGTGCTGTCACAGTATCATACTAATCATATCCTTTTTTTATAACAATGTCCCAAACACGACTGATAACACCAACAGAACTCTGATGTGACATGGTGATGTTAGGTGGGTATGAGCATGGAAAGATAAGTGAATCCGCAAATGATGTAAGTCAAAACTAAGTTTCGCAAAGTCAACTTCAAAAAGATCACCTTTATTTTTGGAAGTTCTATACTTAAAAATTCTTAATCACCATGTTACATTAGAGCTGACTTTGCTGAAAGGTGGTTCTCCTACTAGCTTGCCAGAAAATTCTGTTTCAAATGAAATTCCGCTTTGTGGAAACATTGATTTTTTTTTTTATTTAAGCAGGAAAGCAAACAAATTTATTTGACAACGAGGCTAGAATTATTTCCATTATGTGTGTATCGCAATCCAGGACGGGAAGTTTCCTTTTACAACTATCTGTAGGATTTTTTATCAACTTAACATACACCAGAATACAAAGACATCAGTTTACTTTCACGCCTATCCAACACGCACGAATACTTCTGCTCATAGAGTGCACACTCGTTCCCGAAATAGATGCCTTCACCTAATAAACCAACACCAAACAACATTGGTATTTTTCGAACGATGGTGGCCTTCCTGATATTTTCTTTATTGTACATCAACTTCATAGAATTTGCATCTGCAACATCTAGAAATACTCGAAATTAACATTCAACCTTAATGGCCATAACACAGGAAATGTACGTTTCGTATCTGACTATATTATTTGGAAAATGTAGGCCCAAGTTTGACCACATTTACTTTCACAATATACTTATTTTCTTGGCTGTGGGTTTCAGAAAAGGAGGATACAGGCCTGTACAACTAAAACATTCAAAGCAAACCTTATCACCATTATTGTTTGCAGCTACGTACACATTATAGTTGTGTATCTTCATATTACAGAGAAATGTCCAAGCGGATGGTTGTATTTCCAACACAATTGCTACAAGTCCTTTCGAAACAATATGACGTTAGTGTGGTCAGATGCAGAAGATTTGTGCCAATCACATGAAGCACATCTCCTGAGTATACTCTCCGAAGATGAAAGCAAATTTATGCACCATTTGTTAACCACGACATGGCTTCCAGAAGAAGGGATGGTATTTATAGGTATGGTATATGAAAGGAAACACCATTTCTGTTAGACGTATGCGCATAAGTAGTACTAGATTGGATAAGTACTTTGCTGTTGCGATATGAAGCAATGCACATTTGTTACTGCTGCAAAACAGTCAGCCATATGGACTTCAAGCTCAGTAGCAATGTATCCGGGTTGCACCTGCATCAATGATTTTATTGTCCCTTTAGGCAGAATGATAAAACATATCCTAAACTGCCAGGTCAATGGAGTCGAAATAGCTTATGGGCGCTTTTGGGGATCTCCATATCTTAATTGGTGCCATTGTGTGCTTTGTTTTAGCTTTGTGCGTCTTTTTCTTCTATACAACCATCAATATATCATTTGGGCACCTGTCGGTTAAAACATTCTTTACATTTGTGACCTCTTTGCCTGACTTGCCAGTTCTACCAGCTACAAACCTGGTTGTAATATACCTTGAATTGGTCTGCAGGATGTTTGTTCAAATGGTCAGATATATAGATTTTTTAAAAAGAAAATCACAAAAACTTTCTTCAAAGCCGCTTCCATAAGGGATTTGAAAGAGTGAAGGAACACTTGAGGTGATCCTTAGACATTTATAATCTGTTTGACAGGTTGCACAACATTTTTGTTCTCTTTTATGAATTTTTCTGTGTTATATCCATTTTCGACTTTCTTGAAAGAGATTTATACATACAATTTTAAAACTTGTCAAACATGTTTCTTGTGAAGGGGTAAAACAAGTAGTACACTAGGTGGCGTTACCGTGGATCCATGGTATATCCATTTGGGTAAATATAGGTAAATGCATATACTCCTATCCATTGCTATGTGAATCAAGGATTACAATGGTAAATCTTGTTTACTTCAAAACTGTTGGCCACATTCACTTTAAAAATGACAGGGCGCATCTCTGCCAAATTTGTTCGCATGTTATGCTCCATCTATATTTGCATTATCGGTGGGATGGGGCAATATTTGGAAAAAATGCCTCTTACAGCCACGTGGCTAAATGCTTTTTATTACATAGGAAGCCTTTTGGACAGAGGGCCGATAATTAAACATGTGCGGGTGACCTTAGCTTCATTCACATGCTCACACGACCACTAAGTGAATTTTAATGTTCCTTTGAGAACTTTTTGAGCTAGAACCTTAATGCTAGTGTCTTTCGCTTCATACAAAGTCACAGGCTACTGTCTTAAGTTTTGTCTGTTCCCTGGATTTGAAGCTAAGGAGCTTGACTGTTGAGCCAGTGCTATGATACTGTCATCTACAAGTAGATGTGCCCTGACTCTAATTCCAAAGGTCCCATAAATACTTCATTTGTGCCTGCAAATTTATTTCAGTACGGGAGTGTCACAGTACTCTTGTTTCCTTTATGGACCGGCTCTTAAAGTGTTCACGAATGTCTTTGCGGTAGTCATGTGATAATTAACTCTCTTTCGTCACTGTGTGTGAGCCTGGCGAAGTACCATTGACTAAAATGTTGCCCACTCCCTGGACTAATAAAAAATTGCGTGTTTAAACACTTACATTTCTTCTTCCCTATAATATCAGCATTGGACAGACCTCAAGAACATAGATGACCATACAGTAAATATCGCAAAGTTTTCAAAAGCAATGGGGAAACAGTCTTGTTTATAATTGAAGCCGCATCATTCTCTTTTATGTGGCAGAGTTGAATTTTTACCCCCATTATATATATATATATATATATATAAAAGCGTGTGTGTGTAAATGAAAAAATTAGTAAATATTAAAGAAAGTAAGAAGGAAAGAAAGAAAGAAGGAAAGAAGGAAAGAAAGAAAGTAGGGAAGAATAGAGGTAAATAAATAAAAAATGGTTCCAAATTTTCCTGCCAAAGTAAAGAGAAAGTACTCTCTCTCTCTCTCTCTCTCTCTCTCTCTCTTTCTCTCTCTCTCTCTCTCTCTCTCTCTCTCTCTCTCTCTCTCTCTCTCTCTCTCTCTCTCTCTCTCTAGGGACATAAGAGACCATTTGCCAGTATTGTGTCTAAGAAAATTAAAAACTAAATGTCCTGCATACCAAGAACCTTTTCTGTACAGGTGAAATTACATTTATGGCTTTCCAAAGTTTTATCTCTTTGTAGGACTTAATGATCGCAAAAAGGAAGGAAACTGGGTCTGGACAGATGGGACTCCACTTACCTACAGCAATTGGTAAAGTATAAACATGTCATGTTTTCGGTTCTCCTTTGGTGCTGGTGGGTTTACATATGTACAGTCCCTGATCTCAGACAGCTCCGAACACAGTATTTCATTTGTGCTGGAATAAATACTATGTACAGGGCCATGTTGATTATGGCATTCCCACATACCTGCCTCCACTGAACCATTCTTTCTTAGGAACGGGAATTTAGTGCAGTTGGTATAAGAGTGTCCTATTTTTCGGCTAGATGGTTGGTTCCGAAGGGTGCTGGGTCAAGACCCGACCGTTATGTGATCACAAAACATATATTTGTAGGACAGCACTGTTCCTTTGTCTGTATTAAATTTCAATATGGATCATAATGTTTGATTTAAATTCGTTCTAAGGTCATTTCCACATGGAGACCAAAATGGTGCAGTAATTTGTGCACAACCACCTACACGAGATAAATTGTGCAAGGTAGGTAAGTATGTTTGCATGAATAAGATTATTCCACACTGTTAGATTGCCAACTTCACTAAAATGGTATGTTAAACTAATATATCGTATATGTGTAATAGCACTAACTGGATGCTCACATCAAAGCATCCAGAAATGAAGTACGTAATTAAATAGGTGCTTTGTGGTTTAAAGCTCTTGACAGCGATGGTCATATATATATATATATATATATATATATATATATATATATATATATATATATGTATGTATGTATGTATGTATGTTGTATGTGTGTGTGTGTGTGTGTGTGTGTGTGTGTGTGTGTGTGTGTGTTTTGTTTGATATATCCATGGAATTACGATATGTACAGGTACCAGGGGAAAGATTCTGTTCAACCTGATGGGTCGGAAATCGAGGATTGCACCGTGATATACTTACACAGTCTCAAGTCCTACGTAAACTGGCGTGATATTCCCTGCTCCTACAATGTCATAAAACAGCACGTTTGCAAAATATCAACTGTAAAAGGTAAGATAAAACAAGCACTAACAGTAGATTTTCTACTTTGCATTTAACATTAGGTTCTGAATCATCCAGTCAACAGTGAAACAATAGGAACAAGACCAATTATATATATATATATATATATATATGCTAAGCGTCACCACGTGTAACTCTCCGCCAAGATAATAATTAATCTGTGCTATCATATTGCATATTACGTTTCCACAGGAGCACTTCATTTGTGCTTTTAGTTTGAAATCTGGTAATTATCCCATTGCATTAAATGATATTTTGGTTATTTTTTTAAAAGATTAAGATGTTCTTTGTCACCTGCATGTCCGTAAATGCGTTAACCATCTCTAATATTTTCAAAGCTTCTCGTATTTGTGGTATCATTGGCGGATCATGTGGATTATATGTGGATATTATAATCAGGCTGTGATTGTCTTGGCCTTCTGCTACACAGCTTTCATTAGCTCTAATTGTGTCTGATTTTTAAACTGCTTCTGATCAAATGTAAATCTACAGATATGCCACTTCTACGGGTAACCATGCCACGGTTAACATGTGATGAAAGGAATCAGTGTCTGAGCATGTTCGAGGCTGCGTGTTCACAGAGGGAAGTTGCATGCGGCAATGTCACCTGCAAGCGACCCATCACGAAATTACGCAGTAATTGTTCCAGTGCAATGGTGCATACAATAACAATACTGGGAGACCTGAGTACAGAATTGGTCACTGGAAACTTCAAAACTATCATAGAACCATGTTTATTGTATTTTACAAAGAAAATATATCAATTTCCAAAGTGATGCCTTTTCATTGATGTTTAGTATTCATTCCTTTCCATATAAGTGACAGTGCCTCATATATATATATATATATATATATATATATATAGGGAGAGAGAGAGAGAGAGAGAGAGAGAGAGAGAGAGAGAGATGTAGCAGGTCATTCTGCTGTTTGACCCCGATGCATGTCCTACTCTCCATTCCAAAAATGTTCTAAGAGGTACCTTGTGTGTCTACATTCAAGGTTGGTTAATATGCAGCTTCCTGCAGCTCCTATCTGGCCTTATCTAACTTAAGGTACTGTCTTGTTCAATCAACCCGGTGGATGGTCATTAACCACCGCTAGCTTGGATGGCAGATAATTGGTTGATCAAGCAGCTAATTACACTTATCAGACAGGACTAGACAGATACCACAGGATGTTGCATATTAACAAACCTTGGTTGTAGAAAAGCGTGGTACTTTTTTAACGGAGTGTAGTACCTCATGTATACAGACATGTTTGAAATTGTCATAGTTGAGGAGAGCAAATGCTCTGCTTTGTTCATCTCCCTACTGGGCGGAAACGGGCAAAATACAGTTCTTAAAGGGGCAGGTTTAAAGCGAGGGATAAGAATTTCACCATGAAACATTATATCAATATATGTATGCATATAAATATATTTTTATGCAAACAAACATTTTTCTTTATTACTAAGCAGCTTGTCTGCTTGTTACATTATGAAACATGGTTCACATTTCAGGATGGGTCCACTTGGTTGTACACAGTGTGTTTTAGTGGTACAGGTCCTATTATTCTTGAAGAGTTGTAAATATTGATCGACCTATCAGTAGTATGGAACTAAATGGTGTTCATGTCATATGTACAAGTATATTATATTATATTTATTCAAGACAAAACAGAGGGACATAGATTGGTGCCAGCGGGAGGGACTAGTACAAGGGACCACTCAGGACTTACTCATTGTAACAGCGGTGAATACGTTCATGAGCTCCACCTGTGTGACGGTATGAGAGATTGCCGCGGCGGCTCAGATGAGATGAATTGTAGTATGTACTGTACATATTGTTCACTTGTCTATGCACAAGAAACGTTTTTATTGGTCTTTATTTTGACTGCATGCTTGTCTTCCTAATTTTATCACCTGCTTTAACCTTTCAGTTAAACATTTATGATAAGGCTTAAGAGGCTGGGCTGTTGATTATCTACATCTGGCACCTCTAAGTAGTGCTTAGTTCCTTACAGTATGAAGTATCGTAACATGTAATTCAATCAAAACGCGTAATGCGAATTGCTGTATAATTCTACATGACTATTTTGAAGCCATATTTAAAGAATCGAGACTTTTCAGGTATTGTACAGCTTACGCACTGAAACCCTTAGTAATAGCGGACATTTGGACATATGTACCTTTATTTCCAAAATTAAAACAACATGTTGCCACAAAGTATTTCTAAAACATCTGAGGTTATTGTTCCAGGTGGCATGCAGACTCAAAGCTTCAGATGCCAAAACAAAAACGTCATTCCGTTGTCCCTGTATTGCGACTTCAGTGATGACTGTGGAGATAATTCGGATGAGTCAGGATGTGGTAAGGTGCTATAAAACTTGAAGGGCATAATCTGTCTTGCCGTTGTTTGATAAAGGCCTGGAAATTTTAGTCACCATTTGTTGTTTTGTACTCTTTGTATGCGTACGTAATGTAAGTTATGAAAGGCAAGACTTACGGTTCGAAATGCTATCTTAAATAAACATGTTGCTTCTAAAGCGTATGGCTGTCCCTGAATTTTGGAGAGTGAAGATATCAAAACGAAAACACAATTGGCTATCTGCATCCCTGGTGTCACTCGGGCATTTGAATACACTTGCATGGATAAATCGTTTAGTAGTTTCAATATTCTATGATTTTCACCTGCAGAAAAAAATCTAGCTATACTGCATGACTTCTTCCAGAGGGATCCAACACTGGAACAGGCTTTTGCATATAAGCTCCGCTCACCAACAGTTGCTAACTATTGCACACTGTTTAAAAATGTATATCACCGCCAGTCTTGTGCTTAAAATGTACAAGGAACACATGTACGTTATTCACATTCAGAGAGATACAAAAGCTTTGTCACCTTCAGGTCTATCAGTGACACAAACTTTCTCAGATAATTTGCCCTGCATAAATAGCATATATATAACTCTGAATGACAACACAGCAGATAGCAAGTGGCTCAGGATACAGGCAGAGGTATGTAGGGAGTGGGGCTATTGGATCACAGAGCTTGCATGCAGTTTTAACCACGTAATATAAAAACAAGATTGATGTTTAGAGATTGGTAGACTTCAGGTTTATGGAAGTGTACGCATGGACCATAAAAACTGTCAGTCTGACGGATAGTACAAGCTTCCAATGTCCTTAGCATCACACAGCCGTCATCAGGATTGTAAACGGACATTGGACACTTGGCACACCAGAGGCTCTTTTAAAGCACCTCTGTGAAACAGGGCTGGATATACGCTTTAGGCTTAGGAGTATTCGAGTCATGGGTATGAAGCCTAGTACCTTGAAATCAATGGGTGTTACAGAGCCTCCATTAGGTCAGCAACACTGTTATGCCGCCAGCTTTGCTGTGTGACTCTTTTTTAAACCTCGGTAGTTGTCACGAAGTCTGTGAGTGTACTGCTATGGCACTTGGTTTGGCAAGGTAAATCCAAGTGATCTGTACTTATATATGTACATACGATATGTGACACATCCATGGTTTGACGGGCCGCCACTGCAAAGTTCCTATGACTTTACTACATTGGACCCATGGGATACGTGTGTGTGGTCATGGGATGATATGAGTGGCTTGACCATGTACTTGTATCCGCAAGTAAAAAGGGCACTCACAAATCAAACAGGATGTACGTTCTGGGGAAGACATTACAATCGGGTGTAAAATGGATGTGACCCAAGCTACCCCATGCTTAAAATGGAATTCCATTGGAGGATAGACAATATACCCATTGCTACTATTAGCAAGATCCAGAAATTCTTGATCCCATTCCCAACCTTAGGGCGGGGTGTAAAATACAAGGTGTAAAATATGACGATTAAATCACATTTATTTATATCTGTGCAGGCCATCTGTCTGCAGACCGACATGACCAATGTTCTGTCATCCTCATAGATGCACACTTTTAATAGTCATCCCTAACTAAATGGCAAGTTGCGATTCTTGGTCAAAATTATTCACGGATGCCCCTAATCATTGTATTCCTAACAAAATCGTAGAAATTAGACCTTGGGATCTACCATGGTATAATTCCAGACTTCGCCGCCTCAAACGGAGAGTTCATAAGCAATACACTGTAGCCAAGAATTCTAATTTTGAGGCTAATGCATTGGCTACATTTTGTCAAATTAGGAATTCATACAAAGAACAACTCAAATGTGCAGAACGAGATCACAATGAAAAATTATGGAAAGATCTCAAAGACTCCTCAAAGCAAAAGAAATGCTGGTGACGAACCATGAAATATTTTCTTAAACGCAATCATTCTTCAGCTATTGAATATTTTAGCCCAGAGTGGAGTGGCTGTACTGAATCTGATGCTAAATGACTCGAAAGCATTCAAATGGATGCCGCTCGCAATACACGGTACCAACATAGACAACTTATACAAAGAACTTGGCTGGCAATTAGTGTCTCAACAGCGAGAGATAGCTAAGTTAATTCTTATGTATAAGATAGTGAACAAGCTTGTGCCCGGACCCTTATGTTTTGTAGTTACTTCTAATGATGTGCCTTCTTTCAATATGCGCCGCCCTTTCATTCTTGGCCATTTTCAGCCTCGTCCCGGCTTGCTAGACAACTCTTTCTTCCCGTCGACTATTAGACTGTGGAACCAGCTCCCTATTGAAATTCGAAATTCGCCTTCTGTTCAAGTATTTAAACGTAAAACTTTTTAATCAGTACCTCGGTCAACTGATTTTCCTGAGTATTTTAACTTTGGAAAAAGGTGCACTGCTTTTCAACATGCGCGTTTCCGTTTGGGAGCTAGTCAGCTTAATTCTCATCTATTTAAAAACTGGGGACGACAAAGAATCACCTGCTTGCACATGTGGCTCACACATCGAAGATACATTTCATAATTCTTTTCTTTGTCCGAAATACAGAAACTCAAGATCAACACTTCATAATAAAATCATTCCTCTTGCTCCTTTCACTCTTACAGCATTGCTGTGCGGTTCAACACAATGCTCTTGTGCAGACAATTGTAATGATTTTACTGCAGTGCACGAATAATTATCTGCTACAAATCGCTTCAAACCTACTGGTATTGGCTAAATAATTTGATCTCTTATCTCAGGTTCAATTTCCAGGCTTTCTCTCACTTGTGCGATTGTTCAAATCCATACTCTAATCTGGAAAGATTCTACACGGTAATGAATTACCCTCTATCTGTCTCGTCCATATTGGCGTCTCCTCCACTTGTATCCATGTGTCTAGTCAGTTCTGTGCTCTGTCCTTTCCTTGCAAGAGGGATTCACATAGGGCAATGTTCTTTTTCCCAATTGCGAATAACCTGTGCAAAATGTGTATGGAAGTTGATTAAATAAATATGTTTGTACCAAGTAAATGGCAGGTCTGTGGTGTACACAAAAGAGGAGACAGAAATAAAAAACGAACTGTTTTTCTCTTTTGTGATACACAGATAAGCTATACGTTGACGTGAAGTGCACACAGACATAAGACATTATAATGTCGGAAGAATGAATTTGAACTTTAATGCATGAACTAATAAATATAATTATGTATCATTGAATGAAATATTGCCAAAAGTAAAAACCCAGAACAGAGCAAGTCCCAGCTGAACAGTGCCTCATCCGTAGTCTGGTGCGGACATATAGAATTCCACATGGCTGAGTCATGAGGAATGGATTTAATCAGCACGAGTTTTAAAACCATTCATTGAGAGCCTTTGGCGATCAGTGAACGGTTTGAAATGAGTACTGTGTAAATCCATTCCCATGACACGGCTGTGTGGAATGTTTTTCCCCTGGTAGTGTTAAATGCTATGTTTTTGTCCAAAACCTACTTGTTTTAGCATGCTTGCAGCAGCCGTGTCAACTCCATTTTGTTCATTTTGAACTAGGGTCATATTCATGGGCACATGCGGTAAAGAGTAAATCATTATGCACTAATATAGAGTTCCAACGTAAAAGGGGGGTTGTCAGTTATGTTGTCCTGAACAACGATGAAAACACCACAGAAACATTCAATTTCATAAACGTACAATTGTTCTCAATTTTTTTACATTCTTTGTACAATGTTAATGCAATGGCAGACAAGCCTTGACCTGGGCGTGGGTGAGCAGAGTTGGACCCTGTTCACTGTCATGCAATAGGCCGAGGCTGGGCCAGAGCATATCGACAGCTCAGCCTGCAGGTTCTTTTTATAGCAACAAACAAAAACATGAGCACGTGTAGTTGCTAACAAGAATCATCGACAGAATAATTTCATGACAAGAAAAGTAACACTAATTTCAAATCTGCTGGCAGATCTTAGCTGAAACTCCAACAGCGAGGTTCGAATTGTACACAGAAAATTACAAAAGGCTTACAGTCTATATTTCCTTTTCCTGCTGTTACATGCTGACAGGTGCCCTGGCCATGGGTGCGATCAGTTTGCCGTGTTCATGGATAGAGGCAAGCATTTAAATGCACTGTGTATGAGTACAACGATAATTATTGACATTAAAATTCTGTAGATTTAGAGGACATCTGGCGATCAATGAATGAGCACTCACTTTTTCTCATAGAGGATGAACTACACCAAGAATCAGTTACCTCACACCTATATGCATAAGAAGAGTTTGCACTGAAGTCAATGGGTCTAAACATGTCGCTCCCACTTCCTAGTACTGTAGCATTATCATGGTTATTGGGTTTAATTTGGGCCAGAATACTGGAAACTCCTTTCTGTTGATCAATAATCATTTGCTAAAAAAATATTAATAGATTGGACATTTCGATGCCCTGGTATTTCCATGATGTGGGTGGGTGGAGCATTGGCGTTAATAGGTTTTTGTATCACACATTTTCGAGCACTGTGGTTTTGTAATCATCTGTCATCCTTTAGTCCTGTATTAAAGATCATTTTAACATAACAGCAGAAAATTTGTTTGTGCCAATTGGTTAATTGTGAGGCCATGTTTCACTATCTAATGGATTTAGTTCATGTGTGTTGCCAGTCAAGTCAAATTGCCAATTGTCATTTTGCCATTTCTTTCAGGACGCCGCTTCTTGTATTCTTTATACAATTTCACCAGACATCCATCTGGATCATCTGGTAAAGCCCACATTTTGGGCTTCTTCACCATGGCATCCCGTGCATTGTCACCAGTGCGTGGTGTTGGTTTTAACTTTGCACTGTGTGCATTCCAAATACTAAACCACATTCTTGTCATTTTTTTTCAAAACCACATCTATCCAGTGCATTTGTCTATTTTCTGAAACGCCTGTGAGATCAAAATGAATGCATTTATTTAGCCACAGTGTGTTAATAATAGATGTTGATTTTTTCAGCCCAAATTGGTCTAATTTGTACAATTTTTCAAGATCCGAGTCTGTTAATAGATGTGCTTTTTGGTCTTATTTTCTTTGGCATTCAGTTTTAAGTCTTTTGTTTTTATTTGGCCTTAAAGCCGCACGCACTGTAGAAAATGTAGATAAATAATTTAAAGATTTTGGATATTTCTTGGATCTCAGGTATCATTCAAAACTTATAAATAATCCTCTCAAAGCAGATGGCTCATATTCATTTCCTTCCTCAGTTTGCACTGACAGGAAAAAACTACTTAAATATCCATTGGTTTCATCAATACTGAGTGCTTTCAATTCTGTCTTGTTTCATCTTTACTGATCATATACTCCGTCAATAAAGTGATGTGTCCTTCAGGTTTTTTTTTGCAGTCTCTTCATTTCCATGTAATCTAAGAAAGTCCTCTACTCCTGTGGCAGAGTATTCTTTGAATTGTAAACTTTGTTGCCAGATTTGTCCACTTTCATTACTTCGAACTGTGCTGCTCACAAAACAGTTTGTTTCCATGGCTTATATAGTCTCTAAATATTCCTACAAAATTCTTGAAACAATTTATTTGATACCTGTGGTTCTACGTCCACTTATAATCCACAGGTACATTTTTGACTTCACTGTTGTCCAAAAAAAACTTGACCCATCTCAAATGTTCTTTATGGATGTACCTAAGCAATCAAAAGTCCCAAAATTCCTTTACGACATATAATATGGCCAATATACAGAAATAAATTCATATTAAAATCATACCTTGGTCTACGGGCTCAAAGACAAATGCTCATGTGGGCCGACGCAATGGTCCGCCTATATTTATATGCACAGGCAATATTGCAATTCTGAGGCATGTCACTCAAGAAAGTAGTTCCAGTCACTCTTTCCTACCTTACATAATCTGATTGGCTTACAAATAAAACATAACCAATAGGATTCTCCGTTTATTTTTTTTTTCAGTCTGAAAATTGTTTCACAATTATGTTGGAAATGATTGTTTTTTCACATGGGTAACTATGGGAGAAAACGTCTGACATGTTCAAATAGTTCAATATTCAACATGGTACAGCCAGGTGTAACAACGATATTATACCTAATACCTGGGTGGTAATATTAACCGAAGTATATAATTTGCAGGCAATTGTCGTTCTGCTTGGGAGGGAGGGCTTGAATGGGGCTTAGTCTGATGGTACAGGTCTCTGACCTGTTTAGACATACCTCCTACCAGTGGAGAAAATAAACAAGAAAGAGAAGTGTCATTCAACATGGTACAGCCAGGTCTAGCAACGATACATAGTATAATGCCTCCGTTGCAATATTTACCAAAACATATATTCTGCAGGCGATTGTCGTTGTGCTTAGGAGGAAGGGAGGTATTGTTGGGGGCATAGTCTGGATGTTAAGTTGATGGTACATGTCACTGACCTGTTTAGACAAACCTCCTACCAGTATAGAAAGAAAACAAAGAAAGAAAAGTCTCATAAACGTGCCACTGACAGCTAGATTGCTATACCATCTGCTGACACTGCCGGCCATTATGGTTCATCGAAAAGGAACCAGCTTGAGTACCAGTATAAGACACAATGGTGGCCATTCTTCAAGTACCCCCTCCTCCCCTGGAAGCAATCTGGAGAATTGCCAGCATATGTGACGTGGAAACGAAATTATATTAGGCCCGTCACCAAGGGGCTTCTGTGGTAAAACAGAGCCTTCATGAAACAAAACGAACAAAAGATATATATGTCGGTGTTTTTGAACAGATAGTTTAGTCTTTCAATGAAAGCATCTGGCTCTCCAGTCTGCAGGGTTTTTAAGATCTCATTTACCTGTACACAAATGCTAAGTAGGAGACATAGACAAAACTACACTTCCTATCCTTTTCCCCATTCCTGTGGATTATATAGACATGTGCCATCTTCCGTAATATGACATGAGCAACGAAGAAGCAGAAAACATTAATTTAATCATGCCTAGCAGGGAAGCACTATGTAATTATGACGAATCATAATTTCCAGTTGGGGTAAAAACCAAAACCCAGAAAAGGCCCTCCCTCCCCATTAAGCCAGATTGATCGTTTATTGGCGCGAGTAAAATTTAAAAAACAATAAAGGAATATTATTTATCATTTTTAGCCCACCTGACTTGTCAGTCAGCTGAGATTATGGGCTTTGTTTGTGCCTTGTGTCCTTTTTTGTCTGCTGTCTGTCCTTCATGTGTCTATCCTCCATCCTTTGTGCACAAGTAACATTTGACTTGTTAAGAGGGGTTCATATTCAGAAAGGTATTCCATGTTCCCCCATTGTGGAATGAATTATGTTTAAAACAAGTCACACTTTCGGCTTCTCCAAAATTTTAGTCAGGTTCACTTCAAACTTGCAGCAAACTTTCGGCTTCTCCAAAATTTTAGTCAGGTTCACTTCAAACTTGCAGCAAAGGGACGCCCAGTACGTTTCAACTAGATTTGTTCAAAGATTATTTTTGTGACTTTTTTTTTCTTATAATTTTTCAGTTCATTTTTTCTTGCAAAATTATGACGGCCCCACGATATGCTTCAAAATTGTAACAGGACATTTGGAACCACATAGGCCTATTTCTTTTATTATGGACGGTGTTGTTAGAAGGAATAGTAACCTTCAATACATTTTGTTTATTTTTGTGATCATTTAATTTGAGGATGATGGTTTTCGGAGCTATTTGTTCTGATTGTTGGATTGTGGTTTATGGTTATGTGTTGTTTTTCGGAACTATTTGCTTCAATTGAAGCACAATCTTCATAGTTCATCACCGAAATTGTTCTTCCAATTGCTTCGAAATTGCATAGGAACATTTCTGGTCAGCCTCAGCCCTCCATTTCTGTCCCCTTTTTTACTTTTGTATATTTTTTTAACCTTTTTTTTACTTCTCAAAAACCTTGGTGTAGAATGTTTTGTAACACGATGGAAATGTATCTTGTTAAAGGGTTAAAAAAATTGGGTTGCTATTTTTCAATTCAGATATTTGTTCATAAATTCATAAACTCTTTTTATGACAATGAAATTTAGCGGGGCTTGCACTGGTAATACACACTTTTGGCGTCTTCTCCAAAATCAGCAGCCACATTCCAGATTTTCATGCTTCAGTGATTTTAAGATATTTGTAAAATTGTTTTGTTAATGTTTTGGCAAAATCTTCACCAAACAGGCTTTGCTAATTACTTTTAAATTGCTAAGAACACGTTTTGGTACTCCCAGACTAGGGTGGCACGTTGTTGTGGGTTGAAGGGCAAAGTCAGTTCAGAATATGCTATACCTACAGCCCTCTCATTAAGAGACACTCTGGAAGTCTTGCTGTCCTCGGGGCTGCCAATGTATACATCCGTGGGCTGCATCTACACTTGCACAATAAAATGCCAATGAACAGTCCTCATGGGTAACTCGCAACTCCGAAACCCACAAACATCCTGCATAGGGAACTCCATTTGGGAAACGTATTGTTTACGGGAAGGTCTCGCGAATTTAAGAGGCTGTAATTTCTTGAACTACTGACCAGAGAGCCTCGTCATTTGTATCACTGAATAACCAACTCAAGTGATAGGCAACAGGTAAAAGTTCCTTCCCTGCAGGGAATGGCGATGCTTCTTTCTTTCTTTTCTTCTTTTTTTCTTTCTTTCTTTCTTTCTTTCTTTCTTTCTTTCTTTCTTTCTTTCTTTCTTTCTTTCTCTCTTTTTCTTTCTTTCCTTCTTTCTGTTTATATATTTATTTTTCTTCCGTTTGACTTGAGAGCAATAAAAGTGTAATTCTGGAACATGATGACCTTTCTCAAGATAAATACAGCAAATATAACCCCAGGCAACCAGAGGTATAGCCACCATAACACCTTGCTGGGAATAAAACAGCAGAATGCATATCACAGGTAGCGGCTAAAAATTATGCTAACTGTTTTGTCCCCAATACGAACTAGAAAAATACACAAGAGTCATTTGTCAGAAACATGATCTCCATGAGGGCCTACAAAACAAGAAAAAAACAATCATATAGCTGCTGGATCTACAAGGGGTGGTCAAAGCATGATAGGTTGATTTAATAAGCGCCCAATCTCATATACACACGGTGTATTCATTCACATTTGCACCCAAAATCCAGAATGGGGTGCACAAGGGGCACTATAACAGCCCTCCAAAATCAAAAGATTAGACCCGGTGGTGTCTATTGTGCCTATTATCAAGGTAGTTCCGACAAAAAGTTTTTAGCAGATTGATGTTTAGCTTGAAGATAAATAATCATCCATATAGATCTGTGAACATCCTGGATCCTATCTAAGGGTCCATGTTGTCCAGACCAGGATCAATCTAATTTTAGTATTAGACCATTATTTGTCAATATCGTAGTTCTTTATTCACTCGAATGCGAAAAACCATCCAAATCTTGACAAGTCCATCAACATGAACATCACCAGATATAATAGCACGGCTTGAACATCCAGCAAGCAATACCATATATATTGAATGTCTGAAGATGATAATATGTCACTCTGGCAACATAATATGATTTATTATGATAATAAGAACAGTTTTAAATAATTTAAGAAACTGCACCAAAATTCCGAGGAAAAAAGAGAGAACCAACCATGATCTAAGCTGGCCAACCATTGAACAAGCAAAGACGAAATCCAGAAGTCCAAGATATGCAGAACAACAACACATTCTCATTTTTATATTAGTGGATGAATATTAAGTGCAGTATAAAGGCAAATATCTCTCTCCCACTCCAGACAGGTAGCAACTAAAGTTAGCATCATTTTAAATCTGTTTAATGCTAGCACCTCTCAAATTTAAGGAATGTTTTGCCTAGTGCAAGAAATGTATAAAATGTCAGGAACAGTTGTTTGTTTAACTAATTTTTGCTACAAGCACTCAAATCCATCTGACATCCTAATAATAATTTTGAATTTTTACATGAAAACTTAAAAAAAGTTATTGCTTCTATTTTATTAGCTCAGCTGACTTACAAGTCTGAGCTTACAGGATGCTGAGTCATCTGCCATCTGTTGTCCGTCTGGCGTTCAGTGTCCATCCATTCACAATAATATTTTCAACTACGTCTCAAAAACCGCCGCCAGATTCACAACAAACTTGGTGGCTATGTACCTTGGGTGAGTCTCTACCTATTTTGTTTAAATCGTCATGCCACAATGATTTAAGGATTTTTTATGAAATTTTTCGTTCTTTTCTTGGGTAAATCTTAAAAATCTTCTTTTCCTAAACCGCTGGACCAATTGCTTCATATCACACAGGAATACTCCTAGGGACTCCTAGTTCTTAATTTGTTCACAAAAATGGCGCTTCATTTTTCTCTAATTTTTTATGATTTTTATGTGTTTTCACTAATGCTGATTCACGTTTTCGACTTATTCTCTAGAACGGTTAACCAGATTCACTTCAAACTTGGTAACACTGTACCTTAGGTGGATCTCTTCCAAGTTTGTTCAAGTGGTCACGCTCCAGTGATTTTTCTATTATTTCATGAATCCTTTTGTTGTTTTTTTTGGGGGGGGGGGCTGGGGATAAAAAAAAATAAATTCTCCTAAATCGCTGACCTAAATGCATTGATACCACACTACTATTTCTGACTTCTCCAGAACCGTCTCTCAGATTCAGCTGAAACCATTGTTCAAAGTTCTCCAGATGCGAAAAAAAACAAACAAACAAAAATACAAAACAAAGCCAAAAAATAAATAGATAAACAAGAAGGAAGAAAAAACAAATCAAGAACAACAGCAACAAAGAAACCCCAAACAATACCATGAAAATGTCCAAGTTATGTCTAATGGGGTGACAGCTCATTACATGGGTCTGCCAGATTTTTTCTGCACAGGTATCTCTTCACTATCTCTCTCCATCTCTCTTTTAGTTTTGCCATAATGGAAACTGTCTGCACAGATATATATGGGGGAGGGGTTTTCGTAATGGCATACTGGGCATTTTTACTGGCTGTACATACATACTGAAAGCCTTTTCATTTTCCATACATTGTACCGACCATTATTTGTACTTTTACTTACATGTACTGTCTGTACCTGGTATCAGGGCAAAATGGTTACTCTCACCAGTACCCCCCACACCCATTACCCCCTTCCCTACCTATTGCAACATGCCTTTGTTCATTTTAAATCATGCTCTTTCAACAACACACTGGGGAATGTTATATAACCAGACCTGGTTACATCTGGATGTGGAAGCAACTTTACCACTTGCTGGTCTGTGATAAAGAGATCAACCACCACTGAAAAGCAGCCAATGATGTCATGGTTGTACCTGCACCACCTACACCCAAAATACACACTTACAAAATTGCCTGATTGGGAGAGATCAGAGATTACAGGAGTTTTATATGTTATGATTCTGGACATTTTAACAGACATGAATGTAGCATTATATCACACATGAAGGATCCCACGACAAAGAAAAGCTCATTTTACAGGTCTGGGGTAACAGAACAAAAGCAACATCTAACAAGAAATGTTCATAAAACATAGATGCCCCCCTACCGCCATTATGCTCACCCTCATTATCCTATTGATAGTACTAAATGGGGCTTTCGTGACCTTGGGAAATGGATGTAGAAACCAAATTCACTAAAGTGGCATAGGAACTTTGGAAATTAAATCAAAGTCACCCTTCTGTTTAGCTGATCCACCCCTAATAAAAGACTAAACTTCTAGAAAATATAACCTCTGGCTCTAAAAAGTCTGCAGTTATTAATCAAAAAGAAAATTCATTAATGTGTGTCTGTGACCTTGGAAATTGACTCAAGGCCACCTTTTTCAGAATTTGATCTGGCTCTTCTACTGTTTAAATTATTTGTTATATCGGGTGGCTCTCATGATCGCGACATGACTGCGTCTGAAAGGGAGTCTCCTAAGTCATATCAATATTAACAATTTTGTACATTGTGTTTTTTTTCCGGATGGGCTGAATAAAGATATTTTGTGTGTCTTTCAATCACCCCCACTCCCCCCAAAAATAGACATGCCAAACCAACTTGCCTTTGGGTCAATTCTTCTTTGTATACTTCAAAATAAATTTTCTGATCCTGAGAGCCTCTAACAGTTATTAAATAATTAAAGATGCATCAAAATGATGTAACAGCCTGCCCCTGGCTGTCGGGCTACATTGTTACACTATATCAATGTGATTATTAACATTTTGAACAAGTATGGCAAGAGTGCAAAGACTATACAAATATATTTGATTCTATAGTTTGGGATGGTGTAAGCAACACATTAATTCTCAGATTGCATGTAAAAGTATAAATCTAATCTGTCTAATAAATGGTGGATCATTAGTTGGGGCTGTGCCACAAACCCATAAACTGAAGCAGGCACCAGTGTCTATGATAGTTTTGAAGCTATTCAAGATTTACATTTTGAATATTCAACAAATTTACAAAAATTAAAGTCCTACAACTTTGTTTCACGGTTAACTGGATGCAGATTTGCCACAAACCTATAACTAGAAGTTGGAATGACATCTCTTTGTGTAATATTTGAAATTGTACAACTTACATACTGTCCATTATATTGGCAGGTGTCACAAACCTATATGTGGACATTAAAATTTACAGTCTATTTGCAATAGTTTGGAAGATATGGAACTTTTAAAATTCTACTTGACCCTAACTTGCACAATTTCAAACATCATGAATATTCCAAATGAGATGCACAATTTCACTGGTAAGGTCAAGCACCATGGCAAGTTCGGTGCTTTTCGTAAAAAAGAGTGTCTGAAAGAAATTCTAGGCCAACCTAGATTGTAAGGAAAGAAAGAAAGGAAGGCAGGAAGGAAGGAATGAAGAAAGAAAGAAAAAGAAAGAAAGAAAGAAAGAAAGAAAGAAAGATAAAATTCCAGTGCTGAGTCATACAGTTAAACCTGTCCACAGTGGGCACCCTTGGGATCAGAGAACAGTGCCCACTTCTGAGAGGGTCAGCCCTTCTGGGCAGTATGGATGAGTAAATGTGCATGTACATGTACATATAGATTCATACATGCACATATGCATGTACAGTGTATACATATAGTAATTCAAGGGGATGTGTATGTATACATGTAATACAAAAACTGTCTTTGTTCCTTCATTACATAAACCAATTTTAATAGATGCTGTCAGGAAACTACATGTGCATGTACTTGTGAACTGACACAAGCACTCTGCTGTCTCAATATTAGCTATGAAGAACAGGCTTCATCTCACTGGTTCCAAGAAAACAAAGACATGAAAGTGTACACACTGAGATGACACAAATTCACACACTGTTTCAAAATTCACAAAGTTGTCTGAAAGCAGTCATTGATAACAGGAACACCATACGTTAATGGGTCTAGCCAACTGAGCACTGTATGTACTCTATTTTAAATAGAGGGTACACCAAGGCTTGTTCTGCCCAGAATTCCAATACCTGTGTTCTCTTGTTAAGCCCAGCTTCAGGCAAAAATCAGGCCAGCTGGTACACCAGTATCTGCTGGTACACCAGTTTCTGTCATGGTCCACTGACAGCTCTGTCCAGCACTGGTGGGAACAATGTATCCAACCTGGTACAATATATATTACAGCATGGAGCAGATCTATTGGTGCATGAACAGAAAGAGATCATCTGTATTTTATTGAGAACCCTCTCCCCATCCCATTTGCTACAAAACGCAAACATTCTAAACCATGTACCTAGCATGCATGACTGGAAGGCTGCCTATGAGACAGGTTCAGGCTGATTTATCATAAATGAAAAATGTTTGCCTATAGCCATAGAGGTCCATTGAACTTGCAACAAGCAGTGCAGCTGTAGCCCTGGATTTGGATGGTTGTAAAATTCAGTGAACTTAGCATCAATTGAAAATATCCAACTTTTGTTTGCATGCTATTGGCAGACGTCTCAAACCTCTATATGTAAGTTAGAACTTTGTGTCTCTCTATAATATTATTGAAGATATAGACCTTTTCATAACTTTAATTGCCCCTAATTTGCATAATTTTAGAAAATCATGACTATTCCAAACCAGTTGCACAATTTCACTGGTTGATCAGTCAACATGCCAAGTTTGGTGGTGTTTGGAACAATAGTGTCTGAGAAAAACTCCAGACAAATTTGGTCGTGTAGAAGAAAGAAAGAAAGAAGGAAAGAAAAAGAATTCTTTGAAAAAACAATATACCTTGGATGGCACCCACACATAATTAAAAAACAAGTAACAATGGTCACAGACGCATTTTCCTGTTTTGATAACTGGTCGCCCAGGGTCTTTGTCCAATTGTCAAGGGACATGGGTCTGCAAAAAGAGGCAACAACAGCATTACCTTGAACAGGGACTTGCTGGTCATGAACTATACTGCTATTAAAATTTGAAAGAAGAGATGACTGCTCTCTCTGTCTGTATGTCTCTCTTTCTTTCTCATGTTTATATGTACAAAATATGAAGACTGTGGCAGTGTTAGTCTGGGAACCAATTTATTATCATTTTCAGCACATATCATTATCGTTTCTCCTTTTAGATAAGGTTCTAGCTAATGTTGTAGTTGGTGCATTGATATTCTAACCTTGATCTGTGTGTGTGGTTTACTGATGCTGGTGGTGAACTGAGAAAGTATAAGCGATGAGCATTGGAGGATATGAACAGTACCAGCCTGGGCCCATCACAGGTATGAGAGAGCCTTTGTCTCCATAGCAACATAGGCCAATGTGTTAGATATTAAAGCAGATGGCCACAGAAATTTGTCACATGTGCCAAAAAATTGCACAAAACCATTTATAAAACATCCCCTAACCACTGAAGCATCATCATTTGAACAAATGTCATTGACACTAACACATAGCATGTGCCCACCACTTGTAAAGTGATTCTGCCCAGCGGATTCTGGGAAGTTGAAAATGTGAATTGTTGACGCCTTTGAATGCAGACCCGGACAGAACCCCATACTATTAGCTTAGCTAACTGACAATCAGCTAAGCTAAAAATTTAGGTATCTCAGGTCCATGCGCTGCCCATGAGTGTACAATGTAACTGTTAGGCTTATAAATGACTGCACATGTGCTATCACAGTTCTTGGACCACAAGTATTGTACGTTATACCTTTCAACACATTGTGGTACATCAGTGATAAGCTTGTCATATTGCTATCCACTGAAGTGGCCAGGTGATGTTATCATATAAAGTTTGTGGGTACAACATACATGAGGGGAGTATGTGTACATGTGTATCTATGGCCATATTTATCATGCTCTGCACCCCAAGTTGACTTTAAAAAGTAGGACAGAGAATGGAAATTCATTGGGCATGTTGCTCAGTAGGATCGTACAAACATAAAACATTCTGTTTTGTGTCATTTGTGGACATCCCAGATCCTACATCTTACAAGGTCTCATTATATCTGATTATGTTACTTGCGTGAATTATCCTAGCCCCAAAACATCTTATCAGATCTTACAATGGTCTTGTGACCCCCCAGGCCTTTCTCTTATTCTAATGAGGCAGCTGCCAGGTTTATTTCTGAGTATGAATATATATTCTTATCATCTCATTATGCTAATGAGCCAGCCACTGAAAGCCTTACCTAGTCTGAAAATTGACTGACTGGCTCCTTTCGCTCATGGTCATAGGAAGAATTGCTTTCCTCTCACTGAGTCTAACCCAATTTCTCTTTTTCTAACTGGGCAAGAAAAAGATCTTGGACCATCTTAAGAGCCTTGAATAAGATACCATAAGACTAATGTAAGTAAGAAAGTTTGCTTTAAGGTCTTTTCTGGATCTAAGTGTAAAGTAACACCATGAATACAGGGAGGTTGAAGGGGATTTGTATCCATTGAGTGGCATAGTCAAACGTATTACCATGATGAAAGGAAGAGTAAACAATAACTGTTCAATATATGATATAGGAAGAGATATCCATGGGACATCCATTGACATGTACACGTGCGCGCACACACACACACATATATGTATATATATTTGTATGTGTGCAAATACATACATGCATGAATATATACATGTAGTACCTATATGTGCACATAAAACATTTCATTGATAAAGGACATACAAAGACATGTAGCTTGATTAATGATTTTATTCAATTACATATATTGCATAAACGGCAGTGATGTGGGGTCAACACTGCCACAAAGACACATAGGTTATATTTTTATTGAATTGCACGTATAGCATAAACAGCAGGGAAATGGCTTCACCGCTGCAGTCAGGTTAATTAAGAATGAAGGGACATGGAAAGATAGGCCAAGGAAGGGAATTTTAATAACCGTATAAATGGCCCAGTGAAGAGGAATATTAATTCAATGTGTAAGTTAGGGTAACTCATTCTTGTGGGTGATACATTGGTAAGTGTTGTACAGTGCAGAATGACTTATGCATGCAAGCTGCATGCAGTTAACAGTGGTACATGTATGTAGGGCAGTTTGTAACACCTTTCCCTGAAAACCCCAAACAAGGGTATTGTTTTACCATTGTACTGCGCAGACGACCACAGGACTTGGAATAATAAAGACATGTTTTCCTGGAACCACCAAGTTGTCTGCCCTAGCACTGTTGTTTTATAAGTAAGCAGCAGCTTATAAATAATAGCTAGACTGCTTACTTACTACAGTATGCATGGTTGGAGCTACAGGACGAGCTGACCAACAGGTAGATGTGGTTGATGAGGGCACTTAATGTGAGCTCACTGCCGAGCAGGCTAGGCACTGAGGACAAGAACCACTTACAGACAAAACTGTAGTTTTACTGGAATGCATGTGGAACAATCAAAGGAACTGGCAATGTTGGAGGTACCACAGGGTACTGGGACCTGAAGCTACGGTAACACTAACAGAAGGCGAGAGGCAACGACTGTTGAAATAATAGGCATATGAAGATGGCACCACTGAACTGATTCAGTGAGCACCAGGGCGACAGTATAAGATGTGTGATGTCAGAAGTATAGCTAGTGTATAATGCCAAGAACAGATAAACTTTTTATACATATTGACGTGCCCCTGCTGAAAAAGATTTCTATGTAATTTTGAAATATGGACACATCTATATTGTAAAGTGACTGGATGCGTGTGTCTACATGCAGACACACATTACCTCTCTCAAGACACATGGAATTGGTACCCTGTAACAAACCCTGTCTGGTTCTTATGCAGCCATCTATAGAACAAAAAAACATGATCCATATTCATTAATTCCAAACCCAACAATGACAGCAAAGAGATTCCAGACTTGCCAAAGCATCAACATTTCCCTACCAATACCAATATGAAGAAATATAATAGTGACAGCCAGTCTTTTGGCTGGTTCCACACACAGACTGCGGTGACCTGCATTGTCACCACACAAGTACTCAGTGGTGCCATTCATAACCACACAATCACTATAAAGGTGAACTCTCGTTCCACACACAGGCTGAGGTGAACTTGACTGTCACCACACAAGTACTCATTGGACTTGGTTGTGTGGGCAATGGTGCCATTCATTGCCACACCAGCACTATGAAGTTGAACTATGCCACATTAATTGACTTTATTTCCACACACAACCTTGTAAATTGACCCTCACCCAGTACAGGGCATTGTTGCTGTATATAAACGGCCACATCTCCTGGCCCTGGTAGAATGCTACCAGATCAGCTGTGGTCAACACTTCTCCCGTATATAAAATAAATGTATAATGTGTTAATACTTGTGTGTTATTTACAAAGTCCTACAGGTAGGATGTATCACTGGTGAACAGCGGTGGGATTCAATCTTATACATGCCTGGTGGACTGGGAAACAGAAAGATATAGGACAGGACCAAGAGTGGTAACTATACCTGAGCACTTCAAGAGAAAAGTCAGACATAGGGAAACTGAGTTTTATGGCTATCTTTGCTTGATGCACCTGACAAGATGGGCCTTGTTGCATATGAGTGTCATCACTGCTTTGATATTTTGCCACTGCCATAATTCCCATATAATTGCCCATAACAAGAACACCCCAATGAGCTGCATGAAGAACGCAAGGGTTACATGTATTTGGTTGGGCTCCTGCAGACCGCACTAGAGTTGGAGATCATGTACCATGCCAACGTCATCAGGGAGCAGCTTTGAGACAAATATAGTGTGTTTCGTATTTACCAATATACAAGGAGTATAAAAGAAAGCCGTGTTCACTTTGATATTTCTACTGGCACATTGTGGGTGGTGTGCCACTTCAATATTTCTACAGTTACAGTGTTCACGGGTGTGCCAACTTCGATATTTGTACAGTTGCAGTGTGCATGCTGTATTTGCATATTTCTACTGGCACAGTGTGGGTGTGGTGCCTACTTTATAATTAATATCTATAGCTATAGTGTGTGGTGTTCATCAAACTTGTAACAGGCAGCGAGCCTTTCTTTTTCCATTTATCATAATAAACATGCGTGCAATATAACGATGCTCATATTGAGATAAGTAATGTGGCATGTAGATAGGCTGCACACACACACACACACACAAACACACACACATACATATATATGCTAGGAACATGTAGTTGACTGGTGTTGAAGATTTGTTTAGTTTTTTTTTTATTGAAATTCTGCCGTATCATTAAAGGGTTTGTAACTAGGCACTCTTACAGCAGTGATGACAATATTATCCCCGTTGAAGGGAAAAAAATTCCATCAACAGAATATGAATGAGACTGCATTATATCTTTATATTTGGATCAGCAAAAGCCTGGTGGGCTGATACAAGAGATGCTTTAGGCATGTTAATGCAAAGTTTGTATCAATCGATACTCCATCGACCCATACATGTATGTGCAATCACATGGTCAGGCACATTAGCAGAAGAGGCTGTTGTTGTTATCCCACATCCTAATCTATGACCACTAAAGCAATTGTCATTGTACCCAAAAGTTGCTAGTATTTTTCAATCATAATCTATGGACATCTGTCTCTATTGAGACAAATAAGGGATCAGCTGGACTGGCCCAGCCGACCTTCAAACTCGCATAAAGCAAATAACAGCACAAATGCTGTTGACTTTAGAACAATAAAATATCAGTTCCTACACTTTGATTATGTGATATAAGAAGACAAATGTATTGGAATTCCAATTGCACGCACACACACACACACACACACACACACACACACACACACACACACACACACACACACATATATATATATATATATATATATATGTGTGTGTGTGTGTATACATAAGTATAAACATGTAGTACAGATATATGTTTATGAAACGTTTGATGGAACAGTGTACAGAAAATTCATGAGAAATAACAAATACAAGCTTCTAGGCAAGGATTGATATTTATTGATTATCAGGTTTGAGCACTATTTTCATGCGTGTTTAGTAATCAACTGAACATTTGATACCTTGAAAAGGCACATTATGTTTGCTTTTGTTCCTAAACATGACAGAACATTTTCTCCCACAGACTTTCTTTGACTCATGACTGGTTCAGAGAAGTCTGTCATGTAAACAACATGCACCAGTTCAACCCATAACTTATGCCCAAATCTACGCACAAAAGATATTGATACTACAAGTTTCAAGTACATATCCATTATATGTGAACAGGATCTGCTTGTGAATTACTATTGTAAATAGCAATATCATAATTTTAATGCTTTTCAAAGAAAGACGATCATGTGGGCCAGAAGAAAAAGCATGTACGAATGGACAATGTGTTGACGTAAGGAAGTGGTGCAACCTTGCTAGAGACTGCGTGGACGGATCAGATGAAAAGACATGTAGTTAGTACTTATGCCTACTTTATGTCCATATTTGCCACTCGAAGCAGCAATACCCTCTTGTTAGATTGTATCAGCTTGCCTCTTTTAACTAATCATCAGTCACATTTATAGAAAACATTCGATGTAATAATAGCAAACAATGCCTTTCTGGTCAACAACATTAATTGGCAAGCATTTGGGCCAAATGTTAGTATAATGGGAAACCATCACCAAACGTGTATTAGGAATGAATTAAATATTTTGCTCTGGAGTACTTACTTTGATTGTTTGAAATAATATGTGGTCACCAAAGTTCTGTGTATATATGTAGTAACCCCCTTATAGGCAAAACTATGATCCATGTTCCATAACTCTGGTGCTAGCTTCCACACTATTATTTGTACATTTGAATGCTATTTTTTCATGCAAATTTAAATATACTTGTTTAGCTACGTGTGCAGCAGATGTAACATTCCAGTGTTTTGATGGGAAATGTATACCAAAAAATCGTAAATGTGACAATAATGTAGACTGCTCAGGCTTCTTTAAAGAAGATGAATCCAAGACGTGTGAGGAGGACATTGCAGAATCTTGTCTCACATGGAGGTTAAGAGGATTCGTGTCAGGAAAATACTACATAAACCCCGGGAACAAAGGTTAGCTGTTGTTTATTAAAATTAAGCATGGTACGTCTGAATAAGTAAAGAAAATATGTAAGGTTGATTAATATGCCAAGTACATTCCAAATGATGATTTTAGAGCGAGACTTTTGCTCGCTGTGTGTAAAAACCTAGCTTAATTTACAATTATCTCCTCTTGACGATTGCTGATTAATACCCTTTGGAAAAAACGCCATCAAGTTTAATCGTTTCAAACCCACATTTAACTTGCCCCAAGAATACAATTTGCTATCATCCAAGGACACTCACGTGAAAGTCGGACAATATTCTCAAGCCAAAGCACCAAAATTGTATGTAAAACATAAAATTGAACACCTCATAGACGTAGCATGCCATCTAAACGCGAAATTTCCAAATCTCAATTATCGTATACAGGTCCACGTCGTTATTTGCATTGGAGCCCACTAAGAATCTCCTCGTTAATACACCTGCTCGTACTGTGTACTCTACAGCTGTAGATTCCTGGCTTAGAACGTACTTTGCAAAGTGCTTCTTACCCACCTTGCATCTTGCTTGCATTCGCTGCACGGGGATACCTGAGACAAGCACCTGGCACCTGAACCTTATTGCAATTACGTAACCAATAGGCACTTCAGTCACCAGAGTGACTGGTTAACTTTTACATTGACTCTTTCCAATATAGACAGGAAAAGTGGTAAGCGTGTGAATTTGGACAATAAGCTACTTTGAATTGACACAGGTATCATAAAAATCGGCTGGCGGAAAATAAACATATGTAGTATTTTTGCACCAGGACCCACGCAAAGGCAATCAGGATAAGACAGCTTTTTAATAATTAACACAAGGTAAATACTATCCATGGTTATCCACAGGTGTGGGACTTGGGAACCGCACGGAAATGGAAGTAAGACCTCCTGCTGATATTGTAGGGCCTGTAGCACTGCTTGTTATAAATTCTGATATTATCACAATTCTGATTATTTGTCTTCCATTTCAATTTATTTTTTTATTATGGCATCTAACTTCTTGCCAGCTGAGCTTACATCAGTGTCTGTTTGCCATTGTCTGCTGTTCATCCACATTGCACATGTTTAACTTTTCCAAAACCAGTGACCAGATCCTTTTTCAGTTTGTTGGGGATGTACCTCAGGCACATTTTGAACACGTTTGTTCATATGGTTATGCCAAAGGATTTTTTAAAACCCCTAGACCGTAATTGTTCAACAGGTAGCGCTGCACTTTTTATTACTGTATTTTGTATGTTTTTAACCTCACCTGTACAATGCATGGGCAGATTTTTCAACTCTGATCTGAATTATTTCCCTCTTTTTGTGATTCGTGAAAAATATTTGAGATATATGGATACTTGCAAGACAAATGCCTTTTTTAACATTAACATGTTTGGGCTTCATCTTCGAGTTCGTGTGTCTACAGCTGCATCCACGTTGAGTAAGCAACACAGCTGACATAGGAAAAGACCCCTCGGCCTATTGCAGAAATCTTGTGAATAAGACGTTTGCAGTAACTCTTAGATTAATCACTATATCCTTTTGGTATATGTATGATTTACCTAAAAGTGTCTGTAGCACACAAAAATGTACAAAAAAGGGGGGTCTGATCGCCAGTATCCTCTGGCCGTCTAACTGCACAACGTGTAAAATTGTACCAAAAAAGAGAGTGTCTGAGGGCCTCGTAATTGGGAAATCATTTGTCATAGGACGATTGTGTAATTTTCAAAAATTTATACTTTTGTGTCTGGCTATTTTACTCCTGATGCAAGAATAGAAACAAATTTGCAGAATTCATGTTTATCACTATTAAAGCTGTACAATATGTAAACAAATATTTTGTTTTCCTGTGTACTGTTCATTCATGTTAATTAATATGGAAATGCCTGACTTCATGTTATTTGACAAAGCGATAAATGTTATGGCAACCTTGACGCACATATGAAGTACTTTGGAATCTTAAAAAAGACAAGCTTTGTCATCCATGCAGTTAAAAGGCGCGTTAAATGCATCTTTCCGCACACTAAATTCATATTTTATCATATCGTGAAAAATTTCAATAGAAATTGAATTGTTATTTTTTATTATGGTACTTTATCTTTTGACCTCCCCCTATGAAATTTCCTGAACAGGTAATTTTCATTTGGAAAGTGAAAAAATAATTTTGCCTCCACTTAAGTGATGCACACCTTTATTCAATTACACTAGTTTTTGCAATATATATGTAAATGTTTAACAGAAATCTTAGTGCACAGGAAAACCATAATGTACATATGTTTCATGCATAGCACAGCCATAGTGCACTTGTAAAAGGACAAATATCCTAGCAATTCATGAAACTAAATTTTAAGATACAACCATCCAGAGGGCAAACCTTTTGTAGCTTTTTTTCCTTTACAGACGTCTGTGGAAAAATCACACTGGCCCTCAGGGCCCCTGGATTTCACTAATTATTATTTTATTTTTTATTTATATTTTTTGGGGGGGGAGAGTTGTTGTTCGTTTGTTTTTTTATGTTTTTGTCTTTTGTTTTTTATTTTTGTTTTCGTTTTTATTTTTCTTGTATGTTTTTGTAGGATAGGGACGGGGCTAGTTAAATCATACTGGCTTTCAAATCCCCTTTTGGTATGGTTTCTTATGTTACAAACGCGGAAAGGAGGTGGCAGATATTGGTTTCAACAGGAGTAGTTTACATGACAACAAAAAGGAGAGGCCAACAAAATATGTTATATCCGATATATGAGTTTAATATATGTCCACATGAAAAGTTTGTTCCTTTGTTTGTTTTTCTCCCATGTAACAATGGTGGTTACAAAGCACTCGCCATCTGCTACCTGTCTCTCTGTCCTTATGTTGTGAATAGCAGACAGACGTCATATAGCATTGTCATAACTAGTCAAGCTCAATGCCATAACTGAGTTTCATCCCCAGGATAGAGGCAATCAAAGTGCTGTTTTAGAATGATTGGTCTGAAATTGTGTTCTAGCCCCTTAAGTATTCTTTCTGTTCAACATTTTATGCCATGAGGTCAAACACAGGATCCTTGAATGTGGAACATTTCATTTTAATTTGTTTCATTGAAGACCATTTGATGATTACCTGGATTGAGAAACCGGATAATTTCCCTGAATACCATGAATCAATTAATTTTATTTACAGTATGTAGCATGGAAAAAAGGTCTTCACACTTGTTAATGTACCTTTTGCTGTGTTTGACTTTGCTGGCATTGTTGAGTTGGAATTTTTGAATGTGGGTAATGTTTTTCTGAACTTTTAGTTCGGGGAGGGGGCTTGTTAATCTACCTTTTGCCGTGTTTGACTTTGCTGCCATTGTTTGGTTGGAATTTATGAACGTGGGTAATGTTTTTCTAAACTATTAGATTGGAATGGGGGTACACATATACGGTTATTCTAAATCAGCCTAAAGTTTCAAAAGCAGTCAAAGAACTACAAGTAAGATTTGTAGTCACTAACATAGATAAGGCAGGCAACAATTTTGGGATCATCTGCAAAAATTCTGGATGTTTTGAAAAAGGAACTTGGCATAAACAATATTTCAGACATAAAAGGAAATGACGTATATAAATTACACAAACAATCCATTGATAATTTGAAATATACACATAAGGATGAGATGAAATAAAACTTTAATATCAAAATATCTGAAGAGGACTCCTCAATTCCACTTTTGTTCTGGATACCCAAATTACATAAAAACCCTTTTAAATCTAGATTTATAGCCCGTGCTGCAAAATGTACAACAAAACAATCATCAAAAAAGTAACATTGTATTTGACTGCAATCAGCAATCATTTTTGCAAATACTGTAACACAATTTCTAAAAACTGTGAATGAAAACTGTTCCTGGAGTATTAGCAATTGTTCCGAGTTTGTATCTAAAATCATAGATGTAAAAGAAAAAAATATCAAATGTTTTGATTTTTCTACACTGTACACAAATCTACCCATAGATGAAGTCAAAAGTTCACTTTCAGAATTAATAAGCAACATGTTTAAACATAATAGTAAACCATACATAAATATTAATTTATATAAAAAGAAAGCATATTGGTTACACAATAAATATTCAAAAGATGACGTTAAATCTTACACTGTTGAAACTTTGATAGATGCTATAAAATTTCTTTTGGATCATACTTTTGTTCAATGCGAATCATTGGTTTTTCAAAAAATAAAAGGCATTCCAATGGGAAGCAACTGCTCCCCTTTACCGGCACATTTATATTTAACCAGGCTTGAAGTTAAGTATATGGATAAATTGATGAAAAAGGAATTTCAAATGGCTACAAACTTATGAAACAACGCAAGATATATTGATGACATTGCTTGTGTAAATGTGAAAAATTTAAGTGAAATTACTAAGGAAATTTACCCAAAAGATATCCCTTTGGAGGGTAACAATTTAGATTGTTTCAGAGATGTGGTTTTGGACTTGGATATTCAGGTCACTAATGACAGGTTTTGTATTAAAGTCTATCACAATATAGATGAATTTAACTTTGAAGTGGTTCATTATCCTTTCCCGGGCAGAAATATTTCAGAAACTATTGGATATAATACATTTTTGTCACCCATTTTTATACATGGTCGTATTTGTTCTAAATTTCAGGACTTTGCACATAGAACCAAATTTATTTACAATAAACTTGAGTCAAGAGGATTCAATGATGTACTTTTGATCAAATATTTCTACAAATTTTTCTGTAAATATCCCGAGATGGTTAGAAAGTTTGGCTTCAATAATTTTAGAGATTTTTGACTTGCCTGTTCTGCTACTTAATTTTATCTTTTGGCACCATTCTGTTTTAATGTTCACCTTTCAGACATTTTAGGTTAGCTGGTTTTCTGTAAGGTTAAACGCCCAGGGGCTATCGATAACAAGTAGCGATTTACAACATTTACAAGCTTGCCTTATTGTACTTGATATCTTGTTAAGAAATATTATATTTTCATTGCATTCTCTTGACTTAAATAAAAATGACTTCCATTCTTTTCTGACTTGCCCTTTAATTTTGCTGTTAATATCCGAAGATTATTTGAAAGTTTGGCTGCAAGAATTAACAGTTTTTAGACTTGTCTGTTTTGCTACTTAACTTTATCTTTTTGCATCTTTCTGTTTGAATATTCACTTTCAGACATTTTAGGGTTACATGTTTTCTGACAGGATAAACCCCCAGGGGCTATCGGTAGCAAGCAGCAGCCTACGACAGTTACATGTTTGCCTAATTGTACTTGAAATCCTGTTAAAAATTGTTTTGTTAACATGTTTTTGGCATAAATGCTAATGACTTTCTTTCTTTTCTGACATGCCTAAATGCACATGTACTCAATATTTAAAAAAAATCACTCAAAATTGACAGTATTTGCTCAAATGTCACAAACCTGACACATTACGCTGATACACTGACTCAGGGCTGGCAGTGAAATAGAGCTTAATTGTTTGAGGGGTAGGTGTCATCATGGAGTTTGTTTTACATTTCTGGTGCAGAATGTACATTGTTGCAGTCCTTGTTAGGATTTCCCTTGGTTTGGACAGGTGGTCTAGCTGCCAGTGTTTAATTTACAATCAATTGGACTGAATATAACGCCCCAGCTTGTGTCCACTTCAGTTATACGCTGGCGGGTGGTTTAACTAGGACAAGCTGTCCAGCTAGAAAGAGTACATATTGGTTCAAGGGTAAGTCAAATTGTTAATATCTGAACCTGTACTATACAAATTTAGTAATAAAGGTTTGTTTGACATGCATTCTTCTTTCATAATGAAGCTCTGCATTTATAAGCAAAACTTCACGTATTTAGCTAATTTTATTATTTGCCACGTTCATATTTATTCATCATTATGTGGGTTGACTTTGCTGAATATTTAGCTTAGACAAGGAGCCACTACTCGGAGAAACATGTACGGGTAATAAGCTCCGAAACAAGTTGAACAGTTACCCGGTGAAGACCCTTAAATTTATTTGGGCTAATACACCTTTGTCAAAATTTGACAGAGCAACGTGTGCAATATGGACAATAGTACTTCCATACGATATAGTTTAGACAGGGACAGGTTACCTTATGGAGAGTAAAGAGTTCGGACTGCGGAATAGGCTAATGACTACTAGGAAGTGGTTCTGGGCAAAAAGACACAAATAGAATAAATCATAAGAAAGTTCATCTTGGAGAACTCGTCCTCGGGTTTAAGGTGCAGACCTGAGTTTCTATTTTACTGGCAAGGCCTGAATTTTACTTATTGAAAGGTTTAACTGACATCTTGGTTGAAGTATAGGTAAAAGAGACTTGTATGCCCCGGTTACAATTAGACACGAATGCAAAAGAACTTCAGGAGTTTCCTTTTGGTGCACTAAATTTTTACCTCGCTAAGTTTGAGGGGTTTAACTGACAGACTGGCCAATATCTTTGCAATGATGGATTCTTTTCACTTCTAACGTAGTCCAAGACATCCTGGTGGTACTATATATTGGTCTGTACGCTACTCTGTGCTGGACAATAATTTACTTTCCCTGACCAAAACAGCCTCTCTAAAATTTAATAGGTTTTACTTTGCCTTGACAAATTTCTATCAATATATTTATTTGACATTTCAGATTTTATGACTTAACATGACTAAAGCGTTTTTTTATTTCAAATTCAATGAACACCTCCCCCCCCACCCCCCCAAAAAAAATCTGCATGATTAACTTTGAATTTATTTCAGTGATAATATCACATCAATCGGCATGAAGTCCAAATATATTCTTTCAAACCAGTAGTGCTTCCAATGCCAGGTTCAAGAAATGGGGATAAGAGCTGTGTGCAAAAAGGGCTCGGGTATGTTCAGCTGAATGCAGCACCACATGTTTGAAAATGTTACATCAAAATGTAGACTTTTGTGACATTTTCTTCAAAATGCACTGCTGAAGATTATATTTCATTCTTCAGGGCGAATTCAAGTAGAATGTGACATGGCGTCATATTCAGAGGAAGTTGTGACAATTATACATCATAACAGTGAGGAGCGACATTATGTCAGAGGTTTTGAAGATGTTGCTTCCTATAAAAGATATGTGAAATATTTCCTAAGCAAGGCTCAGTTGACAGCGGTGAAAAAAGCATCAGATAGGTATGTAAATTTTCTTATGGATTTTATAAGTGCAAATTCTTCCCTCTGAATAAAACATCTCTGTGCCATGGACACAATTTGAAGTTTAATGGCATGGGTCTATATTCGTTTCAAAATCGTGGTATAGTCTGTATATATGGTTGCTCGAAGAATATATATTTTAGAGGTTAAAAATACCCCCCCCCCCCCGACGTCACTAGCTGTTACAACTAAGGAAGAGGGAGACGAGACAAAAACGAATTTGTGCCCTGTAATTTGACAAAAAACTGGGACTGTCTGTGTCATTGTCGTACCTCTTATTTCTTCAATCACGTGAACAGGTGAACAAGAAAAGGTCACTTCTTATTATAAATTGTTAATGCAATAGTGCTTAAAAATGCGAGTAAAACACTTTTGAATGCAGATATGGTTTTGTGACCTGTTGCTTTTATGTGAATTGCCTCAGGTGCGAACAATTCATGAGCATAGAATGTACAAGAGCTTTGACAGTTGGATGCGGTGATTACTGGGTTGATGTTCAAGGAAACAAGAATATTTATGGGCAAAATAATCCACATTATTGCAAATGCTTTCTAGACGAAATATGCAAGAACAAAAAATCAAACTCATCCAGGTAAGTGAAATACAAACTGCAAATCCTAAACAGCTTCCATGGCACAAAAATTAGAAATAAATAGCATTTTGTACAACCTCAGTCTCAGAATCCTAGGCATATGTACTTTTGTGTTAGACTGATTTTGGTTTCCACATAGCCGTTTTGTAGAGTACCACCCTGGTTTTGGGAATGGATCACATAAAGTGACCTTTAACATAATGATGAATCTGACTGCATAGTTGACTTGTAATTTATTGTCACAAAGATACAGTGTGGCTCATGTTCATATACTAATTCTTCCCAGGTCCACTCTGCTTGCACACAGCTTTATACAACAAAGCCAAGGCTCCAATTTTCAATGCAATATTTCGTCTATTCAGTTTGTTGCTGAATTATGCAGAATCTCTAAAAGCTGGCCCCCCTTCTTTTTCAAATCTACTGATGATTATGTGATTTTACTTTTATACCAAGGTACTGTTTCTGTGTTGTACCACCCCACAGCAAAACTCATCATAAGTCAATGCTATTATACACAATACCCAATGGCATTAGGGTGTTTTGTAGGCTGTTTCTTTAGTTCCTTTATTAGCTCCCACTATAGCCCAAGTGAGGAACTATATAATCTGACCTAACAGGTCACTTCCTGGGTTACTTGAGCCAGTCATCGACTTTTAACATGTTAAAATTAGCAAGAGTTAGGTTATAATCTTGGTGTCCACAGAGAGTATGCAATACGGAGATCTAGAATAAACAATCATTTTATTTAACCCAACTTGGCTTGAGAGATATTGGTGTTTTGTTGCGACATGTTGTAAATGTCATCAAATGCATGAAGAAGTTGAACTATATTTGTGCAATTTGTATATTAGATTCCTTGATAAGTTAAATTAACTACATTCAGGAAAAACTGAATTGAATTTCCCATATCATAAATATGCCTGGCGATATGATTACTTCATTGTAAGGTATTTTTCAGTCTGTGTTTTGTAATAGAAGGGCATGCCATAGAAGGTAGGAGCAAGAGAGCTCAATTTCGTAAGACTATCATAGTCCTTTTCTTTCCTAAAAAAAATCAAATAGGAATTGGGTATGAAGTGAAAAATTCTGTTCATTTAAATGCGAAGGCATACCATTTGCTATCAAAAGTAGTTTCAAATTTATTACAATGTCAGTAAATTACATGCCATGACACGTTTTTGGATGTGTGCACATGTAACATTCAAAAGGTAATGCACCGTAACAAATTACTTCACATACAACAGTCCACTTTCATAAAAGGCACTTTGGTTAATAGCCATCAGCACATAAAGCCTTTGGTCTCTGCCACTATAGACCAACACAAACATACACTTTGCAATAGTAATCCAACACTGAATTTTTCTTTCTTTTTGTTGCTTCTTTGCTTTTCTTAATCATTAATTTCATGTACTACTTGATATTTTAGCAATATATTGGAACTAAACTTTACAGATATTTCATATTTAAGTGACCTCTATCCTTGGCTCCACAGTTGCATGTGCGAGGAGCAAAATGGCAAGGATATGGGGTATCTACGAAACACCACACAGCTTCCTGTTATGATGTTTACTCTCAGTGACACAGGGGACTATGGCGAATACATTCATCATGTGCTTGGTCCACTTAGGTGCTACAAAAGTGAGGATGCTTTAGTTATTTAAAAGGGAATTGCGGCTTTTGCTCATACTATTGTTCCTGTAGGTCCAGTTTAATTGTTTCCTAGAGATTTAGCAAGCTATTGGTTTTCTGTTTAATCTCATCCTTATGCACATTTAACATAGTTTTATACTAAACTAAAAAGTAAACAGTACAGGATTCCTTTCAGGACGTTCTTACCGTGCAGGATTATTGTATCAGGCAAGGTAGATGAACGGTTATTCTTGAAAAGCAAGTTTCTGTTGTACTGGACAAAGTAACTGAACCTTACATAAGTCTGTAGAATTGTGACACCTTGTACTATGTGCTTGTAGAATACAACAGGACAGAAGCGAAGTTAATGTGTAGGAATGGGCAATCCTACTTTCCTCATCAGCAATGTCTATATGATCATGATCAATTTGGAATATTGAAGTGGTGCCGAGATGCAACACATCTGCAAAATTGTGGTCAGTTTTGTTTGTTTGTTTGTTTTTTGAAAGTACTCAAGTGAAACTCTATGTTCTCACGATAAAACATCTTAGTTCCCTTAATTACCAAGCCGAATACTTATGTTTATTTAATCTTACTTCAAATCTGATTTGTTTTGATCATGAGGTGAGCTGAGATGATGGAATATTGTTTAAATCATGACATGAGCAGAACGTTTTTTTTTTTGTCTTTTGTTTTTTGTTTTTTTGTTTTTTGTTTGTTTGTCTTTTTCTTCTTTTTGACTTCAGATTTGGAATCTATTAACATTCCCCAAATTGTGCAATGTTTATTGGCTTGGTAATTTGGTATCAGTGTTAGTGTCGTTAAATGAACATACCCTTCATTCCTTTATGGGTCGAAATGAATATCACCTTTACTGAATTTCCCACAATGAACTTTTGTGCAAACATATAGAAGTTAAATATCCGGAGAATTAACTATTCTGCAATGAAAAATAATGACAGCTTGAACTTAAAACAGGAATCTGTTGAAGCATTGACTAGCCATGAAACGCTCATCACTGGCTCCTTTAACACTTTTTATTTCAAACCTAAATAAAGCATGGTCTCTGTGAAATGATTAAGTCTTGTAACACCATAAATTCATAAATAATATGTGACCCCAATTCCTCTTGGGAGATATCCAGGTACATTGGTCAATATGTGCTAGTCAAATAGTGATGGTATTTGATGTTCATCAACTGAATATAGTGACTAATTAATTGCTGACAACTAATGCCGTTTGTAACATCATGCCAATCTCTGGATTGTATACTTATTCTCACGATACCTATTACTACCGGAAACACTTCGAAGTCCTTCCCCGAGGCAACTTCAAATAGTCCATTAGTTAATAATCAATTCAAGTGTGAAGGAAACAGATTGATTTGTTGCAGCATTGCTTTATCACTGCTTTTGCATCAAACATGGCGTAAAAATGTTTAAGTTTACAATTCTAAGACGGACAGTTTATAAAAAGAATCTGCACTCACGGAAATAATTGAGCCAATATTCTTCTTCCCATGTTGATTTCATATGAAATGCTCAACCCTATTCCGGACCTTTGGGGTCTATTGGACCCTGGGGCTCTTAAATCAAGCCTAACAATAATATGTACGGAGATAGGCTTCTGATATTTAATGTAATCCTAGGCCTATCTATCTTCTTTCATTTGAGCGAGTGACAGAAAATTTGGGTTTTCTGTCCGATTTCCGGAGAGAGAAAAATGCTTGGGGTTCAGTGGGCCCCAAATTTGCATTTTTACTTTTTATGAACACTGCTTCCCTGCCTGCTTCCAGGTCTAAAATAATTTTATCCAGGTATGGCAAACAAGCCCAGATTCACCACAGCACAGGTAATCCAGCAGCTTTTGCAGTCAGAGTCAGAATATTCATCATCTGAGGAGTCAAGCAATGAATATTATATTCAAGGCGAAGAACATGTATCAGAAGAGGAAGACAATGTTGCCTTTCTCAATGATGACTCAGATGATGAACCCGGTACCATCCCCACTGCACCGCCAAATGATGAAGTTATGCCTACCCAACCAGAGCATATAGTACAACCAGCCATAGATGACCAACATGTGGATAGAGGTAGGAGCAGAGGAATCAGTTGAGGTCGAGGTCAAGGCCGTACCTGAGGAAGAGGTCGTGGCCATGGTTGTGGCCGTAGCCGGGATCAAGGCCATGGTCTTCAGGCCCAGCAAATGGACCAAGATGATTCTGATGTCGAAGCCACAAACCAAGTTCCTCCTGCGAATCCTGAAAATGCTACACCTGTTGCCCAACAAGATAGGCCCAACAGTTTCACTGGCAGAAATGGAAAAAATTGGAGTACTAACCCCCCACATATGGCTCACAGGGGTCCCCAAGATATCATTAGAAACCTTCAGAGTGTAACAGCTTAAGGTCAGGTTCAGAGCATAAGAGAAGCTCTCTTGCTTTTTATCAGTGATGGAATATGCTTGGCATTATTGTCAGGCAGACAAATCGTGAAGCGGACCGGGTTCACCAGGAGTGGAACACTGCTCACCAAAACAAGAAAAAGCAATGGCAGAAAGTTGATACCATGGAGTTAGAAGCATTTTTAGGCCTGCTTCTATTGGCTGGGGTTTACCATTCCTCTCTGGAATCGCTGGATGAATTATGGTCAGTAAAAACAGGAAACCCCTTTTGGGGCAACAATGCGTCTAAAGCGTTTCCGCAGCATCATGAGATACCTGCGCTTTGACGACAACTGACAAGCTGGCACCACTCCCAGATATCTGGGATATGTTTGTTGCCAATCTCCGTGTACCTTTTATCCCTGGTACAGACATGACAATTGATGAGCAACTGGTCCTTTTTCGGGGACGATGTCCTTTCAAGCAGTATATGCATCAAACCGGCTAAGTATGGCATCAAAATTTGGTGGAACTGTGACAGTACCACATCGTATCTGTTAAATGGTCAGGTCTACCTCGGTCGATGTCCAAACAGACCTCATTAAGTAAACCAAGGCAGGCGTGTTGTGCACGATATGGTCCGCCCATGGTACAGGTCTGGTCGAAATGTTGTTGGAGTTAACTTCTTCACCAGCATTCCCTTGGCTGAGGAGTTGCTAAATGAACATCTGACACTGGTTGGAACATTTCGAAAGAACAAGCCAAAATCCCACCAGAAATGCAGCCATCTCGACAAAGAGCTGAATTTTCATCCATCTTTGCCTTTGATAGCAATTTGATATTGGTCTCATATGTGCCAAAACCAAACGTAGCAGTTGTTATGGTCTCCACCTTACACCATGAAGTAGAACTACAGGGTGACCAAAACAAGCCCTCAGTGATCACACACTACAACCAGACAAAGAGTGGGGTGGATAACTTAGACCACTTGGTGGGTTTGTTCTCTGCAAAACGCAAAACTCGCAGATGGCCATTGGTTGTGTTCTCAATATCCTAGATGTGTCTGCTGTTGCTGCCTTTATTATTTGGATCATCAACAATCCTGACTGGGAACAAAGGCGTTGTCGTTATAGACGTTGGCTGTTCCTCATGGAGCTGGGGAATCAATTGGTGCTGGCCCATATCAACCGCCGTATTCATTGCCGAGGTGTGCTTTGCAAGCCTGTTAACGTTGCACTTTCGAACCTGGCATTCTTGGATCTGCTGTCCATAGCAAAGGAACAAGAGCCAGCAGCCAAGAAAAGACGTTTTGTCTGTCCTCGTCACTCCGATCGCAAGATACGCACCCGGTGCACTGACTGTGGAAACCATGTCTGTGCAGAGCACTCTACTCAGAGTGTCCTGTGTGATGAGTGTCTGCATCTAGACAGACAGTCAACAGACAAGATAGACTTGACTGTTTTGAGAGCAAAGTGAATAGTTCAGAACAAGACAGAGCCGTTACATGTTGTTTGTGTCATGATAACAGATTATATTAGGTATCATATATTTGAAGACTCTGTGGGTTCATTGGGTCCATTGGACCCCATAATTTGTCTGTAATTTGTTGGCAGAAATTAGTGGTCAAAACTCAATGCAGAACTTTCAAAAGTTGACAGATGTCAAGAAAAGACTTAAAAGTTTTTATTTTGTTTTTGTAATAAATATTGAACCATATAAAGATTTGTTTTGTTTCCACCAAAATGCTATGTCTGAAATGACTCCGAGGTCCAAGCAATTTTGGAACATTAAACATGGCCTGAGATTACAAAGGATATGGAAGATTATATAAAGTATACTATTATCTTGGTATCATTGATTGGTCCCCCCAAAAGACTAGTGTAAAAATTCTTGTCAGCAAAAACAATGAAGATTTTCAAGACTTTTATGGCTTTAGCGTTCATTTTTTTAAAATTTCCTACCAAATTATTGACATTTTGAAAAGTAGTTTATAACTTTTATTGAATGAATCAAAACCCAAAGTAGTAAGCTAAAACACAAAGTATGTATTAGGAAGCTAGGCATATTTTACATTTGCAACAATTTCATACAGCTATTTGGGGTCCAATGGACCCCATTGGCCATTAACGTGATTTATTTCCTTTGGGGGTTGATAAGCCTTATAATCTTAAACAAAACATGATCGAAAGTGTATAAAAAGTACATTTACATGTTAGGCACATAAATTAGTGGTATAAAGACTGGCTGTTAGGCTTTATCTAAAAAATATTACAAGTTCCCCTCATTTAGCGGTTTTTAGCATCAATTTATTCTTCATTTCTACACAAATTAATGACAGTTTAAAAAATAGCTCCTTGATGATGTAATATGACGAATGAGCTAAGACATAAAGCTCAAAGACACAGTATGTTTTGGAGACCTGGGTCTATTAGTTATTTTTTAGCACTTCGTGTATTTGTTTGGGGTCCAATGGACCCCATTGGACCAGTAACGTAAGTTTTTACCTAGGACCGGAATAGGGTTAAAATCTGGCAACAGAGAAAAACAAAGCATGAAAAGGGCCTTTCCCGTATTTGCGAAACATGTTATCTTGTATGTTTATGTGCATTCAGAAGAAGATTAACCAGCTCATTTTTTGTCATTTACTGACACATTTTGGGCTGCGTAAACAGCATTTCTCAGTGTACTTTAGAAATAATGCTCCCAAAACGCGTTGAAGATAGCAGTTGACTCTCAAATTGCATGTTGGTACAGGTATGTTGGTACTTGAATGAAACGTCTCTTTCACAAGGAAGATGAATCAAGCACCCCTTTGAGACCAGTCATCGTTGCCGCTGAAAGACTAAAACGAGCATATATATAGTTTCTTCACTTACAGACAATAAACCTGTATCAGCCGGAAAAAATAGGGCAAAAGCTACTAAGAAGCGCCCTCACCAGTTACTTTTTGTGGGTGACTACCTCTCTGGAGTTAAATTTGTTTCTTCACATCAGTATTGGAAGATGAATTTTGAAGTTTTGGTAGCTGGTCCATCTCTTTGCTGCCATTGTATATACCTGGGCACTAATGTTATATCAGTTTGTGTTTATCCTATTCACGTTGGAATTGGTGAATATGGGTAATGTTTTTCTGAAATATTTGACATATAGTTCATTGGTTATGTTGTGGTGTGGGCTGTGTTCTCTGACTCATAGTTATAATGGAGGTTAGGTACATTCATACTATACCAGATTTTTCAGTATATTACAACAAGGATGTGGGCCTGCAGTCTACTTCTGCTGTAAACTCAGCTGAGTGACTGCCAGGAGAACCAAAGGCAAAAGGCTTACCAGGTCTCTTTTTGTCTTTGGCACAAGTGGCGGGAATTCTGTCTTATGCGGTTGGGCCTATATGTTTTGGACACACTAAAGTCTGCTCCTAATATACAAAATTTCAAGGGTTGAGAAGACCAGCTTGAAACTGCCATTTGCCTTTTGTGGGTGACTGCCTGTCTCAGGATGGGAGTGAAAGATACGTTTCTTTGCATTGGTATTGGAAGATGAATATTGGTGTTTAGGTAAGTGCTGGATTTCTTTGCGGTAATTGTTGGGTTTTGGAATCTGTGAATACGGGAAATGTTTTTGTCTAGACATGTTGAAATGTACTTCACTGGTTATGTTGTGGTGTGAGCTGTGACTCATTGTTATAATGGAGGTGGGGTTTATCTAAAGTGTTCCATATTCATACATATCACAATAAAGATGTGGGCCTGCTTTTTGCTCTTGCTGTAGACTGAGATGAGTGACTGCTGGGAGACCCAAAAAAGCAACATGCCTACCACCTCTTTTTGTCTTTGGCACAAGTGGTGGGATATTTTTTTTTTTTTTTGAGTGGTTGGGCTTATGTTTTGCAAATTGTAATGTCAGTTGTCGATAAATAATTTTTAAGTGTTGAGAGGACTGGTCTGAAACCGCCAGTCGCCTTTCATGGGCGACTGCCTGTCTTGGGTAGGAATTAGAATTTGTTTCCTTTTATTGGTGTTTGAAGATGAATGTTGGTGTTTCTGTAACTGTTGAAGCTATTTGGTGTCATATTTGGGTTGGAATTTAGGCATATGGGTGATGGGTACTTCACTGTTTGGTCCAATAATGTAAGGGAGCCAAGAAACGTTAAATGTTAACTATTCCCTTTCTGATTAAACGATGATTAATAGCACTGGTGTTGTAAACACACAAGAGAATTCAGTCAAACATGCTCTTCAATATTGTTTGATGTCGATGTTCTGATTGTGTGGATAATTATTGTCCTCCTTCACGTAGTAACTCAAAGCATATGTGGTTGTCCTGTAAATCTGCATCATTATCTATCCATGTTAGTATCATATTTTATCTTTAAACATGCTTTAGTCCAGGGATTGCTGTTCCATGGTATTTTCTACTTGGCTGAAACAGAAAAGCATAGCTACTTGGATAAATCGATCTAGCAAATGTTCATGCTTTGGTTGATGTATGAGGCATATGATGATTTAGAACTATGCAGTCTTGTTTTCAGTGAGTAGTACGGGATAGGGCTTTGCTCTGAGAATATCGGACTAGATAGTGTTCAGACGGTACATGTGCTTACAGATTTAGGTTTGTTAAGTTTTGCTTCATATCAAATAATTTCTGAAAATAATATCAGTTTCATCTGAATTTAGCTGGTAAAAAGCTCATGCACAGAACCTTAGAAACCAAATTTATGCTGCATCTGTTTGCCATCATATAAACCTAGATCTTTTTTCCGCATAAATATCCATTGCCATGTTATATCAGTTTGTGTTTATCCTATTCACTTTGGACACAGCAAATATGATCTGCCCAGAATTCTTCTCTAAGTGTCCAGGGAGTTACTGTATACCAGACAGAATGATATGCGATGGGATGAACAACTGCCCACATGGAGATGATGAAATCAAATGTGGTAAGTATGGCACATGCACACACCTGGTATGTTACGGTCAGTAACCAATACACTTTAGTTTGCCATATCAATCTAGACCAGTTAAAGTCTTTTGCCTGTAAACATCCAGTGATGGACTAAGTTAAATAGAAAACAGTTTTCCATCTGACATAATGCTTTTAGGGATGCAAGCCACATATTTATGTCTATAGTATTTTCACCCATTGTTTGCATGTTCCACAGATTTAGTAGTTGTTCTTATTCTGGTATTACAGGGTTACGCATCAGGCCGTTCAATTCTTTGCCCGATTCCCAAATAAAGAACACAATTTTCATCGGTTGGAAATCATGGGACTGCTAAAGAATATTCATGAGCCACATACTGTCTGTTTTCACTGTCGAATTTAGTCCTCACTTTCTCATCAAAATCTGTTTCGAAGATGTAATGCCAAACTAGCATTTAAATGAGGGTGTTCGACCGATAGATAGCATACACTATAGAGCGTCTTTTCCTGAAGGAGAACATACTGTGAAAACTCCAGAATTCATACAATTTACTTTGAGATTTATATTAATCAGCAGACTTTAATATATATATATATATATATATATATATATATATATATATATATATATATATATATATATATATATATATATATATATATACATATGTATATGTCAGTTTATGGTGTGCACACTATATGAATGCAAACCAATTAAAAAACAACAATATTATATTTACAACCCCGTCTCATAAAGAAATGGTATCAATGAATCATGCTTTATATGGAACATCCTTTACGTATTATTCTAGGTTCGTTTTTGTGTCCAGGAATGTACAAGTGTCATGGAAGGAGCAACTGCCTGCCACTTGGCCAGCGATGTGATGGGGAAGTGCATTGTCCTCTCAGTGATGACGAGTGGTTCTGTGACATTACGTGTCCCCATAACTGCACATGTGTAGCCCAGGAGTATCATTGTGCTGAATTAAACCTTAGCAATGTACCACGAAAAATTTCATCTCAAGCTCGTAGACTAAACCTGTCAGGGAATGTTATTGTGGCAGACCATAAAACGTTTTCAAGGTTTGCTTATTTGGCTGAACTGGACTTATCATTCAACAGTATCTCTTATCTCCAACCAAAGATATTTGCAAGGGTGCCCAATTTATATGTGCTTGATCTCTCATATAATATATTTGTTACGTTGTCAAAAGACACATTTGTGGGCCTTAAAAGCTTGGTTTTTCTTAATCTGAAAGGTAATAGAAGACTTAACCACTTAGAGCCTGGTGTATTTCATGGCTTATCAAAACTCCCATATCTTTCTTTGAGAGCTTTGTCTGTGACGAAATTAGCGTCTAATACTTTTGATGGTTTATCTGTCCTAGAGCATCTCGATGTCTCCAATAATAATCTTGTTTCTATAACTCATAGTTCATTTAATGGCCTTTTGAACTTAAAAAGGCTCAATATTTCTGGCAACGCTCTTCAGGAATTTTCTAAATTGATGTTTAGAGGTGTCCCCAAACTGACTTACTTGCAATCTGATGACTTTACGTTTTGTTGCTTTGCGAAATGGGTGATGGAAAAAAACTGTTTTCCCTCAAAGGACGAGTTTTCCTCGTGTGATGATCTTCTCAGGAACAACATACTCCGAATAGCTCTATGGATCTTAGGTAGTCTAGCTCTTCTAGGCAATAGTTTTGTGGTGATCTGGCGCCTGTACACGAAGGAGACAAGCAGAGTCCCAGGTTTCTTGGTAGCTAATTTGGCTGTTGCAGATTGTTTAATGGGTATATATTTAATATCTTTAGGCTGTGTTGATACTATGTACAGAGGCATTTATATAGAAAGAGCAAAGAAATGGAAGCGTAGTGCTTGGTGTCAGATGCTTGGTTTCATTTCCTCTGTGTCAAGTGAAGCATCGGTGCTGAGTCTTTGTGTAATAACTGGTGATCGCTTCAGAAATATCATGTTGCCACTCAGGGGAAAACCATTGAATGTGAAAAAGGCGGCAATTTTAATGACGGCAACATGGCTTTTTGTATTTTGCCTTGCTGCTGTCCCTCTCCTCCCATTCGAGTATTTCTCAGGTCAGTTTTATTCAAGATCAGGTGTCTGTGTATCCTTGCATATTACAATCGAAACTACACCTGGTTGGGAGTACTCTGTAGCAATTTTCCATGGTTTGAACTTCTTCACCTTTGTGTTCATATTTGTTGCCTATGCGGTTATGTACCAAGTGATCAGGGCAGCTGGCTTTGCAGCTGGCAGTAATCAAAGAAAATCAGACTTAGCTGCTGCAAAAAAAATGACGTTGATTGTTTTGACTGATTTCTGTTGTTGGGTACCCATTAATCTAATGGGTAAGTATCATTCATAAGTCAATATATATATATATATATATATATATATATATATATATATATATATATATATATATATGTATGTATATATATATATATATGTAAATATATATATGTATATATATATATATATATATATATATATATATATATATATATGTATATATATATATATATATATGTATATATATATATATATATATATATGTAAATATATATACATATATATATATATATATACATATATATATATATATATACATATATATATATATACATATATATATATATATATATATATATATATATATATATACATATATATATATATATATATGTGTGTGTGTGTGTGTGTGTGTGTGTGTGTAGTAAAACCTATCCATAAGGACACCTCGAAAAAGGGCACACCTCCTCAAATAGGACATTACTTCCCGGAACCAACTACTCATATTTACATTACCTCAGTAAAGAGGACACCTCTGTTTTGTGTATTGGGGACAGTAATCTCAGGCCAGAATAGAAACTAAAATGGGAAAAACCCATCCTTTTTTTCATTGGGTCAGTTTTACAGTTTACTCACAAACATTTCAGGGCAAAAAGCAGGTTTATTGGTTCCAGCAAGTGTGTACACAGCTGCATCTCCAACCTGAAGACGCTTTTCAAGCCACAGTCCCAGGTCAATGAATTCAAATGTTTTTGATCTAACAGCTGCCAGAGATGTGTACTGTTCTTTGGGACTCGACTGAAATGCTTAGATAAGCACATCAAACCTTAATCACAATCAAAGCCTATTCATATGAAAAGCGCCCTTTCAATTGGCAATGTAATCCCCCGAGATCAACCCAATGCCTTAAAGAAATGCAACAAATTTGTAAAAAGGTAGAATATTTCTTTTCATGTCATTCTAACGTAAAGTAAATATGGGAATGCACATGTGTGTACATGTGTCACTGTTAGACACATACACATACACACACACAGGCACATATATATATATGTACTTTGGGACATTTCTCAATATGTACATCAGTTTTAAGGAGCAGAGAGTTTAATTGAAGCTAGATATTCTGGTCCTGGTCATCTGTTGAGTTTATTCATGAACATTTAAATAATCTGTAACACAGTTTCACATAGTGGTATATTTGATCATTCCACCGTATTTTATTGATCATTCCATGAGTCAAGGGGTAGTGTGATCAGGCCCCATTAAAATATTCACATTGAGAGGGGAAACGTTTACATATTCAGGAATGATTGTGTTCCATGCATTTTTAAATATTTCTAGGTAGCATTTGGTCACAGCATGAGCACTTATGTTATTGAAAATTTACAGAGCGAGCTCACAGGAAACGTTGCAATATTTTATTATTGACGCCATCACGAGTGAAAATATATAGGCATTATTACAGACTTCCTCTGTGGTTCAAATATGTCGTTAAAACTTCTTTTATGATTCTTTGTTTTGCTGTTGCAAAATTTACATCAAAGTACATTTTTGGATTAAGATCCCAAAACAAAGATAGATAACAATAACACATAGACAGACCATTGCCAAATCTGCTAGCAGCATTAAAACACCCTCAGAACGATATTTTCTTTTCTTTTATTGGTACATATGACCTATATTTATCACTAGTTAGTTAGTCATCTAAGACACTTTGTAATGCCAGTTATGAATGATAACCTTACATTATGTTACTGCAAAATAGCTTTAATGTAATCTCTGACAATTATGTGCTTTCCTGTAGGAGTTTTAGCCTTGAGTGGCACTCGTATTCCAGGAGAGGTTTATGCCTGGACTGTTGTATTCCTTTTACCGGTCAATTCGGCGATTAATCCTATTTTATATACCATTTCATCAGTCAGACTGTTCCATGTAAGTAAGATATCCATGTCTGTATATCTGCATGAACTTGATAATTCCGTTTTGTCAAAAATTCATGTACAAATTCAATTATATTCATAATTCATATTCATTGCATTAACCATGACATGTGTTTCAGTGTTTTATGAAGAAAAGTGACTATACCGAAGCATCAGTGAGAGCTACAAAACGATCACGAGGTAAGTAAGAATAGTAAAACTACACCATTTTTTTTACACTATGTTTAGCAGAATCAGCTCCAGTTTTTTATCGATTTGTAGCTAAAAAGTTGGTATTTGTAAGCATCTTGAAAACGTACCCACGCTTTTAAACTTAATTGGAACCTGGTTGAAAGTACAGTCATTCCAAGAAATATATTAATAAATAACACTAAAGTCTATAAGCCACCTTAACTGCCAAAAGAATGTTGGTCGGCATTGAATCTAACATAGAAGAAAGTTAGTCCACTTAGACGAACTTTGCTGATAATGTTCCTGTTGCCTTCGGGAAAACCACAAAAATTTGAAGCACTGTTAGACAATGATGGACTACAAGGTAAGCCAAGATGAAGATCAAGTGAATTTGGTAAACACTCATACAGGAGGGATGTGTGAATATTCCATCCTCGCATGATATTGACATTCATCCAACCCATAATAAGTCTCAGGATGGTCTTGGGGTATGCAAAGCTGTTGCTATGCAATTTTGAAGGATTTAGCGTAATGGTTTTTACATGATTTTTCTTTAAATTGTGGCAAAAATTAAAACCAAGCTTATAAAAAGTGGAGTGTGAAAAACATTGATAGAGGTACTTTCCAAGGAGTTTTGAAGTAAATCTGGCAGAAGCTTATTGAAAGTAAAAAATGTAATGCAGTCCCCATTGCTTCACACTGTAATCAATGATAACGTATTCATGAACCTCTTTGTACAAACATTGAGGAAATCATTAAAAATGTAGCAATATACAGCATGGCCTCTTCTCTTCTTACCCTTCCACAGCGTACATTTCACTGAAAGATGGATTCAGGGTAAGGAAAAATGCATGAAAAATTGCTAAAAAAAAGTACTTGTTGAACAATTTAGGATTTAGGAATCCCTAAAAGTCGCCTTTTGTAATTTTGACACATTTAGCCCAGTAATTTTTTAATGTTTTCTTGGTTATACATTTTAAACCAGGCCTGGTGGTCTAAATGGAAGGGTAAAGCATATGTAGGCCTGTTGGCCTGTTGAGCAAGTTGAAATAATTGAAGGAAAGACTTTCCAGGTGTAACAAAGACATTTTGTTGTATGTAATTTACAAAAATAATTCAGGCTCCTGGTTTAACTAGTTTATAAATTAAAAGGACTGTGACAGTCCTGGGCTCAGCTGATATGTACATATACCCTTGGCTTTTTTGAAGAATTGTCCCCAAAAGAGAAGAAAAAATTCATAAAAGATAAATGTAGCATGTCCATTTAAACAAATCTGTTAGAGACCCAAGGTACATAGCCACCAAGTTTAAAGTGAATCTGAAAGATGGTTCACATAAAGAGGTCAAAATATGATTCAGCATTAGAATACCCATTGACTTACACAGTAATCAATAGGAAAGGTGCATGTACCAGTAAGTACCCAAATTAAAAAAAAAAAATCGTGAAAAATCAGTATTCCCCAGCATTGCCACTTAGTGACCTGTTTTGTTTGACCCTTAGACAAAGAACATATCCACCAACATTCAGCATAATCTGAGAGACGGTTCTTTAAAAGAGGTCGAAAATAGGAATCAAACACAAAAACCATAAAAAAATGAAAATTATCGCATTACTACTTGAAAAAACAAATACAGAACCAGGGGTCCCTAGGAGAGTTCCTGTGTGACATCAAAGCAATCGAGTGAGCGTGTTCAGAGGAGAAGACTTTTTATGATTTTTCCCGTGAAAGTACAGAAATATTCATAAAAAATCCAAACTTCAATGGAGCGTGCCTATTTGAACAAATCTGCATGAGACCCATCCAAAGTACATTGCCACCAAGTTTGAATTCAACCTGAAAGAGGGTTTCGTAGAAGCCAAAAATGTGAATAAGCATTAGAATGCCCATTGACTTGAGTTAGCAATAGCAGAGGTGCATTTAGTGACAAGTATCCTAATTGAAAAAATCATTAAAAATCAAGAATCCGCAACATTGCATCCTAGTGATTTTTGTTTGGCCGTTCCACAAGGGACATATCCACCAAGTTTCAGCTTTATCTGAGAAACGGTTCTGGATGAGAACTTAAAAATGACAATAAGACACACACAAAAATCAGAAAAAAATCGCAGCGCCACCTGGTGAACAAATCCAGAACCAGGAGTCTCTAGGAGTGTTCCTGTGTGATATGTAAGCAATCGGGTGAGCAGTTTCAGAGAAGAATTTTTCAGATTTGCTCAAAAAAACAAAAAAAAAAACAAAAACAAAACAAAAACAAAAAAAAAAAAAACAAAAAAAAAAAAACAAAAAAAAAAAACCAGAGAAAAGTCACAAACAAGAGGGCTATGTGAACAGCTCATGCTCAGCTGACCTGGACATTCACCTCAATTGCAGCTCTGTGAACTAGGGAAAGGAGCAAGGCCCCCCATGTACAGAGTAAGTGTGACCTTTATAGGTGATCACTAGCATGTGCAACAACAAGGTCCCAGTTCAAATGGTTCTCAGGTTATAGTGAAGAGTGAAATTGATGTATGTTGCACTGTGATCCCAGAAACGAGGTGAAGGTCACTCATGTACTGTCTGAGCATGACTTTCATAGAGAAACTTTAACTCGTGCGGCATCAACCTCCCAACCCAAAACAGATTTCAAGTTATCAAACGAACAGTAAATTTTGTGTCAGTTGTCCTGTGACCTTGGGGTCAAGGTCCAAACATCACTGGATAATGACCATATGCACAAAATAGGTAGACACTTGTAAAACGTACACCCTACCAAATTTCGAACAAATATGGCCAAAATTACTTAGGTTATACACATTGCAAGAAATTCACATGTTAAACTTTCTTATTCAACCTGTTAAAAGATTGTTTTAAAAAAATCATGAAAAATCCAAATAAATCACTGGAGCGTAACCGTTTGAACAAACTTGATAGATGATCCACCCAAGGTACATTACCACCAAGCTTGAATTAAATTTGACTCACAGTTTCTTGAGAAAAGTCCAAAATGTGAATTACCATTAGAATGCCCATGAACTTGCACAGTAAGCAATAGAAAAGGTGCATTTAACAATGAGAACCTGAATTAAAAAAAAAAAAAGAAAAAAAAGAAAAAAAAAAAGTTAAAACTCAGTATTCCACAGCAGTGTTACATAGTGAACATCATTGCTTGACCCTTTTATAAGGAATATATCCACAAAGTTTCAACGTAATCTGAGATACAGTTCTGGAGAAGAAGTCACAAGTAACAGAAAACCACAAAAATCATTAAAAAAATGAAATAAAATTGCAGCACCACCTGGTGACCAAATTAAGAACTAGGAGTCCCTAGGAGTTTTCTTATGTAATAGCAAAGCAATTGGGCGAGCAGTTGAGCAGAAGATCTTGTAAGATTTGTCAAAAAAAGTCACTGGAGCGTGACCATTTGAAAAAACATGGTAGAAACCCATCCAATGCCCCCAACCTTGTAGTCAATCTGGTTGACGGTTTCGTCAAAAAAGTCAAAACTGTGAATTAGCTTTGGAATGCCCAAAAAACAAACACTATATGCAAATTGACTGAAATTCATCGATAGCATCCATGACCATGGACCAAACCCATATAATATGGGTCTCTCCCTGTCTCGAACGACCCCTCCTATAAGCGACCACCAGGTTTGACCGACCATACTGTCACACCAGTTGTTTTTCTGCAATATTTTTCCTCTTATGAATGACTACCTGTTTAACGCAACCAGCAACCATGCCAAATGAACAGGTTTTGTGACCACAGAACACAAATGAGGGGATGCCTATTTCGTTATCCATTATTAGGCCTGTTAATTTAACCGTGATTTGCGACTGAGTAAAAAAAATAACTTACTGAGTAAAAAATTTGTGACCAGGGAAGTTCCTTGTTATGGGGTATTTACCAAAATATATTCACGTGAAATGTGTTGGTAGTAATTTGTACTTTTACAATTTGTCGATATCTGTGATTGTGATTATTATTTTGTCGATAAATGTGGTTAAGATATTGATGAATTTACTGTGATCTGTTAAAAGGGCCTTAGAATTAACTCTGACCCGTGACCGAGACGGGGTATTCCTGCCCCCCACAAATTTGAAGCATATCCTGCCACTACGGCTGAAGGCGGCTAACAAAATACATGCATGCAACTCACCCATTGTTACAAAATGGACATGATTCTTGTCGAATTTGATTAGTGCAAACAATAAAGGATTTCTTTCTACAGTAAATTGCCTTAAACAAGTTTTTATTGTGATCAATCTATATCTATTCCTCCCTATTGCAAATTATTATGAGCGTATGATCTTTCAATTTATTTACATTTTTACAATGGCAGTGAATGTGGCATACTCTGCATATATCGGGCCTCTCTATAGCGCGTCTAAGAAGATTTAGACCACTATATTTCTCTCTCTGTATGCTGGGATATTAAGTATTGTTTTTGAACTAAACTTCATAATGATCACCAGAAATTTACTTGTGATGGGAACTTGATCGCTTGCACTCATGATCGTTAACATCATGCATCTTGAAATGCTTCAAATCCAAATGCAGGACAAAGGTTGCCGACTCTCTCCAGCAATGTCCGGAACAATCTTTGTCATTTTCCTGGAGATCAATAACCCACGTGGTCATTGCTCTTTTGCATGCGAATTTCAGCAAAACCTAACCTCACTGTGGCAGGCAAGCACAAAGCCACAGAAATATTATTTAGTGTTCTCATTTCTAATGGAACGATATATTATTATTATAGAATATTCTAAAAAAAGGATGATGATAATTTTTGCTAGATCAAAATCTCGATGAAGCACGTGCTTGCCTTTATGACTCAGCAAACCGACATTGACGAAGTGAGTCGATCTATTTTTCCCACAGTTCAGATCGACGTAAAAATGGTGCCCAAAACACACGTGGTGGCAGTGGGAAAATGCTGAGTCTTTTTTTTTTCTGATCCATACATTATGAATTATGGTGAGTTAGGCTCCATGGAATGTGTAGAATAAAGTTAAGGCAGTGAGTTATGCCACCAAAACAATTTTATGACAGTGTAAGCTCGTTACTTTGCAAGCAAAAGCTCCATATGGGGTGATGCATCAGGCCCATTGAGCATAATGGGAAAAACAAAACTCATGACCGGCAAATATTTTCAAATTCATACCCAGTTGGGACACGCATCTTTCAGCACCCAGACAAGATTATTTTATTGAAATAAAGAGTTTAAGGGATTGTAAATTTAATGAATGGCGATTTCTTTTCAAAGCATATGCAGTCGATCGTGATGAACTGGTGGTGGCAGAAATTTGCGTACCTTGCTACCACCAGGCAAAGGCCGCCCAGAATTTGAGCTGTTGAAGTCGCGAGTGTGGGGTTCCTCCAATGAGGGAACACCTGCATTATACGACCACTTTTTGGTCTGCGCTGGGGGTGGTCCCCCAAAAGAGGGACTAATGTACTCTGATTTATGCACTTTCTTCACCGCACAGATGGTGGAAGCATGATTTCCCTCAGTGCCTCACCACGTCCCTTTCATTGGCCTCACAGTCCCACAGCACCGAGCATAACACAACAGATAAACTCGCTCATCTTGTTCACTTCCTGAAACGGCCCTTCCCAGGAGGCCATAACCTAATTATATGCTTCAAATTACAATTGAAAAGACCCGAAAATATAGTGACGAATGTTTCAAAATCAATTAGTCTTGCCTGCCATTGCGTGTCATGACATCATGCATAATGAACACATGTAGCATCGTTGCGGTGAAGGATTTTGCCAATTTATAACATTGTACACTAATTACGCTTTTATTAAATAAAATTACCGCTCCACACTTTGTTTCACAACCTCGTAATTAAAACCCACTTATTGTTGCCCGTAGTCCACTATTTTTCTTTGTGTGCCCAGTAATGCATCTCACCGTAAACACTGGTCAACACATGCAAGTCCAGTTTTTCTTTTGTTTAATGGTTGACCTTGACCATGTTGACAGGATAGTTTCATGGCGACCGATGTCATAGGAAAACAGCTCCGTTTTGTACAGAATTGGCTCCTCACCAGGCACCTCAAACGTTATCAATTTTTACAGGAACCTGAATATTTTGTCCCAATTTTTGATTAGGGTTAGTTATTAAAGACAGTGAAACTAAATTCTAGCTCTGTCTGCTTGAATATAAACCTGCCCACATGGCACAATATTTGTTTAAACCATCAACACAAACTAGGGCAACTATAACATTTCTGTAGCGGTCCTTTACAAAACTCTCATGATTCTTGATATGACCCCTCAACAGTAAAATAACACTTTTTTAAAAAAGACTCAACACAACCTAAATAAAACATGACAAATGAACATTTTATTGGATCTTCTCACATGGTGCAGACGTAAAATTGTAAAATTCCACACAAAAGCCTGTGTATTATGGTGTATAGGATATGTAACATGTAAACAAACAGGCTAGATTTTTGCCATATAAAGATGCAGGGCCTCTCTGCGCCCCTACATAAAAATCAATGGGAACCCATTTGAATAACTTTTTACACACCCACTAAAATCCGATCTGCGGTTTGTAAAGAATCTGACAAATGTTTTGGAACAAGCAGTAACAAAGTGAATTGTCAACAAATGTCTATGATGGATTTTGAGGATCTCACGTGTCTAACAGAGGCAGGTTCTAGTTGTATACATTCTTTAAGATTTGAATAGAAATACCTGTCATAAATAGTGATGACTAGTAACGTTTTGCTGGCTGGAAGTTGACTAGTACTTATATCATTAGCTTCGGGTGTAGAATGGATCACCACTCATCCTATAAACATTTGCTCCAGCAGACTAGTCAGCCAGCTGCTGGGCAAATACAGCAATCAAAATTTACTGGGACCACATATCATTTGAACAATTACATATTATTAATGCTGTTAATAAATGAATTCGTGAGTCAGTATAATCAGAATTAATACAGAAATATTTCACTTGAATGCAATCTGCATACTAGACCCCGGAAAATTACGTATAACAAGGTAAAACATTTATATGCAATTAATGAAAATCCAGCAAAGATTCCTTACATTACCTGATTTTTATCAAGTTTGACAAAGTGAAGACTTAGAGGTCTGAATTTCTGTGCAAACCGGTAAAACAATATGACCACTGTGAGCTGGACAGGACAAGTAGTTATTTTACAGTATATTAATATGTTTCATGGTTTTTATTGGGATTGCACTGGATTTGCTCCCTACTTGCTAGCATCTTGCATTAGCAGACGATGAGCAGCTTTCTCAAACTCATTCGCCACGAAATACTGTCTGTATTCTATCTTCAAAAAGCGAACCTAGGCCAATATTAATTCCAGGACAAAAGGACAAGACGACAATGTCAATGAATCCTTTGCATGATGATTAATATTTAATGTTTTCAGTTGATATATGCCAGGATCAAGTATTTGGGAACACGACACTCACTGAGTTCCTACAACAGAATGACATCACTGATATCAAAGTATCCTACAAGTTAATGAAGGCAGTTGTGAATGCAGTGTCATGTTTACATAGCGCCGGTCTTTTTATGGCGGGAATCGACCTTGATGGTGTTATAGTTCGACAGGAAAAGGCATGTATGGGCAGTATTTTCAACAGTGACTTGCAGAAGCCCTTTGGCATGGCTGGGTAGTAAATTGCAGCTTTTATACTTTTACTCTTTCTGTGCCAACTGTGACTTAAGTCGAACTACTTACAGCAAATTGCTTTGATAATAATAATATGGGTTATAGATTCAAGTTCCTTATAAGAAGACCTTTTATTCCAGTACCAGCATGCCATTAGTAGCAAAGAAAATAATAATGCAGGTAAATAGTTTTCCTGTCCAAATTGTAAAAACAATGGTTATATTTTTAAGCTGTTGGGATGGACAGTGTATATTTTGTAATTAGAATTATTTTGGTAGAGGTGCCAAATGTGTTGTAAAACTACACATCGACTCAGTTGAATGCTTTCTCACTTAAGCTCTTTATGAAGTCCACTAAAGCTGTATTGAAATGCATTTTTCTCTGAGATTTAAGTACTTTAAATCTGAGAAACATTTAGTTCATTTTTACTTCAACTTTGACGTCTATTAGATTCATTTATATCAATTTGGGGCAGTACCGAGTTGAGTCTGGCATGTGGCCCGAGTGCCAAATGGATTTTCTGGTGTATTTGGGGGATTTTGAAGTGTGTATTTGTTAGGTTCATCTCTGCACTACAGCTGCAGACCTCCAAAGCTTTAATGGATTCTCATTAATGGGCCATACAGTTGCTTTAAGTTTCTTCACACTTAAATCAAGCTGGCCAAACCACGCTGTTATGCCAAGGAGCTTTTGATGCAAAAACAAGACGCATGACATGCCAAGGAACAGATACCATATCGCTAAGTCACAAATCAAAGATGCTGTGGAGCGACATGTTACAGTTCTTGTTACAAATATGATCAACAAATTTGAGTCCCTGAAAACAGTTGTAATGCAGTCTAATGTGTCATATAGGGTTAATATGTGAATGTGGACTAAGGTAAAAAATATCAGGGTTGCATGACTTATGCAAGCTGAGGGATGGCGGCCTGAAAATAGCATCAATATCACTTTTTTTCTCTTGCTAACATCAGTCCTATTCGGCAAGCCTTTTTTCAGAAAAATGAACTGGAGAGAAAATATGAATCCAACAAATAATGTAAAATAGAATTCTTTTTCTTAAGACATATGAAATTATTCTAGTATTATTGCTTTGAATGCCAAAGAACAATTTGTTTCTGCTTTTGCAAAAGAGCACAATCATGTACCAAAATATTAATACATTGGGGACTAAATGTTTGTCACAAAATATTCATATCTAATTGCTTGTACACACATGTGTTCATGCACTAGTTTGCTGTGCATACTTACTCATTTCCTGTATGAGCAAATGTTTGTGCAATATGTGACCATAGACATATGCCATTATTTTCATGACAGATATATTGTAAAGGAACAACATGCATATGAACTAGTTTTAAGGTGGGATTTAGTTGTGTTAGGGAAAGTTGCATGGTATCACACACTGGGGAGTACTAGATTTAGTTTGTGGGGTTGAAATTATTTGGAGCTACTACTTCTGTATGGGCGTCACTGTAGATGTAGGCTATCACCCCAGTTCTGTGCAGGAGGCCATTTTTCATGCATAATGATACCCAGCAGGAGGACCATTTCCCACCAAATTAGGCAGTTTCTGTGAACAGCAAGACAGGTTGCTTTGGACATGGCTGCAAACCACCTCATGCATATGACTCATGTTTTCTGTCATTCCCATTAGTCTGGGATTTCACCCAACTCAGGAATATACATACAAGTTTCCTCTAGCCATTCTGTAATAATCTCATGGTTACTTTGGCACCTGCAATGCCCAGGTATCGATGTGAATTCCCTAAAACAGGTCCAAGCATGGACACTTTTAACGTCAAGAATTAACCAGGAAATAGGGTGAATAGAGACCTCTCAATGAAGAATTTGATGTGCTGTTGGGTCCTCAATTGTCTGATGTCCGTGTTCTGATGGGAAACAGGCTGTTAAAGAATGTAAACCCACTTTTCCTTGCTCTGAAGGAATCTCTCTCAACTTTTCATCATGGTGTTTCTTTGGTGACATTTCTTGTGTGGTCCCCACCCTGATTTCATGGGGGCTGGCGGCAGCAGGAGAAATTAATTGATAATCACAGTTTGTCACATCAAGTTGATGTCTCAGTCAGTTGCTGCATCACTACAACTATCCCCATCTGTCATCGCTCCATCTAGTTGCAATGGGTCACCCATGGGCTAACCCCTCAAAACAAAGGGTTCACTATATACAAACACTGAAGTAAAGCACCCTACCCAATTTAAACTCCAAAATTTGAGCCTGAACAGGGCTGATAAAACGAATAAAATGAGTGTCAAAAAGATGTCTGCCATCCTCAACCTGTCAATTTGAAAGATGGTAACAAGGAGATGCAAGCTATACTAAGTTAACAAAGAAAAAAAAGGTCAAAGTTTGGAATAAAAACTTCTCTGCAAATGTTTCCAACAAGTTTAAGGAACAACATTGATGGAAAACTTGGTTCAGCTAAACATGGTAATGAAACTTGGAAAAAGGCACAGCCAACAACTATGGCTCCACCAATAAATATGGAATGGGAAGAATTTGCACAAATTTGGAAGAACACATTGTCTCAAACTCCACTCACACATTCACCAGACTCTCGCCTCTCATACTTCGCAAGAAACAGGAATCTCAAACTGAAACAGGGGTGAACAGCAAGGGGAATGTGAAAAAATTAATGATCTAGGTATTTAAAGGATGATATGTGTGTGGACACCATGTCCGTACAAGTTGATGCTAGATGACGGTATCAAACAGACGGATGAGGAACATGTTCACACCCACCCAGAAATATATACAAGGATGGAGAGACTCTGATATGTGGGAAAAAGGTCTGGTAGTTACACAGAGAGTCACACATTTTTGTGTGATGTAAACTGTCAACACTGAAAATGAGGCATCTACCACATTACCAGGCAGAAGGTCAGCGCATGATTCATCTAGGCACAATAACAGTGGGCCATTGCTCTACATAATAAAGACATACCCCTCCTCAGGGACATGAGTGTGTATTGTGACTATTCTTAAAATGGGTGTCCCTGCACGAGCCATAAGAAGGAAGTGCACTATCCAGTGGGTGAGGTCACGAAAGGAATGTGGCTGGACAGGGTTAAAGGCTCGCTCATCTAAATCAAAATGGAGGGCTCTTAGATAAGGTGGTGTGGGCATGGAATAAGTCCATAGGGCTAATCCTCGCTGACGAACAAAAATTGGAAGTTGGTGGGTGGTCATCTTGATCTCCTATGCTATTAGCTCAAATAGGTGAGCCCTCAAGGAAGGAACTTTGGCTTCACAAAGTGGGCAGTTTTGGACCTTGTCCTTTCTTCTTGTATCCTTTGGGAAGTGTGGTTCTGGAACTCTGGAGGGGATGTCCTGCAGCCGATGACTAGCCAGTGCTTTCTCATTGCTCAGAGCTTCCTCCACTATAGTTTTCCTTACAACCCCCTTTTCTTTCCACTGGGCATTTGGAAATGCTGCCATTTAGCTGCTATTTGACGGGGATGTCCCTGTGTGACTGGCAGTTGTGGGTATTCCTTCCAATCTGAAGGTGGGCCATTGTATAGATGCTTATACGGAGTGCCCTGTAGGTGCTGGGGTACAGGTACAGCTGATTTGGGGTCTTTTGCCTGCCCGTCCACTGGCGGAGGGCCTTTCTTACTGACCCCTTTGCTGACCCACTTCAGGTTCCCTGGACGGATGAGGAATATCCTGAGTCTCTCTCTCAAATTTACTGCGAAACATGAATGTACACTGGAGAGAGTCCTGCTCTGAATAAATTGGTATCTGCCCATTAGAAGATAAAGCCAGGGACATTCTCCTTACTTCAGAAGTGACTGAGCTATGTACAGTCCTGGCTGATGAGTGTGGCAGGGAGGAGGGAAGCCTAAAATTCACCTTTGTCGCCGCTGTGTCAGGTGCTATTGTGGACAGAGCAGAGGCCACCAGGTGAGGGGCCAACAGCTGCTTGTAACCTGTTCTCACAAGGGTGGTACCTGACAAGTATTTGCTGCTGGATTCAGCGCCATTGAGTAGACCCTCCACCACTGGATGAAAATGGGTACCTCTTGACATGAAGTCACCAAATCCAGGCAGAGAGGCTCTGGATGCAGAACGAAAGTGGATGCCGGTGTGGATGAACTGACAGAGGTGGCAAGGCTGGAGCCTTCCTCCATCCTGGGGGGGGGGGGCAGTTTTCTCCCTCCTGAATCCCCTCATATCCTACCAGGTTCATCAGTTCAAGGGCTAAGAACAGGTTGACTACACTTTCTGAGGTTTTTGCTGATTCCTCAAACACTCTAGGTGCTCAGGCTCTGAGGGGAGTGCAGCAGCAATCTCCTCCTGTGTCCCTGTTCCACTGTGTTCTAGCACAGAAAGGAGAACTAGTATGAGTAAGGAAGTTTCTGGCCTATTGCAGTATGCAGCCAGGTTTGAAAGTTATTTCAATTCAAGAGTCATGGTCAGTCTTGTCCTCAAAAGTCACCTATCTGTCATGCCTTCCAACCAGGCTGCAAGAAGAGAAAAGATATGTTTTACAATTTATTAACTGGCAATTACCTTCATTCAAGGGCATTGTAATCAAACATGAATTAGACAGTAGAATTTGGTTGGTTCACAATGCGAGGAGAAAGTGCTAAATATCATGTCCGCTTACGAATCAATTTCCCTTTTTGAGTGAAGGAAGAGGCCTGACTTTTGTTCGGATCTGCACCCACAGATTCTGACAAGAAAAGGGTTTCTTGGCAGGTATTTTCCATGTTTTTTTCTCAAACTGGTAGAAAACGCCTTCTTGTTGATATGAACTTTGGGTCTGTTTCAACCCTTGGCAGGTCATAGCAACCCAGGTTGAACCCCATCCTCAGCCTCTCCGGAGTCTGAACCATGTATTTCCACTTCTGGGTTCATTATGTCAGGTAGACTGCTTTAGGTTGGCTCCTTCTAGTGCATTTTATTAGGAAGCCTACTTTGTGCTCTAGTAATCCACACAGGTACAACCTCTCCCAGATAAGGCTTTAGTCTGTCCCAATTTTAAATGCGTATTTCCTTCTGCACCAGAACTCTAAAGAGAACTGGTGTCAATTAACTGATAATAAGGGAGCGAGAACTGCACACCGTTTTGGCCAATTTAACTTTCCTCCAAGCATGAGGCAATTGAGTGTGAAAAGGGTTACACTTTGAGGCATGATAGGGTAAGCTGCCACTAATAAAGGTGTTTGCTAATCCCAATTTCTCTGGTTATGGTGGACATAGCATCTCACCATCTGGAGTAAAGTGCGATTACAGCATTCACCCTCCTCATTGCTAAATGGACGGTAAGGTGTAGTATGGGTCTTGGTCACTTGAAGTAGTTGGTACATTTGGCACATTAGCTCCCTGCAAAAGTTCCTCCCCTGGTTCCTATGGACCTCTAATGGAGAACCAAATCTAGCCAAAATTTGAACATGAATGTGTGTGCCACTGAGGCTGCAGGCTGAGAGGCTCTGGATGCAGAACGAAAGTGAATGCTGGTGTGGATGGACTGACAGAGGTGGCAAGGCTGGAGCCTTCCTCCATCCTGAGGGGGCAGTTTTCTCACTCCTGAATCCCCTCATATCCTACCAGGTTCATCAGTTCAAGGGCTAGGAACAGGTTGACTAAACTTTCTGTGGTTTTTGCAGATTCCTCAAACACTCTAGGTGCTCAGGTTCTGAGGGGAGTGCAGCAGCATTCTCCTCCTGTGTCCCTGTTCCACTGTGTTCTAGCACAGAAAGGAGAACTAGTATGAGTAAGGAAGTTTCTGGCCTATTGCAGTATGCAGCCAGGTTTGAAAGTTATTTCAATTCTAGAGTCATGGTCAGTCTTGTCCTCAAAAGTCACCTGTCTATTATGCCTCCCAACCAGGCTGCAAGAAGAGAAAAGATATGTTTTACAATTAATTAAATGGCAATTACCTTCATTCAGGGGCGTTGTAATCAAACATGAATCAATCAGAAAAATTTGGTTAATTCCCTATGCGAGGAGAGATTTATAAATATCATGTCAGCTTATGGATCGATCTCCCTTTCCAAGTGAAGGAAGAGGCCTGACTTTTGTTCGGATCTGCACCCACAGATTCTAATGAAAAAGGATTTCGTAGCAGGTGTTTTCCATCTTTTTTTTCTCAAAGTGATAGAAAACCCCTTATTCTTGTTATGAACTTTGGGTTTGGGTCCACCCTTAGCAGGTCATAGCAGCCCAGGTTGAACCCCATCCTCAGCCTCTCCAGAGTATGAACCATGTATTTCCACTTCTTGGTTCATTACATCAGGTAAACTGCTTGAGATTGGCTCCTCCTGGTGCAATTCAGTAGGAAGCCTACGTTGTGCTTTAGCAATCGACGCAGGCAAAACCTCTCCCAGATAAGGCTTTAGTCTGTCCCAATGCTGAATGCATATTTCCTTCTGATCCTGATCTCTATAGAGACCTGGTGTCAATTGACTGATTATAAAGTTGGGGCCTAGCCAATCTGGCTACAATTTCAGGCTTTTCTCTATAAAATGACAGGAATTCAGGATGTATACGAGAATCCCAGGAGACGACTGACTCAGCAGTTCTCAAATTGTTATTCCATTTCTGGTGTTCTTGCGCTAGGTCATTCTCCTCATTCATGGTTTTTTGCAAGTCCATGGCAAATTCACCAAGATTTGATGGTTGATCATCTCAGGGGGAGAAATCGACCAATGTGGCCAATTTACCTTCCGCCCGAGCATGAGGCAGTTGGCTGTGAAACCGCTTACACTATGAGGCATGCTAGGGTATGCAGCCACTAATAAAAGTAAGTGCTAATCCCAATTTGTCTGGTTATGGTGGACATAGCATTGCACCATCTGGAGTAAAGTGGGATTAAAGCGTTCAACCTCCCTGCTGCTACACCTACAGTAAGGGGTAGTATGGGTCTTGGTCACTTGAAGTAGTTGGTACATTTGGTGCATTAGCTTGCTGCAAAAGTTCCTGGACCTCGAATGGAGAACCAAATCTAGCCACAAATTTGTAGATGAACATGTGCATCACTGAGGCTGCAGGCTGTTTGGCAAAAGCAAAGGCATCTAACCAACAGGTGAACTGGTCGATGATTAAGAGCAGGTACTTATTTCCGGAAATGGACTGGGGAAGCAAACCAAAAATGTCCGTATGGACCAGATTCTTTGATAGATCTGTGTAGGAGCTCAAATAACCTGTGGGGGCTTCTTGAAAATGCCGACTTCACACACACACAGACATTATCTTTTATGTCCTTGGTCATGTGGAACCAATAGTCACTTTGTTTTATTCGGCTGTTCCTTTTACTTATGCCTAAATGACCTACCACTAGCTGATCATGTTTCAAAAGTAGCACCTCCCTGTGAAGGCAAGCAGGCACCACCAGCAACTCCTTTGTTTCCAACCAATAGTGGTGCAGATCAGGGCTGCTTCCTGGCATCTTCTCTTGCAGAGGAGGATCTGTTTCCATCCATGCATGGAGAATATGTAGATCTGGGTCGGCTAGCTGTTTTTTCCTGGATTTGTGGTGCGTCCATCTATGGAAGCCAGGTACAGGCTTTATGTGCTCCATTTGTGGAAGTCTCGTCCACTACTGTTTCCTTTTCCACACTTCTGATGGCCAGCAGTACTACATAGTCCACCTCTTCCGTGAATCGAGCCCACTGTTCATGGACTCAGGCACAATGCTTGCACCTGCCACATGGCAGATCTCTCACATGTTGACACGCCATATAACAGTTACAACTGGGAGCATCCATTTCTTTGTGACTCATTCTGTCTGCATTGGAATGCTTTCTCACTCACCAGTGTTCGATAACTAAGTTATTTTGACTGAGCTCCTCGAGCCAGCATGCAAGCTGGCCCTCCTGCAAACAGAATTGGAATAACCAGGTGAGAAAGCCATGGTGGGTCTTCAAGATAGTGCCTGAACTGATGTGTGAAATGCACTACAGCCAAGAGTTCTTTGCAAGTAATGCAATACCATTGCTGTGCTGGGTTCAGATGAAGACTGGCATAAGCTATGGGCTTCTCCACTAGCATCAAATCAAATTAAAGAAAAAGTACATACCCACAGTTATTTTGGTTTTTCCAATTATGCCAAAGTATCCTACTTGAATATTTATGAATCCACATGTACAATCCGTAACTGCTATGTCTGTAATTCCAACTAAACTCATATTCTGATTTCAAACACATTCTTTATTTGTCCCGGTTGTACCTTTATAATGTACTAATCTGTTACCTTTTTTTTTCTTTTTTTGGGTGGCGCATATGATAGTGATCTTGTGAAGATCTAAATATGTGTCTCCCAGACCAATATGTATTTGCATTTTAATTTACATCTGTATTACCATCTTATATTGCTACATTGTTACTTGTAATGATATTATTGTAATGCTTTGGTCGAATAAAACAAATCCTGATTCCTGATTCCTGATTCCTGATTCCTTGATGCTGACAAAATACAGAGTCAAGCGAAAGGCTCAAAGCATCTGTATCTAACACAAAAGTGTCATGAGCATGTGGATATGTGATAACCGGCATGCTAGTCAACTGCTTCTTGAGTTCCTGGAAAGAAGCATCATGTTCTGGACAACAAATGAAAGGTAGTCCCTTCGCCAAAATTTTAACCATGGGTCCTGCAACCTCTAAATAGTTAGGCATGAACCAACAATTATAGCTAGTAAGCCCCAAGAAGGCTTGAATCTCACACATGGAAGTGAGTGGCATCCAATCCAGCACGTCCTGAGTGCAGGATTGGTTTGCACATCCTCTCGGCTTACTACATGTCCTAGAAATACAACCTGGTCCTTCCAGAGTTGGCATTTCCAGGCTTTAATTTTAAAATGATGGTACTGGAAATGCTCAAAGACGCCCCATAAGTGTTCTAGATGTTCAAAAATGTAGATCCGGTGACTATTATGTCATAGATATAAACAAGAAACATGTGTCATTGAGGCCCTTGTAAGACAAGCTTTATTTACCGTTGAAATATTGACAGTGCATAACTGTTCCCAAAAGAAAGGCACTGGCAATGAGACAGGCTCTATTCAGTGATAAAGGTCGTTTTTTTCCTTGTCACACTCAACCAATCCGAGCTGATAGTAGCCAGTAATTAAATCCAAGGCTGAGAAGAGGGAGGTACCTCTCAAGGTATCCAAGCACTTGTCAATTTTAGGCAATAGATAGCTGTCCTTCACTCTGACCTCGTTAAGTCACCAATAGTCGACACACCCCTCCGGTAGCCCTTCTCTTTTTTTCATACCAGTACTATGGATGAAGCCCATTAACTCCCCAATGGCTTGATTTCCCATCAAAGCAGCAGGAGTCCCAATCATCAGGCAAGAAGACCTCTTGGTACTCAATTAAAAGGGTGGCTAGTTGTGATTGCTCCTCCTTGGTTAGACTATCACTCCCTTCCACATGCATATCCTGAAGGTGCTCTGGGATATGCATCAGATCTGACAAAGTTTGGCACTGGACATTGAAACACAAGAGTTCCAGGTCATTGCCTTGAGCAGCAACCCCCCCCCCCACCCCCCCACCCCCTGAGTCTCAGTTTCAGGGTGGCAGTCACTTACTTTCCGTGTATAGACAGGGGCATCAATTTCTAATGGCAAGATCTGTTTCTTGCTCAGAATCATCTTGATCCTCCATAACAGTCTCCACTTCTGTCAATTGTCCAATACACATCCCCTTCCTTGGCATTGCTTCTTGGTGGGATAGGTTCACCACTTGGGTAGGGATCGTGGAGTTCATCTGCAATAACACGGTACCAGCCATTGCATCATTGTGGAAGCTGGTAGGCTCTAAGACAGCTATCATTCCCAGATATGTATCTTCTACTTCTGCCATAAACAACTGTTTTGCCTCTGGAGATAAGGACACATTATGGCCTAGTGTGATGCAACTGATGCAGTATCGATCCGTAGAGAGGGTTCGACTTGCTACCAAGGTACTGTTCACACTCAAGCTTCCACAAGCATACATGGCGGCATCCAAATCTTTTTAAAAAATCTAAGCCTAGGATGGCATCATCTTGCATGGCATAATAACATATACCAGCCAGTCAATCTTCTTACCTGCTATTACTATGTCTACCTGCAGTCCTTTCCATCCAATGGTAACATCAGTGTTTCCGAAGCCTATAAGACAGACTGGCTCCGAGCCTTCCCTGAACTGACAAGACAGGAAGCTACTTCATCCAAAAGTATGGTGATTTCCACCGGGGTATCAACCACTGCATCAACTGACATGTTATAAATCACAATGGGGATATTCAAAGTCTTTCGTCATCCATTAGCTTGGCATGTTTGGACTTCCATTTCTGCTTTATCCTGTGGCCACTGTTCAATAGGTATAGAACTATCTGCTTGTTGGAGAACCAAGCCCTGGCCACCGGACTTGGTCCTTGTCTGCTTCCTTACTGACTGGTACTCCTCAGACAAGAAACGTTGTGGGCAATCTGATTCAAAATGGCCACTCAATCCACAGCCATAACAAGAATTGTTTCCCATTGTCAGCTATGCAGAAGGGCTCCAACTCTGAGAAGGATTACGATTTTCAAAGAGAGGCACATTTCCTTTGTTGGTGGGGTTTTGGGGGGCCTTCCGGTTCGTCCTTGCTGTCCACATGGTCACTCCATGTGACTCGACGAATCTTCTCTTGATGGCCCCAAGTCCTCAGGCTATCATTCAATACCTGATATTGAATTTCCTGATTCTTGACACCTGTCAAGAAGGCATACACTGCCTCGTTTTTGTGGTCTTTCCAGAAGAGTGCGGGTAAGCCAGAGTTGCTAGACGCCTCATCTCCACAGCAAATTTTCTAAGGTTTCCTTACCCTGTGAGATGGACGACGGCTTTGCTAGCAGAGTTAGCGGTAGATCACAAATGAAAATTGTGTACTTAGTGAATGAGACAAATGAATATTGTGTACTCAATAAAACACATACCAAAATATGTAGCATGGGTAAAAAGTGTATTTTACGATCACCTAGATTTTGTGATAGACTTTGCCAGTAGCTTAAATGTGCCAATCAAAATATACTATTGTATCATACTAGAAAGCATAACCTTGAGCTTTATATCCGTCAACTAATGAAGAAATATTATTTTTTTCATTATTTTTTAAAAATTCAGAACAGACACCGAAAGACTTCAAATATTGTTAAATTAGTTTGAGCCTTAACAGGAGCAAAGCAATTTTCTCAGTTTTGCAAAAACAGATAAAGTTAAAGTGACTGATAAATGTAAAATTGTGAGTATTTTCATGAATTCATCACACGTGTAGGAGCAATGATGGCCAGAAATGTAGATTTTTCAAACATACCGTGGTATTTATTTTCCTTGCTGGGACTAGTACTGCCTTGCAAGCAGTTTCTTGTCAGATAGAGGAATTTGTATGTCTTCAATAATTCGAAAGGAAGTGACAACGTTCTTTTCATAAAACCTATTAGCTTGCTTTAGTTTAAATGGTGTGGACTCCAGAGCAGGGATAAGTAGTTGCTGCAGTTCCAGAGTCAGATAATGCAGGTACCAAAGGAATGCACAAGATCATTTCATGTGCCAACTTATGGTCAATAGTTGTTTATTGCAAATGGCTCCTATTTTTTGCTAATGCTTCGTATCCTCTGTGAATGAAGATCAGAATTAAACTTTACCTGCAAGTTCGATGGGTGGAATATATGGTACAAAATAGGCACAAATTAGCATTTTTCAAAATAACATACAAAGCGTTGGATTTCCATTCACACAGACAACACATATTTTGATTCATCAAACATAGATGTGTTTTAAAGAAGTACTTCAAATAACATCTCTCAGTCTCAAACGTTCTTCAGCTTTTAATATGGTAGAAGAGACTATAATGTATTTCATAAATCTTTGCAAAAACATGAAACTTTTAAAAGTATACTTTGTTCAAACTAAATGTTTACATTGACCACATGTGTAATCTTCTAAATTAACATCATTCACCTATCTTCAGGAAAAGTTAGTGTTTATGATAATACCTTTTCTAACACATTCGATACTGGAATATATAGCAAAACACACATGTGCATACAAATAAAAAGAAACTATCAGAAAAAGTATGTGTAGAAGGTAATATATTTATCAACCTTGTTACAGTATAAGTGTATTGTCATTGTAGGATGTTGTGACAGTAGCCCTACGTGGAGTACCTAACATTGTCAACCAATATGTAAATGAACAGCCATTGGACATGGAAGATGTAGGCAAAATATGCGGCAAGATACTTCGTCACAGGAGAAACAAATGGGCAACTGCTACTTGAATGGATGACACAGAGAAGTCTTCACTTTCCTTCCTAGCAAGAATGTTGACAGAAATGCTACTTTTGTCATACATACATACACACACACATTCATACATACATACATACATACATACATACATACATACATACATACATACATACATACATACATACATGTGTGATAAAATACTTGGAAGAGTTCTTAGTGACACAGTTTTGATGACAATTGCTCCTGCAAAATCCACTTGTTCACCATACTTAAACATAATTATGTATAATAATTACTACAGGGGATAATATGTTATTACCGTTAAATCACATTTCACATTGGTGATAACATCACCTTCATATGTTCACTCTATGTGCATTGGTAAAATAAATTTTTATGATCAGAAATAGACTGGGCATATTATGATGTTGGAAAAGGGAATCATTTTCTTACAGTACACCTTGGATGGTTGCAGACTGGAATATTTGAGTCTAGCTATATATATCTTTCCTTTCTCCTAAAGATTTAGGACATGTTAGGCTACAGAAAACAGCAGTAAATAGTTTCATTATTACCATGTCGCAACAAATTTACGCAATACCGTATTTTGTTCAGGTATCAAGGTTCTGCCAGCCATGTCCCAGAGAGATTGTTAATGCTGGTAATTTGAAAGATTCTTTAAGTGCTGTTCTCGTATTTCATGTGTCATGGAGAATGTGCGACTGTGAAAGATTATGAATGACATTATGAAATTCCTTGGTGCCTCACCGATGTTTAAATATATCTATAAAAGATTGTACTTAATTTGTTTGCATAAAATAGCCTTGTGCAGCTCATAGATATACTTTCTATCAGTTCATACATCTGATCTCTTGACACAGAAAGGTACTTTTGGGGATATCATGTTTCCAAAGACGATATTTATAAATTGCATGGAAACAGAAGTATCCCCGACTATAAACGTAAGCAGCTTGCATACCTCAACTTTTCAGTGTTGTTTGGGTGAGTCTCTGCCATGGTCAAATGGTCAAGCTCCAGTGATTTTTTTTTCATTTTTTATTAACTTTTTATTCTTTTGGGGACCAATCTTAAAGAAACCTTCTTTTCGAAAACCACTTACCGAATTTCTTTAATATCACATAGGAAAGGTATCTAGGGACACCTAGTTCTTAATTTGTTCACCAGCTGGCGCTGTTATTTTGTTCCTATTTTTATGTTTTTTTGTGTGTGCTTTTGTTGTGTTTGACTTGTCATCCAATTCATCACCTGGATTCCTTTCCAACATGCACTAATGTTCCTCTATTGGATCTGTACCAAGTTTACTTGAATGGTCACTTTCCAGCCATTTTTTATTTTTTATGAATTTGTTAGTTTTTCTGTGGCCAAATCTGAAAACAAATTTCCAAAACTACTCTCCCAATTGCTTCTTATTCGCACATGGACACTTTTGCGATCATTTGCTTGTTAACAAGGTGGCGCTGCATTCTTTTTACAATTATTTATGAATTTAAGTCTGCTTTTTCCTTTTTATCCTGGCCTTTTATCGACAACCTTGTGTCTCCACTTTTGAGTTTGTGGACAGAACGGATATGAACACTGTCTTGCTGATTGTAGAAAGGAAGAGAATGAACAGTTAAAAAAAGTCTTATCCTGCTCATTGCATGACAGATATGGGCTTCAATAGCTGTCATATGGCTTAGATATCATTTATTTATTTATTATTATTTTTTCCCCATTTCCACAATACTCAGGCAATTTTGTGTGACATGAGTGACCCGACTTTTGTACATGTGCCATGCGGAAAATATGGTCAAAATCAAGTTGGTCACTCTGCACCATCAAAATATAGCTGGAAAAATACCTCCGCTGTTTCGATTTAAGGCCTCTGCTTAAATTGTTCAAGACAAGTGCTGCACAGTGGTAATAGAAACTGGTTTATTCATGGTTGCCACATACATGTAAATGGAATGTTGAATCCCTAGCAGACAAAAAGAGTGTGTTTCAATATTTTATGCACATTCCTGTAGAAACATGGCAGACCAACTAACCAAAAAAAAAAAAAAAACGATGACTTTGTGAACAGGTTGGGCAAGCTGATCACAGGCTGCTAACACAGTCCTTAAGCTTTAATATCTTGACAATGTTCTTCATGTGTATGTTATATCCATATTTTGCTGATTGAAGTTTATTTTCAATATGTATATCGTTAGCAAATGTATGCTAAAAACAGTATTAAGACCCAGCAAAAAGGTTAACAGTTAAATGTGATACTATCCTTTTAGGTAGACTCAAATCAACACATTAGTTCATTGGGTCCAGTGAAGTGGTCAATAAAACTGAAAACAAGACGTGGAATCAGAGATTTTTTGTTGTAGAGATGGTGTAAAGGGAAGTTCAGCTATGTTATTTTGTGGAGAAGCAGTTTGATGTGATCATGAGATGCTGGAGGTTTGTGAACTGGTGATTGAGCTAGACTTTATTTATTCATACTCAGACTAGAAGGACCCCCCCCCCACCTGAACAGATCAGTCCTGTCCACATGTATCCCAGTAGGCATGATCCATATGGGAACACAAAAGCTAATGCTGACAAAGTTTCATCACTGTTCTGCAAAACCAATCATGTCTTTAACTTAACTTAAAGTATATTGCTAGCTGTCAGTTTGAAAAGATAACTGTACATGTTATTGTTAATCATTTCTCCACATTAAAAAAAAAATTGTCACAGGATATGCACTCATGTCATGAGCTCAGACAACACACGTACATATCAATATTTAAAGAAATAAAATATTGCCTGGAATCAATTCTTGAGTTTTGATCACTTTCCTGCCATTTTTTTCAACATATTACTATATACTTATACAATTATTACATAGTTTTATGATGTAGAAGCATATTTCAAAAATAACACCAATATCATACAGTCAGAAACTCATGTAGCTTTTCCTTTTGTCAATTTCGTGTTTATTTTCCCATGAGTATTAATAATTGATAAAATTTCTAGCATAACAGCTATTTTCTGTATTATACAGTTATATACATTTTTTCGCATGTACACAAACGTTAGATATTTAACTAGGAAATATCAAGATATGATCAACTACTATACTGAACCAAACAAATAACGCAACCCTTAAACTTTTTAACTTAAATATTTATTGTTACCTCCATATCACAGAAACAAATTAGATCCATATTCTGCAGTCTTTTTGGCATAACATGTGAAAAACAAAAACTTGAAACTGTCAACGAGGGCGCGACCAGCTGGCAATAAACAGGGCAACATTGATTTGTAAAGTTCACAAATTGGCATGTCCACTAATACTGTGTGTGACCACCATCAGCATCTGTAACTGCTATGCAACGTCGGCGCATGGATGACACTAGCCGTTGCACCATCTGCCGGGACACACGATCCCACTCTTCTTGAAGAGCCTGGGGAAGCTGCTGGCAGTTGGCGGGCGCTGGATCCCCTCTCCGAACACGCTGGTCAAGGTAGTCCCAAAGATGCTCAATGGGATTGATATCAGGTGAGAAGGCTGGCCATGGCAAAACGTTAATTCCTTCTCCTTGCAGAAAATCCATCGTCAGTCTAGCGGCATGGGGCCGAGCATTGTCCTGTTGAAGCAAGTGGAGTTGGTAGTGTCTAATGAAAGGGACAGCAACAGGCTGAAGGATCTCATCCCTGTAACGGGCAGCGTTAAGATTGCCTTCAATGAAGATTAGCTGGGTTTTGGCTGTGAATGAAATTCCACCCCACACCATCACTGATGCACCTCCAAATCGATCTGTTTCCAGCACACAGGCATATGAGTAGCGTTCTCCCCTTCGTCGCCAAACACATGTCCTACCATCTGCATGATACAGGGTGAAGCGGGATTCATCGGTGAGTAGCACATCCCTCCACTGTTGATGGGTCCAGCGAGTATGGGCAGTAGCCCATTGTCGTCGGGCTTGCCTTCTTGCCTGTGTCAAAATTTGATCCCTGTAAGGACGCCTGGCGTGTAGATGGTGTTCTTGTAGTCTATTACGAACTGTCTGGGCAGATATTCTGTTATTGGTTCTGCCAGGTGTCTGCAGTGCAGTTCTAGTGGCTGGTCGAGTTCTGTTCCGCAGATGTGACACCCTGATGTGTCTGTCTTGTGCAGGTATGGTTTCTCTTGGTCTCCCAGGACGCTGTCTATCAGCTGTGGCCCCAGTCTCCTGGAATCTTGTAGCAAGTCTGGATATAGTGGATTTGTGGTCTTGCAGTCTTCTTGCCACCTCTGCTGCAGATAAACCAGCCTGTAGCATGCCAATTCCTCTCTCCCGATCTACTGTTGATAATCGACCCATAGTTCTTGGAATACTGTGCCAAATGAATCCCCTGCTGCCCTTTTATTGTCCGTGAGGGGTCCACCCAACCAGTAAAGGTGCGAATGTTTTAGTCATGTGGGTAACACTGAATCCTGCAGTTGTCCTTGATTCAGCACAACCACCAAACTTTGAAAGCCTCATATCTTCCCACACAGTTACGCTTGGGCTGATTTCAATTTGGCCTTTTCCTGTCCCAGAATCAAAGACTTGGCAACCTTAATTTCAGGTGTCAGAGACTTGCGTAAAATAGCCTGCTGTAGTCACTCTTGATTCATGACAATGACCCCATGGCAAGGTCAGGGTACTCGACCTTGAGGTCACACTACTTGGTGCATTATTTTAGACTGATTTAACAATGGTTCGTATATTTCTGAACTTTAAATACACTTCCAATGTGAAAATAAACCCAAATGAAAAAGTTGCCTTATTTGTTTGGTTCAGTATACATTGCCATGTAAATTTATTTCATGCCTTATATGACATACAGCTTTGATATATCTGAAAATTCTCATGAATTTTCCAAAGCTTGATACCAAGGTTCTTTTTCTAGTTTTTGTACAGCTAAGGTTGATATTTTAAATTTAATGTCTGTTGGATTGTCTTAATTGACAATAAAAAACAGAGTGAACAAAGTGAACAAACATTCCGTTTGCATGTATCACATCTTTAATAAACACTAAGTGAGAAAAAAAAGTACATAAAAACACACCTATTACCATCACTATTTTCCACAGTGTTTACCTGGCAGATACTCCGGGTACTATATATATATATATATATATATATATATATATATATATATATTTATTTATTTATTTATAATATAGTTATTAAAACAGATTTGAACATACTCAAATGGGAATTTAATAAATTTACTAGCTCATATCTGGACACGCCAAGCCATGATGTCATGCAGCGCACTCATCTTCTTGCACGGTGTATTTGTAACAACTATAATAAACACTATGGATAATTATGGTACGATCCTATGTCAAGTATGAAATGAGAGCAATAACCATCCTTCCAGTGTATTGTGATAATACCATTTGCTAAAATGCTTATGCACTTATCATGACCAAATAGAGATATCGTTGTCGAAGTGGAGTGACCAGAGATTCATTTGAATTCAGAGAACCTACCTGAGGAACTCCTTTGAACTGAATGTGTATGTTGGGCGCCATATCATCCATTATCCTGCAGTGGTAAAGTGTAGAAGTGACTATTAGTTATGCAATGCCCAATGAGTGTAAACTTTTTTATTCCCTTTCATCTTGTGATTATTCATAAACACTTTTACTGCCATATCAGATGAACAAACAAATAATTTTCTTTCTTTTTGAACGCAATTTCAGCATGGTTTTGAATATATCATGTGCATTATATTCTATTCCGAACTTCGGCTTTTGAGAGGGTAAATTTAAATCAGGTATTTAAAGAGTTGTTACAAATGGTGCACTCTGGATATTAAAAAAGTGACCAGTCCCATTGGTTTAATGAAACGTGAAATGAATACCAACCTCTGTAGTAGGTATAATGCATAATTCCTGAGTTAAGTAATATGACCCTGAGGGCCACGTTTATGTTGCAGTGCACTGTTGAAAAATAACCTGGAAGGAATTCAGGTAAAGTCAAGAATAGGACAGGGATTGTGCCCAGATGGCGCACATGGGTTTGATGGGCCTGCTGGCATCACAAGGGAAATAAAGGACAGTCAACTTGTCTCTGCATGCCATAGGAAACCAGATCTCAACTTTCACACAGTCAAGAGGATTGCTACTTTGTGCTGTGTATGAAAGAGACAGTTTTCTTCTTCAAAAATGTGACAACAATGGCGTGAAACATGCAACATCAGAAGGTTGATGTGGACAGTCAACAAACAATTATTGTTGAAGGCAAGCAAGTTTAGCCTCGTAGCATGATTCATCTTGGGCCTCACCACAAGAACGTATTCATACAGTGGTGCTGAGAGAACTCCAATTGGACGCTGCAACAGTGTCAAAATGTTATGTGGTCTGATGTAGCCTAATTCTGTCTGGATCTTTATGATGAACACAAAAGGGTACACTAATTTGGAAGACACTCACAGACAAATGTATGATACAGCGTGACTTACATGGAGCCTGCATGGCATGGGTAGGAGTTGAAATGAAAATGACCTTATGACGATTAACAGGACCTCCTAGGGACATAATTGTAGAGGAGATTCTCCTTGCACTTACACATTTGACACAGCAACATCGTCTAGATTCATTCGCCAAGGAAAGTAATGTTTTACCCTACAATGGCCACGTCAATGTGCAGTTGTTGAACAACAACGTCGTCCACCTGATGGTAGTGCCTGTACGAACCTATCCAACCTATGTGTTGGCAATAATGTATACGTTGTGATAAATATTTTGTTTTATTAAATCTAATTTAGTTTGATTTATGGCTGTCTTACATCTGGAGCCAAATCCGTTGAAATTAAAATTATGCCATTAGACAAACATGTTAATCATACATTTTATGTAATGACCATAAAAAATAGAACTAAAAATGATTTGATACTGCAGAGAAAAATGGTCGGCACACGATGATGGCTGGCACTGGTCGGCCTTAGACAGGTTTAGCCAGTAGTATACAAGAACAAAGGGCGGCTCTATGGCTGATCACTCTTGAGTCCATGCAGTGATGCAAGAGATAATACCAATGACCAGCACCAAATTGTACTAAACCAAAAAAACATTTTATTCTTGAAAAAAATGTTGAAGTCAGCCATATATGGGCATCACCCACCCGTCACGACTGATCATAATTAGTCCCCCGCCCACTTGGTTGGGGACTATAGGTTTGCACCTCGTCCGTCCGTCCTTCCATCCTTCTGTCCGTCAGTCCGTCCATCCGAAGCTTCTCCCGGCCATATTTCCAACACCATAACACCCACAGCTACCAAATTTAATGTGTTTGTACTTCCTAGGATAGAGGTGTAGCGTGTGCCAAAAATAGGTCACTAGGTCAATTATCTGGGTCACAGAATACATATATATGAAAAATCTTGTCCGGGCCATAACTTTTTTGTCTTTTTACTTAGAGTCATGAAATGTTACACAAATGTGAACCTTAGTCCAAAAAAGTGTCATAAAGCAAAACTAGGTCACTAGATCAAATATTTGGGTCACCACGATATGTAAATATACAGAATTTTCAGGTCCTGACTGTAATTTTTTTAACTTTTAGAACTCTTTTTATGAAATATTACATGATAATGTACCTTGACCCAAAAGTGTGTCATGAGGGGAAATTAGGTCACTAGGTCAAATATATAGGTCACAGTATAAAATTCTGTGTAAAACCTTGTCAGCACCAAATTTCTTATACCATAATACCCACAGCTACTAACTTTGTTATGTGCATACTTCTTGGGGTGCTGGAGTGTAGCATGGCAAAAGTAGGTCACTAGGTTCAAAATGTAGGTCACAATGTGAAATCCATGTAAAAACTTGTCGGGGCCATAACATTTTTGTCCTTTTACTTAAATTGATGAAATTTTACACAAATGTGAAACTTAACATGGAAATGTGTCGTAAAGTAAAATTAGGTTACTAGGTCAAATATTTGGGTCACAGTAATACATAAATGTACAGTATTTTCATGTCCTTACTGTAATTCTTAAAAAAATTTGACTTCTTGTTGAATTTTGTTGCTAAAACACAACACTTTTTGTCCCCCGCCGCCGAAGGTGGCATAGGGGTACATAGAGTTAGTGAAGATAGGGGGCCTGCCGTCCGTCAGTCCGTACATCTGTCCGTCCGTCCAGGAGCATATCTTTAGAACCCTAAGATATAGAATAATGAAATTTATACCAGAGATGCATCATACCATGGGCATGTGCACTGTGTATTGTTTTTGACCTTGACAGATTTTCAAGGTGACAGAGCCCAAGAACATATCCATTTTCGTGTAGAGCCTAAGAACATATCCATTTACGTGTGTCTGGCAGCATATCTCTAGAACCCTTAAAGATGGAATAATGAAATTTATACCAGAGATGCATCATACCAGGGACATGTGTGCCATATATTGTTTTTGACCTTGACGTATTTTCAAGGTCACAGGGCCCAAGAACCTATCAATTTTTTGTGCATCCAGACATGCTTTTTTATGGTATAGCTTACTTCTGTATTCTCATGCTTTGAATGCTTGTTTGTAGTGGCACCTATCCCTGTGTGTATAATGGCACCGTTTAAAGCATGTACAACTTTTAGCAACTCCCTATGTGTGGCATTAAAAACACTGTGGCAGGGGACGTAGATCCTTTGGATCACTGTGCACTTGTTATATGTGTATTACGATATATTATGCATAAGTCGAAGTTAAATACTTTTGAAGTTGTCACCCAGCGTTTTTTTTTACACATGTTGCCTCGAGTTAGCTTGACAATTTTGGCAAGTTTTTTTAAGTAATACACATTTGCGCATGTACATGAATTCCAGAGAATATTTGTACCTGAGTGAAAACAAAATCAACCACAAGTTCTCAACTACACACACACACACACACACACACATATACATACATACATATATATATATATATATATATATATATATATATATATATATATATATATATATATATATATATATATATATATATATATACAGAGTAACCCATGGTACAAATTAGATCACATCTTTGTTCCACGTCAAGTGTTGAGACTGTCACTAGATCTGATTTGGCATCTTGCAATGCATCAAACAAATGGATTGTTATTCCTGATGGGTATTATCGTCAAGGAAAGATCACTTTGACGTTACTATGGTCCAATAAAGCCATTTAGATATAACCATCTACTTTATCATATCTGGATAATATGCTTTACTGTACGTTAGAAAAGTGATGCTAGCTTACATCCAATGTAATCCATGAGCTAGACTGAAAATTGGCACCATCTGAGGGCACCAAACGAAACCTTTATACCTGTGTTGGTACACCTCAGGGTATAACAAAAATGCATGATGGACTTTCCAGAAACCCAGCTGGAGCCCGTTAGTACAATTTTAAAATTTGATAGCCAAACGGCCCAAAAATGCTGTATATTGTGAATCCTGTTTTGTTATAGTTGGCCACTACATTATAATTATACTTGAAATATACATATAATGTTTGTATCCAGTTAACAGCTGGCACAATGAACTTCATGCGACCAATAAATACTAAATGAATCCACACGGGTAAGAAAAAAGCCATTATTATACCCACATTGATTGGAATTTTTAAGGGGGGGGGGGTGGTTGCTGCGCTCAGCTTGTAGATCAAGTATTACATTTCTGCAATCTCAATATCTCATGTATACTAGGTCCAAATCTCTTGAAAAATTGTGCAAGCATGCCTCTGGGTCATCCTTTGATCCCTGGATTTTTTTTGTCCTTGACCCTATTTTCAAGTGTAGATACAGTAGCAGACAACATTGACAACTATTTTCAAGGTCACATACTTGTGGAGGATATAACTGGTAGGCCTGCGGAGATTGTTCCTCCATTGTAAGGCACATATACATCCTGGTGAAATTTCACATTCTTTGCATGTATAAACACGCTTCTTTGCTTTATTTTATTATTTGGAGGTGATTATATACTACATCACGATGACTAAATTTTGGCAACCTTGACATTACTCTGAAAGTCACACACTCGCGGGTAGTTACATTTAGCATTTTTGTTCTATAAAATTATGTGAAAGGAGACAAAATTTTAAGCACAGGTATCCACGGCATTTATGTCTATTCTTAACAGTCCTCTATTATGTTTGGTGACCTATATATATATGTATATATATATATATATATATATATATATATATATATATATATATATATATATATATATATATTTGTATTTGTGTCATTTTGCCCAGAACCACTTCCTAGTAGTCAATATCCTATTCCGCAGTTCGAACTCTTTACTCTCCACAAGCTAACCTGTCCCTGTGTGACCTGTATACATATGGAATTACTATGGTCTATATTGCACACGTTCCAGTGTAAGATTTTGACATAGGCTGTATCAGCCCAAATAAATTAAAGGGTCTTCAGCGGGTAACTACTCAACATGTTTCGGAGCCTTTTACCCGTTCATGTCTCTCTGAGTAGCGGCTCCTTGTCTAAGCTAAATATTCAGCAAAGACAACCCACATAATAAAGAATAAATAAGAACGTGGCAAATGATGAACTAGCTAAATACGTGAAGTTTTGCTTATAAATGCAGAGCTTCATTATGAAATAAGAACACCTGTCAAACAAACCATAATTACTAAATTTGTATAGTACAGGTTCAGATAAGAACAATTTGACTTACCCCTGAACCAATATGTACCCTTTCTAGCTGGACATCTTATCCTAGTTAAATAAATATATATATATATATGTATGTATATAAAAGCATTTTTTGTGTTTCAGACGCGACCGGTTTCAGCATTTTAATGCATTGTTAAGCTCCATAACGCATAGATGTTGAAATAATTTTCAGTCCAGCACAATCTTGACGTTATGTGTTGTTATAATAAAATCTGTTAGCATAGAAGCATATAATGACATTCATTTATCACGTTACTGATTTAGACCTATTACATCACGTTATTGCCATATCAATTAAGAACAAACGTCTCATAATGAAAATTAGCCTAATTTGTCCCATATTACTATAAATAATTAGTAAGTTACACTATTCAGTCTGGGCTTGTATTTATGTTGGAATATGAATTAATTTTGCTCTCTTTCTATGTCAGAATAATTTTACATCTGATATATGGGACATACAAAGAAGTTAGGCACAAGATTAGAACAACTATCAATATGTTCACGGAGCTGGAGTGCCTCTGTGTTTGCTGTTTGTGTACAGTCCTGCGCCTGCGTAGTTCGTTGCCTATAGATCCTATATATACCTCATTGCATCCTCTACAGTCAATCGATAACTCAAATGTTTATCCAAACAGTCCATTCCTGTTCTGATTTGAAAGTTTGGTAGCTTTGGTGTTCTGTCCAGCGAAATTGTGTCAGTAACTATCATGTTTATACAATTCTTACAACGAGGAAGACCCCATTTTTTGCTCCCGCCTTGACTGTCCCTTGATTCAAAGTTTGCTCTCGTAAGAATTTGTTTTAAATTACGAGGCTGTCTTTGGCTTGAAATAAAATTCAGATTGTTAAATATTTCGCCAAGTGAGGGATCCATTTCCAAGATTTTAATGGGTTCACGTATTTGTGGTATTATCACTGGATTGTTAGGATTGTAACTTGTGATCCTGACCAAATTTTTGTCGTCCCCCTTGTGATTTTTGCGGTCCTTTCTTTACTATTCTTGTGTTACACTTTAAACTCGCCGAATACCCATTTAAATGAGTGAATCTTGGTCATCCCTGGCTTTTAGAAAATTTCCCAGTTCATCCAGACGCGTTGCTTTTCTATTTGTATTTTCTACAATTGTACAGATCCTTCTTGCTTCATTATATGGGATATTTGTTTTAGTGTGCCGTGTGTGACATGAATTGAATGGCACATACTGATGCGTATATGTATTCTTGTAGTATATATTCAATGAACTCATTGCATCATTTTGAAGAACTTTCAAGTCTATAAATTTTAATTCACATTGACTATATTTCATTTCATATTGAATACTTGGTTCAAGCTGATTTAAAAGTTGGTGAAAATCGTGTAAATCTGACAGCGACTTTGTCCACATTATAAAACGGTCATTTGGATAACGTTTCCAGTTCCTTTTAAAAAAACATGGCGAAGGATTCGGATGCATGTTTAATTTTTTCGTATAATAAAACTTCTAGATATGCAAGACTAAGCGTTGCATAAGTTGGTGCACATTTAGTTCCCATCCCACACCGTTTTTTCTGTATGTATTGTTCTCCATCAACTCTGAACATATTATTCTAATATTAGTAAGTAAGTAAGTTTTATTTCAGACTAAAACAAAGTCCATAGTAGACAGTACATAAAATACATAAAATACATAGATATGTTCATGTAAAATATACACGTATCATCAGAGTAGGTTTAAAAGCACATATGTAGATGAGGTTGGAAAATTATATCACAAGTCAGTACACCTAGTATAAGAGTTGACGCCAGCGTCTGTGAATCGTAGAGTAGACATCTGAGTACAGTAGTTGCTTGATAATGAAGTTGTCACTTTTAAAAAGTCTCCGCTTAAAACCATACACTAGCTTCCTTCTTAGCTCCCCAAAAGACAGCACATGATTTGAGACAAACATGCCGCTTGCAGAACAGCACTTGGAGAGTCCCATAAGCCAACGAAAGGCGTTGTTGTATAAGAGTGTAAATTTACAGAGAGACTTGATAGTATGCTGGACCCACAGCTGTTATGTATATAGAGAGGTGCAGTATTATTTGAAGAGAAGTGTTTTAACCTCATTGGAAAATGCATAAAATTTACGTTTCATCATGTTTGCTCTGCAACATAGAGATCTATACTGACGCTCAATATCTTGGTCATCCAAAAGCGAAGAGACAAGCACATGTCCTAAATATGTAAATCGCTCAACAACCTTCAAATTGTCGCCACACAGTTTTACAGTAGGCTGAATATTCATGTGGGTACCAGAGTAGAAAAGCATACATTCAGTCCTCTTGGTATTATAAATGATATCATGAGAGGCAGCAAAAGTTTCACATTTCTCCAAGAGTACTCTCAAACCCTTTACTGATGGACTCAGGATAACCATATCGTCTGCATAGCTAAGATTATTGACAAAAGTGCCACCAATATTGCATCCAACTCCGCTGCTGGCCAGTACATAATTTAATTCATCTATATATACGTTAAAATGCGAGGGGAGATGATCCCACCCTGGCGCACACCATTAGACACATTAAAATAATATGATCTGTCTGCTCCCCAACTTACACAGAAAGTCTGAGTTTGTAACCATGTCATCAGGAGTCTGACAAAATATGTTGGAACACCACGCTCAAGCAACTTTTTCAATAAGGTCCAATGATTAACACTGTCGAACGCTTTTCTGGCGTCAAGAAAACATGCAAACACTGGGGTCTTACGTGATTTATAGTAATAAATCATTTCTTTTAGAACATAAATACACATGTCGGTAGCCTGTCCCTTCTTAAACCCGAGTTGATAACATGATTTATGCAGGTATTGTTCATTTATTGTTAGTGAAAGACCTTAACAATAAGTTCTCTTGTGAAACGTTGATTTTTTCTGTCAGGATGTTTGTTCAGCCAGTATTCATTTGCACGCTTTCCTAACTCATGAGGTATATTACTATAAAAATAACACATCAAAACTGACTAAATACCGATCCTTGACTTGCTCTCGTGATATTTTATTGATGAAGGCGATATTGTACGGTTTTAAAATTTTGTTTATGAGTTCACTAACCCTACTCGTATTGCATACAGGTCCTGCGGCGATTGGTCGGAATTTTAAATCTGTAGGTCAAATGATATGTACATGTATACCATCATATTCATTTATAGCATTTTTGATAATATCAGACTTATGAACTTTCGGTAAGCCGTATAAATTACTTGTTCTTAACTGCAATTGTTCAAAATTGGGCCCTCAGCTCCTAGACTAATGTCTTTGTACATATTTCTTGTCGCCTTTTTAGTATGCTTTGTGGTAATACTCCATTCAACACATCACAGGTGTAGCTCCCTGCAGTGTTATAGCCAAATTATTTGCGTTGGTAGCATAAGTCTCTTTCCTGACATTTTTGTCTATATCCTCAACTTTCTCTATGAGGGGCATTTTGTGTAGTTTAAAGTTAATCAGCAAAAGTATCCTATTAAAATAAAATGATGGTTTTCTGCAACAATATCATTTGTTTAGCATTTTCCATAGAACATACGAACTTGTGAAGGGCAACCCATAATTAATCTCATTCAAAAGCTGTCAGGTACATACATAATGACGTGCAAATAAATCATACAAGATTGGCAACAGAAGCTTTTGGCAACTTGTGCACTGTGCCTTACTAGAAAGCTGAAAAGGTGACCTACAGTACCAAGTACCCCTCACTGACTTGACCTGTGATAATGATCCGTGATCTCAGATACAGAATCAAGTAGAGTACTCTGTGCAATTGAGACAAAACTGAAAACAAGTGCTGAGCAGTTTTCACGTATAAGACTATGTAACGTCAGAAGAAACTTTCCAAACTTATCACTCTTACTAAGAAATGTTTTATTCTACTGTATAATTTTTTGTTAGGTAGTGTATAAAAATGTGGATCCAGTAAAGAGTTAGTTGGTATGACTAAACTAATTAACCAGATCTGTATTGAAGGACACAAAACACTCCCTGTATCTATTGCCACAAGTATACCAACTATGATTAGAACATACATAGTATATGTTAATACAAGTGCCAATAATAAAACGGTAATTTTTGCTGGTGTGTTTCCTTTCCGAACTCCTTTCCTACTTTTAATTTGTGCATATGATAATATGGAGTAGCCAAATATAAGACACATACATACAATTATACTCTCAGCGATGAACATACAGTGTAAATGCATCAAATTGCTTCTGCGTGAGTCCAAGCTCAGAGGAAAACAAGTTAGTGACACTATTTGTCCAGGAGGGCTATCAAACAGGATCCCTGGGAGAAACAGTGTATTAAGAACAGTAGCAGCAAACCAGCCAAATATGGTTATCATCATAATCGTGGATAACGCGTAATTAACCTTGAGAGGAAAAACAATTGTCACCGCCCTATGTATGGCAGTTACTGACAACAAATAGTTGGTCATAAGTAATGATATTAAGGACAATGACCTCATTGTCTGGCAAACTACAGACCTGTACAATGATCGTGCTGTCAACATGTGATTCTTCAGTAGCACTAAGTCTAAAATGATTAACGCAAAAAGATATAGCCCCAACAGCAGATCAGAAAAAGCCAAGTTAAAAGACAAATGGCTGTTTATATTCACATTGAAGTCAACAAACGTGGCATACAATGCAACAACATTACTTAAAATAATACAAAACGAGAGTGGCCACAATATTATTCTCACCGAAGAACTTTGTAATAGACGTCCGCACTCGAGGCATTTGGTGTTGCAAGATGATGAATACGTAACTAACAGGCAGCACAGCTCACTCTGACAAGTAACAAGTTTTTCAAGCGACGGATTATGGTCAAAGATAGAACTGTCAAACGTATGTATCTCATTCCCTTGTAAGTTTAAATATCTTAGAGCAGTCAAGCCTGTCAGCATACTCTCATGCAGTTTTATAATACGGTTATTAGATAAATCAATGGATACAACACTGGAAAGCCCACAAAAAGCACACGCCTCAATGTGTGTTATAATGAGTCCAGACATATTTAATGCTTGCATTGATATCATAGATCCGAACGCTTGACTATGTATACTTGTAAGAGGATTACCGAGAATAATTAGTTTACCCAGATATCTAAGTTTTGATAAACTTTTAGAAACAACGATATACACACTGTTAAAAGATATGTTCAATATTTTCAAGACTGGGTAAGGATTATACTTTTTACTTTGTATTATTTTTAAATTATTAAAAGACAAATCAAGCCATTGAAGAAACATATATATAGCTTTACCTTGCCAGTCTCTTAAACTATTGCCGCTAAAGATAATCACCCTTACGAAATTGGATAAACCAGGCATCACTGTCAAGTTTTTATTTCGACAACTTCCTCTATAAAATTTGCATATGCAGTCTTCTGTACACGTATTTTTCTCACACAATAATTCATCATCTCCTAATCTACACTTTACCTTGCCATCACATATTTCATTTTGATGTAAGCAATTGATATCTGCTTTGCAGCTAAAATGAAAGAGACACGAAAAGTTTGCACATAGGGTTTCATCTTCCCCAGCCATGCAGTCAATATGGCCATCGCAAACACGCCACGTTGATATGCAATAGGAAGCTGAACATTTATACAGGAAGGAACATCCTACCAGTTCACAAAACTGAAGATGACGCCCATTGATGCAATATTTAATGTTGTTCTGCTTATTTAAATCATAAAAACAAGAGTTCGTTGTATGATAACAAGTAGTTGTGGTACCATCATGCGAACATTTTAAAAACCCTGGAGCATAACAAATGCTGTCCTCTTTCGCATTACTTTCTCTAGAACTCCAATACAAACGACTACCTTGTACCAAAACATACGAGTGGCTATCTGGACAACCATATTCGTCATCATATTGATTGCAATCATACACATCATCACACACCTTAGCATAAGGCACACAAGAGCCGGTGGTGCACTGGTAATATAAATCAGCACAGAGACAGTCATATTTGGGGCAGTTTTGAGTACATTCTATGTTTTGTGGCACAAAACCATTCAAGAAATAGCATACAGGATTGCAAGATACCTCGTCACTCTCGTCTCCGCAATCGTTTACACCATCACAAACATAGAGAGACAGAATACACATTGATGTTTTGCAAGTAAATTGGCTTGCAGCACATTGATGTAATACTACACGCTTATTGTGTTCGCATATCACGCCTGTCACCTGATTTGTGGAACAGTTGAAATTAACACCATGTAGCAAAGGTATGAAAAAATTATCAGGCGATTTAGGTGCATCTTTCAGAATGAAACATGGGATTAATTTGGGCCTGGCACTTGCACAAACCTTTGTAAATGACGTTATCCATGTACTTGCCTTTACATCGAATAATCGCCACACCCAGAACAAATGGATCAGAACCGCAGTACTCATTCTATGTTTTGCACCAAGGCTGTACAAAAATTTGTAGTTTTGGTTTGCGATTCTTTTGGCTTCCTTAGTTACAAGTACTGACATGTATTTATTGTGTGAGAGTAAAACCTCCAATGTTTGGTCATATATTTTAAGCCACTCCAATGATACCTCTGCAACAATAGCTCCGTACATCTTGCAAAGTGATACTGCAGACTCAAAGGACATGGAACTCTCATTTTGCATCAGAAGGAAGCATTTTGATGTAACTGTGAGAGAAACCCAATATTTTAAGCATGATGGTTTCGCTATTTGCAAACTATTATCAGTCTGTTTTGCTTTGTTCTTTAAGTTGGTATTTTTGCCATTAAAATCAAATTCACATATATATGCTGCGTACCTAATTTTAACATTGCAAGACACAGTTATCCATCCAGAATTGTGACTGAAAGATAAGACTACCATACCGGAACAATATCGAGATTCAGTCCAGTTTGGTTGAACACCATGTAGATATTCTTCCAACAGGGGAATTCCAAGAAGATTCGTGTCAACCTTCGCGGTAGAGAAGTACATTTCAAGGAGTCCTTTGTCGGTTGGATTCCACCACTTATTGAAAATGATTAATTCTCCGCTAATCCATCTGGCTGTTTTGTCACTCTATTAATCACAATGTATGTATGTATGTATTTATGTATGTATGTATGTATGTATGTATATATATATATATATATATATATATATATATATATATATATATATATATATATATATACATAGAGAGAGAGAGAGAGAGAGAGAGAGAGAGAGATAGGTGATAACTATTAGTATAATCTAGTATCTGTTTACCCTTGTACGATATTTGTAGATATTAACTTATTACATTACCTTTAGATTGCATAATCAATTTGGGATATTGAAGTTGAGATAAGCCTAGCGCTTCAAAATGTTTGTTGCTCAATCCCCTATAACAGGGAGCAAAATGCAACTAGTGTTTATTTACATCTGTATTGTATGGTTTCTAATGGAGATATATCTTTGTTTTAATGTTCCAGATTCATACATCAAAAGCAAAAACGCTATACTTTTTCTTTTACTGGCAGCTTAGCTGAGAGAGAAGTGGGGAACGTCAGAAAGTGACACTCCTACCATTTTTGTCTATGACACAAGCGTTAAATTTTGAGTGGTCTTACCTCTATGTTTTGGAAAGAAAAACTAAAGTTTGCTGTTAATGAAGAACATTTCAAAGGTTGAGAGGACGGGTTAAAAGCACCAGTTGCCTTTAATGGGTGACCACCTCCCAGGAGTGAAATTGGTTTCTTCACACTGGTATTGAAAGCTGAATGTTTATGAGTTGAGGATTCTAACATATTTGCCTTTTCTTCTATTAATTTGCTAATCTGGGTAATGGTTTCAGGAACATTTTCTCAGATATGAACTTATTACGATTCTTTAAGATCATAAAATCATGATGCCACTCAAACGTCTGTTAGGCCTGGATGTACATAATGTTTCTTGTTTTAATTTGGTAACAGGGACATCATAAGGCAGCAGATTTTTAGTTCTAATATCTAGTGTTGTAAGAATGTACTTCCACATAATAAGCCAGGTCTGTCCAGGTAGTACGACAGATATCACTACAAAAACAACAACAACAGCAAAAAAAAAAAAAAAAAAAAAAAAACAGCAAAAAAAAGATTACTGGCAGGGAACTGGTGTCTATGAATCCGACTGGGAATTTAAAAAAATATTTCATTGCCAAGTTTTTCTTTAAATTTGAAGCCAAAGTTTATTTTCCTCTTTAGAAACTATAAGGAAGAGGATATATATGTAACCTACTGTTATATCATTATTCACCGAGATGGTATCACTAAATTACATTGTACATAGGTAAGGAAAGGGCTGCTATTCACACCCTGCTGGACCATAAGGTTTGGGAATACATGTAGCTGGGGGATTGACCCGTTGATGTAGCTGATACTAAAGCTAAGGGTGCTAATTGCAACAAAGTTGTATTAATCTGGGTTACCACGTTGATGTCAGATTTATCCCTTTCAGTGCCATATTTTAGATTGATTCAACAGCATTTTGGTGTGCTATGGGCAAATCATACCCAAAGAACTCCGATGAAACTGATGACCCAGACTATTATAATCAATGTAACTACAGGCACGCTGGTACCAGATCAAGATGCACCTAAAGCACCCATGGAAGTTGTTGGCCCAGACCATTATATTCTGTGTAACCTCAGGCATGCTGGTACCTGAGTACAATGTCCAAACAAACGTTAATCCCATACCATTATTATAATTCAGAGCAGTTCGTTTTAAGTAGTTCGACTTCAGTAACAGTAAGCATTGAAAGAGTTAAATTACACATGAAAAGATCTTCCCTACCAAGAAAAAGAATGGTTCATGTCAAGAGCTATCCACGGCATATTTTCAGTGTATTAGTTTATCAAGGAAAGCTGTTAACTCAATCTTCCATTGAACGGATTATACATAGGATACATTTTTGTGACATTTAGACATACGACATGGATAAAACTGTGGTTGTTACATTTGACCTTGTTTTACAAAAAACCCCACAGGATAAAGCTTTGTTGTACTACCTCTATTTGGTAGACATGAAGATCCTTTCTGCAAAGAGATCTCGAATTTTTCAATGGCAAATGAGATTCCCAGGACTATTTGGTTTACAAGTGGTACCCGTTTATAAAATCAAAATTGCCATTGGGCACCAAAGGTGACTTTATACCATCTTAAAGTATTTCACAGCATTGTTGTATTATATGAGTTACCCTGGATAATCGACGGTGAAAAGGTAATAATGTTCATTTTCCTTACCTGCAGAAAGTTGTGTCGATGTAGCAGGAGAGACAGAAGATGTGGGACAAAATATGCTCCTCTCTTTGGAACCTTGCTGTATATTTCGGACTGATACAATTTTAGTCATCATGACACAGGAAACATATGGTATCAAGACCCATGAATGTTCACCCATACGCTGGCAAAGCCAATGGGCAGTGTGGCATGTTTGTGTCTGGGCTAAACAGGTGTTACAACTTGTGCGTGGTGTATCTTTGTTTGTCTCTTAACAGAAAACCACCGATTAAGGTCCATGCTCTTACTTATTAGGCACATTTCATAAAGGTACAAAATGGCCACTGTCTCAGTTTTCGTAAGAAAACCTGTCGATGTAAATATTTGTAGTTTTGTCAATTTTTGTAGTCTCTTTGCATGTAACATTAAATACTTTTAGATTAATTTGTAAAATGGGAAAGGCCTTTTGTTCAAGGGGTCTGATTTACACTTTTAGAAAGGATTACAACCAAAATTGTGGCATAAAAAGGTTGAAATCAACAGACATGTGAAGACAATAGTAAAGCTCGGGTAGCTATTTATTTTGTTTCCCTTTAAATGGATGGATTTTATGTTATTGGATGTTTAAACATCAGCAATTAACATTGATAGCTTTTTCCATTTTGGAGCTCAAAAAGTAGCATTGAAATTTGGAACATTGAAAAAGCTAGAAATGTTCCACACACACAAAAAATGCCTACCTAAGTTATGCTTTTGTCTTTACATCACCCTTAATTTCACAAAAATGCATCCATCCACTTCTGAGTGAGGCTTTCTCAAAAATTACCTAGTCTTGTAATAACTTCTTTCTGAGCTTTTCAATACCAAAGGAAAACAAAAGGAGACTTGCTGGCTTTCCTGTTACAAATGACATCTGTTCAGACAATAAAGAATGATGACTAAATGCTAATCCCTGAAACTCTGTTTATAACTAACTAGCTACAAACGTACCAACCGTATAGTCTTTCTAGTCAGTCACCTGTGAAATAATCCCCTTACTCATAAAAACACATCCAGTGAGGCTTTTACTGTGAATAATTAACTAAACATCACCATTAGTGACGACATCTAACAGGCAAGTAACTGACTGACTCCATAGAGCTTGTACTGAAAGAGGGACTTTTGTAAAGTCATTTTTCGCAGTTTCTAGACAATTTGTAATGCTGATTACAGATCCAAGGGTCCCACTCTCAAAACGTTGAATGTTTTTAATGTGAAAAACCAACATCGTTGCTAGGCAAGATACAAATTCTTCAAGTGAGCCCAAATGTTTTAGCAGAGCCTGGATATCACGGTAAAACACGTTAGAACCATTCATAGGTCATAGCAAAGGCACAACAATCAATGTGGCGACCCAAAGTTGATTCAAACTCCCTATTTGATATATTTATATATACTGTTTTTTTAGCAGGCACGAGACTTGTCATCACATTTGTGGTGAGCTTTGATATGAACATGCATGGGCCAAGTCATAATAGCATGAGGTCACTTGAACATTAATAATGTCATGTTGTACATAATATGTAAGTTATGAAACTATAGATTAGAAACAAAAATAATATAAATCAATGTTCCGCAACGGCAAGCAGGTCAATGTGCAATTCAAATTTTGTGCACTTGAAATAAAATAAATCACAGACAATTAACTAATTATTTCATGCAGCAACATTTATGTGCGTTCACTTTTACTTTCGCCAATGCTGTTCTTGTCCACCCCTGTTGGGTTTTGACAGCTTGCTTGGGCTGTGCAGTTGCAAAAGAAGAAAAAAAAAGGGAACGTTTGGCAGAAAAGCAGAGCCTGGTTTACACCCAGGCTTACAGCCATAGCTGATCAGATTCAGGAATATGTCTGCCAGCCGCACTGGAAAAGGGAATAATAGTCATAGCTCGTGGCCAAATATTTCCCAACCATGCATCAAAGGGTCCAAGGCAGGAGGCACAAACATTGCTGTGGCTTTTAATACAGCTATTTGGAAATGTATCCACGGGTAGTATAGCTTGGACATAACCATAGTTGGTGGAAAACCGATCAGTTTTGGGGCCATGTGTCATTTGCCTGTAATCATTTCTTTGAAAATAGCTACACGCATATTTTCTAATGGCATTTCTTACCACAGGACATCTAAAACAGCTACAAACACAAAAAAAGGAGCTGACTGTTTCAGCTAGTGGTGCTTCCACACCACCTGGGCGAAACAAATCAAGGAAAATATCATGATTTTTCAAGACTATTGCATTTCCTGTGCCCTAAAGTGATGCAACTGGCCAGTTCGGCCATAAGGGAACCTACATCATGGCCACGTACAGCATGAGGTGCAAAAATATTGGGCATGGAAGTAGCATCCATTCCATTCAATTCATTGGCATTGATTGAAAAGTACCAGAACATGATTCATGGTTATTTCTACAGTATTTGGCATGTCATTGGTACCTAATTGCAGATGTTGAGCATATTAACATCGTCGGGCAGACTACCCATATGCCAACAAACCTTCCCTGAATCATTTGATATATCATAATCACGTCCGCCTCCTCATGCATTACTGCTACATATACTGAAGCAACTATAACGTTTTGAATGGTGCTCTGAGGCTGTTGCAACCACACGTTTTCAACCCAGGACCTGAATGGAGGACAATTGTTTGACAGTCCTGTTCCTGATTTGTTTTTTGTTTGCACTTACAGTGTAGGACGATAGCAGTTTTCTTGGAGTCTGGTTCAGATGTTATGACATTTAAAGCCAGCAAAGATCATTGAAGGTAGTGTTTTCAACAGCTCACCAGGTAATGTACCGACAGTACTAGTGGCTGGATGCTACTCGCTGTTAAAGATGTCAATACAATTCAAATGGTATTTGGAATGAACATTCTTTCATCAGCATTAGTTTTGATTCGCACTTGCTGGTCCTTTGTGTAGGAGACAATTAAACATCTTTTATACAGTCAAGATCGTTCTTCAGCTAGGTGCCCATATGGTTAGTGTAGATTTATTCAAGGTACATCCAATGATGCCAGATGGTCCATGGCCATATCACATAGGGGCTGTATAAATAAAGAGATCCAACTATAATAAAGGATTTCGCAGGCCATCCTTGTGTTGCGTGAAACGCTCATCAGACATAAACGTCTTAAGGAGTTTACTGACAAGACATTTCATAGACCACAAACCTACAACAGCCCATAGCAAGTATAATTGAATTGATCAGGAGCAAAAAAAGTATTAAAACATTTTTGTCATAAGGTGGAGTGGAGTTTGCTTTTGTGTATATTTTCAAGATTGAAATATTTTGTCAAACTTGCATCTCAATTTTTTATGATAAGTTGAGAAAAAAAAAATATTAGGTTTGGCCATGGATTTGAAATATCGTATGGAAAAATGTAAATCGATATTGATTTTGAGCTTGCATTCAAAAAACGACAGTTGACGTAGTCTATATTAATTGTTTGAGTGTTTATAGGAGTATATAAGAAACAAAGTCAGAAATACACAAGCAATATTATATCAATTAAAACAACAATTTGGTAAATTTAGCATTGGACTGAAATTACTCCACTACTTGTGTCTGTGTCATGTTTCGTGTTTAATTGGATTTACAAATTAGCAAAAAGGTAAAAGCTAACAAAAATGTGTCTGTTTTGATTCAATCATATTTAACGCCACCTAGTGTTCACTCTAAATAATTATATGGTGGTTCCCTAGATTTATTTTTGGAAGATTTTTTTTTATTAATTTTTTTGGGGGGGAGGGGGGAGGTAATTAAAAAACTGAAACTTTAAACTAAAGTCCACTTTTTTGGGTGGGGGGGTGGGGTAAAAGATGATACAAAAGTTGTGACAATATAACTCCATAGTGATCTGTTTTTCCCACTATTATTTAAATGTGTGTTGGAGGACTCGGGTCATTTTAAATCGAGTTTTAGAGATCAAAGTGTCTCCAAGGCAGCAGTTCTGCCCACAGTGATCATGGCTTCTGCCATTATTGAATCATGCTCGGGAAATACTTTTGCAAGCAGAAGACCTTGGTGCTGCACGACAGTCATCAATGGTATCAACCATTCAAATGCAGTTTGTGTAAACATTTGCACATGGTTTCTGCCATTTTACTTTGATCTCTGTGGCCACAATGAAGACCATTCGTCTGATGTATTGTTATGTACCATACGCAATTGATGTGCTGATTTACTCTGAAACACAATGATTAATTTTACAACAGAGGGTGACAAAATATGAGATCTGAATGCATGTTCCTCTCGACAGCTGTTCTTAAGGTCTTCTTATTTGATCGCATTTGAGTAATCTGTGTGTCAAATGTGACGTCAAGTGCAATAAACTAGACTGCTGGTGATTGATTTGAAAAAGAGTCTTTATGGTATGGGCACCTGCTGTTTGTCAATCACCAATTGCAGAATTGTCCAGACACATGCCTCCTTCACCGATTCAGGCTTTTTTGGGTCACGTTCATTGAAGCACTTTTCGCCACCAAATTAACACTTTCTTTGTGGAAGCTATATTTTCATTTTCCCTCTAATTTTCAAAATAATTGCAGTTGAATGCTTTACTTCAATTTAATACAGCTTCAAGTGCTGATGTTTGAACAGTCGTAGTTTGTGTGTGGGAAATTCTAGACAAGTAAAGAAATGAGTTGGCAATATTGGCAGTAAAATTTCTGGTGTCTGTATAGGAACGTGAAAGGAATAAGCTGACAATATTGCAACTATTATGTCAAAAGATCATAAAAGGGTTGATTATAAGATACATTGATTCAGATTTTGAAACACCAGGCAATGGTTCATGATCAAAGCAATTACAACTTTTTTAATTCAATTTACAAAACATCAATTTTAACCGAATTTCACAAAGAGTGCTTTACTCTGATCACCCAGGACCAATCGTATTTGGGAAACCTGGTGCAAACTTTATAGAAATCAGTCCTGAGAAAGTTATATGTCCAAAACACGCTTCACTGAGCAGCATTCATTTCTGCTCTGATTCTTTTACTTTACCGGGATAATACTTAATCAAAGAGGGTGTATTTATTATCAAGTGAATGCAGGGTCAAAACTGATTTTATATTCTTATGACAGGTAAACAAACCAAAAAATACATTTGTGGCAGGGGCAAGGGGTAACTACGTAACCAGGAATATAGTAATTAATATCAACTGCATTGCTGTCACATGACCTATTGTTTTCAGCTCTGCTAATGAAAGATCACAGAGCTTATGCAATCAGTCTGTTCTGTCTGTAAAGCTTTTGCTTGTGAGCACAAAACAGTTCACAGAATGTTATATAGCCCGATAAAATGACCAGGACTTATCAAGTGTATAAAAATCTAGGTCAGGTGTTATATTGGTGGCACCACCTGTGGTGTTATGATATATATGGGTCAAAATGTGAAAATCGTGTGACTGCCCTTGCATCCTTAATGTTTGATAGATCTTTATATAACTCCATGGGATGGGGAGGAGGTTCAAGTCTAAAAAGATTATAGTACCAGTGGCGCCACCTATAATCTGCTGAAAACTATAAGCCATTATGTGTTGTGTTTTACGATATAATATTCCATACGTCAAAAAGTATTTGGATTAGACTTGCGAAATTTATGGAATGAATAGGCTATATTCAATGTGACCAGCTTATGTAAAATCAGTGACCTTGACCGGTTTGATGAGGCTACAAGGCCCCTTACAATCAGAGGTGATTTTGCTATGGCAGGGTGTAACTTGGACATAAGTGGCAAAGAGAAAAGAGACCCCAGATCCAAACTGCACTTGATTACATTGTCCATTAAACTGAGCTTGGTTACTTACTTTTTTCGGGCACCATGACCCAATAATCGTGGACTTTGGCACTTGTCTAAGATCACAAGTTTTCTTTAATAACTTAAAAAGTTACTACCCGATTCAAACAAACGGACCATGTATCGAAAGCTGACTATCTATTTAAAGTTTGAATATACCAATTTTTTAGTCTCAGATGCTAGTCAAGGTCATAGAGCTATTTGGAACACAGGGGTCACATTGTGAATGTTCGCACCCAATATGTATTTTTTATGTTTAGACCAAAGACCATTTATTACTTGTCAAATGTAGGGAAATCTATGTCGACCTCACTGTTGCATTATGCAAAGTACAAGTCAAAACGTGAAAATCATGTGACTAGTCCATTATCATTATTTTTGTGGATCTTCGTGAAATATAGTAGGAATATAAAATAGCTCAAAATTTCGATTGCAAATGATACTAGTGGCGCGAATATTTTACGGAATATATAGGTTCAAATGTCTTGAAAGATACAAAATTCCAGATTTCGAAATACAATTGCATAAGACATGCCGAATCTATAGGATACATAGATCATGTGTGATGCAAATATGTTATATAGGAACAGCGATCTCGGCTTATTTTTGAAAGGTCAACAGACTTCTTAAATTTAAAGAGGCGATTTTGTAATAGTAGGATACAGTTTAGACTTCAATGGCCAGAAAAAATAGCCTCTAGATCAAAATTGCACGTGAGTACATTGTACATAAAACTCTACATGTTGACTTACATTTTGGGTCACCATGACCCAATGATTGTGACTTTGCCCTATTTGTCAAGACCATTGGACACCTCAAAAAGCGACATTTCGTTAAATATCTTGATAAAGAATAAAGCAAATAACGTCAAATGTATCACAAATGTGTATCAAGTGGGAGTTCATTATCTCATTATATGGTTCAGGTTGATTATATTCTCAAGGTCGTGGATTGAATACATTTCAGAATATGATTTTTCGTTGGTGACGGTGGTCAGTAGAGCATTAGGCCCAAGAGCCTCTAGTTTTATATCTATGCTCGTCTATGTGAGAGCAAACGTTCTTAAATGTAGCGTGTCACCACATTAGTAAGGTGCCAGGTGAACTGATTTTTATACTTTGCTGAGGTTTGGATGTATCTTGGTGGCTTTCTAGTAGCATTTGGTCATTTGGTTAAATAATTGGGTCACCAGTATTCAAATGCTCTTCAGCCAACACCAAGCAAGATGCAGCACTGGTCATCATAGCTAAGTTGAAAATGAAGCTCAACTCAGTCCATCTACTGTTGGATCTTTTATTTCAGGAGGGGAGTGGGAGACTTTCAGACAGAAAATATACTCCTATCCAGCAATTGTTACCAATGCGAGTGTAACTAGTTACCGCTGCGGATTCCAACGTTACATTATGAAGGCTAATTTTGGCCTTTCTGTGCAAAATTATCAATGGGAGTGGAACTTGTTTACGATATAGAACCTGCATTTGTACGAAAAGCAATGCACATTGACTTTCAGATCATAATAGTTAGAAGTTCCGGATAATGGTGTTCATGGGCATTGTACTTGACAACATTTGGTTATAATGTACTGTTTCGTATTAAATGTACGAATGTCGATTTGTTCATCTGCAATAACAATTTAAATTAGAAAACATGGTAGCACCTACTTGGTTATATGTTGCACCTATAAACAAAACCGATGTTGAAAACACTTGAAAATACATCTCGTCTACCCAATGCTTTGTTATTGGTATCTTGAAGATGAGTTCAAACTCTTTTTGATCATTGATACCTATCAAATATCCAGAACTTAATCTGCATAATTTGTGTGCATACTGCCACGATATACCGCCGCTGTACAGATATACCATTCTATGGACGAATAGATTCTTTTCGTCTTTAATATCCACGTGTGTAGCCGTCATTGATATGTTTCTTTCGAACCAATAGCCCTCAAACCAAGACTTTTGGTCATACAATGAAATGTTCAGGGAACATGTAACCATTTCCTTGAAACTCATCTTTACACGAGTAAAAGTGCTTTCTGGACTTACTTCCTTGGGTACGAAACCTATAATCCAGCAAAATGACAATAAATTAATTTGTTTCCATCTCCAAAGAATAGACTGGTGCATCAGTTGGGAATGATGAAAATTTTCTTTTATTATGATAAGCTGGTACATTTGGCTGCAGCATTTACTAATGGATAAAATCGTTTCTTTTCCTAGCCCAACCATCACGTCAAGATGTATAATGAGTGGACTTTTTTGCAGCACGAGAGAAACACACTGGGTGCCCGCGTCACGGATATTTGGATTACAATATATTGAATTGGGACTATGGTTCTTACTTGTGTGTAAACTAAGACATTTTTCTGAAATCTGGACAATGTGCATGGACGTTTTGTATCTTACAAAGCCATAACATATATATTCGATGCACCTGTAAGATGATTCATACCCTGGTGACACAAAATATGCCGCAACAGATTCTTCACACTGTACTGGGTGAAATTGTCTGTGTCCTGATTGTCTTAATTTTCCCAGGGATTTAACGTGCACATTCCTTGCATAAATAAGAATTTCACAACTAAATACTTGAAACTGTTTGTTCCATGATGTTCTGTCGGTTACTTTATTTGGAGCAAAAACTCTTGGAAGCTCTTGAATTATGAGGCACTCAACATCTGAGAGTCCCATAAATATTTTGTATTCCCTACACTGAAAATAAAGAAAAATCTTACTTCTATAACTTTTGTCTACATTAATAGACGTCGTCGGTCGACACACACGTGATTGCTCATCACAAAAATTCAAAGTGCCTATGCACCTGGATGATTTAACAGACAATGTGATTTGCTGTTCATCTTGCATGTACGAATATAGTATGAGGTATGCCATGTCCGTGGGAAAAGTAATTGGCTGAGCTGCGTCATACAATAATTTGCAAAATGGGCCTAGTATACTTCCATGGGATACTGGAATGCCATAAATGAAACTAAATCCCTCAAGAGTACAATCAAAGGATTCACTCCCACCCCATATGTAATTAATCAATTTTATTTGAACATAATTTCCGTCTGTCATGAGCAAAAAGTTGCATACTCTGAACTTACTGACATCGTTTCTTATATTAAATTGATTGGTATGTACAAGTACATGTGTTTTAAAGCCTCCTGTTGTCCTCAGTTTCATTCCTACATTACATTTCGCTGCATTACTTGGTACATTTCTGATGTATATATGTACGATTTGATTTAAGTTCATAGATACGCAGCAAGTGACAAGACTGAAGAGAAAAGACTCAGTTTGTATTATCTTACCACTGAGTGTGTTTAGGTCTGGGGCACAGTGCTTTGTTAATGTGTGAATATTGCATATTATTGGTCCTTCCATCAGCTTAAACCATATTGTTTGTGGTGGATTTAACGCCATATTTATCTTGACTTCATGACGTACATTGGGATGACTTTTGCATGTCCAGATTCTTTTCTTGGGAACAAACCCCAAGTGTATGCTAGTGTGATATTCCAAGAAATTCTGCTCTTTCCTATAGCCAAGAATGTATTGGTCAACATGCTGATAGTTCATACGAATAGAAATTTTTTGTTTTTTATTGGGATCAATTCTCATCAGCATGGTAATTTTGTTTGTGCAAGACGTAATATTGAACGGAAGTGATACACCGCATATTCGTTCATACAAATTACAGAGCTTAAATGTAGTTTTACCTTGATCCCTAATAACAAGGTATGGAACATTCGAGCACCTAAGTCCCGAAATGGGCATATGGATGTGCGCAAATAAAAGATTAAGATTCATGAATTTAGGGGAAACCATGTGCCACATGAATGAGAATTGCGACGTCCTGACTGCATCTCCCGTCGATACATTAAAATCAAATATATAGCATGGTTTTGTTACAAATGGGCTTAAATGCTGAGGAGTCTGGCCATCTGAAAGAATCGTTAGAGTGTTAAGATTGCAACTCTTCTGAAAGCGGCCTACACACTGCAACACACTTCTACAAAAATCAACGATCGTCGACACAAGTTGATGACACCTGACCATCAAATAGAATACATATTCTTTCATCAAATATGTTGATGCAGATAAAGGGTTGCGGAACACAGTTTCATATTTAAAAATGAGGTCAAAAAGATAAACGTAATGTCTTATTTTGAAATAAATATATATAAGATTGAAATTTGTATAGAAGTGTAGATTGTTTATGGTTTCACACTCGCTAAGTATTGTGGCAAGCTGAGTATATCCCTCTAGAAAATCAATGCTGCTTAGAAAGCAAAATTGAGAAGAAGGGTATACAATAGCACGTCTAAGTAGGATGGATATGGTTGTATTTTTTGCTGTCCTTATTTTCCAGTGGCTTCTCTTATATGTTCTTGCATGTAACACGCCAACTGGTTGAGTAATTACTGAGCTGTGAGAGTCCAGCTGGTGTACAGTTAAAAATGCATGAATGCAAGCACTGCGAGCTTTGATGTCTTGGATAAATTCTGGGTTTGTACGAGTCAATTTAACGCATAGAGCCATGATATTCCGTAAAGTGGTAACACGTTGACTGATTTGAAAGTCGAAATTATGATGCAGTCGACCTTGTTGGTTATAGCAGTCACCTGGCCAGTATTGATTAAAAAATGAGATCGAATATATGAATAGGCAACACAATCTCATTTCTGTCGAGGTCAGTATACTTTTGTGCATAAATGTTGTAACGTTTTGCAGTGGCATATGAATCCTGTCGGAAACATAAGATCGAATTGTATGACCGTTTAGTGCAAAATTTCAAATGATTGCATCTGTATTAACTTTGTAAGCATTATATATGAATTCAGCTGAATCAAATTGGTTTGTTCATTTTTTCCTCAGATTAATATTTGCATAGAGTGATGATTCATGTACAATCAATGGTGTGATGTAACGTACATTAAAATCAGTGGATGCATTCCATCCATATTAACTTGGTCAGAAGTTTATATGATTACACTTGAATTTAAGTACTGAAAAAAAACCAATATTGCATCATTATGATAGTATAGTGACTTGCATTTATAATTTATTTGTTGATACTTACATTCCGTCCATAATACGTAGGTATTATTTAACATTCAACAACACATGTGTGAGAATCTAGTGACCTGCATTTCAAAATTTATATGCTGTGATAAAGCACTATACTAGTCGTATGTAGCATGTATAGCTCGGCACAGAAAAAGGCAGCTCACAAAAATGCTGAGCTGGTGCATTCCTTATATGAATATAACATTTATTTAAATAATATTGGTTTATAAATATAAAAATACCAAGATTATATGTGTGGTAATGTGTCCTTCCTAGGGGCATAAAACTTTATATATATATATATATATATATATATATATATATATATATATATATATATATGTGTGTGTGTGTGTGTGTGTGTGTGTGTGTGTGTGTGTTTGTGTGTGTGTGTGTTTAAAATTATTCAGGCCAACTGAATGTACTCTGTCCTTGTATGTCATAACGGGTATGAGTGGGTATATATAAGATATGACTACAATCCAATCAAATGGGGTGGCTCGTTTCAAATGAATAAACGCAGTATTAAATGGATACTTGATCAGTGTCAAATTTGCATCACAGGCACAAAGTCTGTCATAAAGAATTGTGTGATGAGTTGTTTTCATGCAAGTCTTAGGATTCACACGTGGAATTAGTCATTGTATACTATACAGCAGTGGTCAGTGTACACATTGGATGCTCAATTATTGATGCATGATAATGTTAAACTTGTGGTTATATTCCACTTCAATGTAGGTGTAGACAACATAAAATGTTGTTAGGTGCATGCTAACATTATGCATACAGGAAATGCTCATTTGATATACGGAAAGTGGTGTCCTAAAAAAATTGTCAAAAGAGGGGTTAAAAATTTCAACATTCTATGAGAGGACAATATTTATTAATTAAGTTATTTATTTATTTACGTACTTACTTACTCACTTAGTTACTTACTTACTTACTTATTTATTTATTTATTTATCTATTTATTTATTTAAGTATTTATCTATTTATTTATTTGTTAATTAATTAATTAATTTATTTATTTATTTGTGGTGGGTGGGTTATGTTCTCAGACACCAGAGTTTTGAGACTACACAAAGTTGGAGTACAGGTACGAGTAAGCGAATGAGAGAGAGCGTATATTAATCATAGTTAATAGTTTTTTGAAAAAAAAAAAACTATCCCAGGATGTTTTTTGACCAAACCCAAGAAGATATTTTTGTTGAGATTTCTGAAAACAGGTGGTCAATGCTGCTTCAAAAAATTCATACTTTAATATGTATTGACATATTGGTCAGGTATATATATTTGAATTAAGAATTCTTTTAAAATTTTGGAAGGGTTTGTAACTTAGCAACATTTTTTATTTATTGCAAATTAACAAACAGCTGATATTATTGGTACATTTTAGTTGACGTATTCCAATGTCTTTGTTATCTTGTATGTACATGTTGAATTTCAGATCAGTTGGTCAGTTTGAGTAAGTATAAAATGTATCGGATTTGTGTGGTTGATCTTGCTCTCAAATTTGATCTGTTATGTGTAGTCATGCCCTTAGAGGATCATGACGAAATCCATCGGTACAGAGCGAGATAGAGAAAGAGAGAGAGATAGAGATATAGAGAGAGTGATGGTTGTATTTTATTACGATGAAATGGAATTCCTAATGAGATATTATACAGTTGTAATTTCAACTGAGTAAAATTACTGTGTAAATTCTACACACTTGTTACCGATGTCCTCTTAAGTTTTTTACTGCTTTTCATAAGTGCATTACCACAACCCACTGTTTTTATGCAGGGGCCCTCACGGGTCCCTCCATATTTATAGGGCGAAAATCCAGCCTGTTTCCTTACATGTTAGATAACCTATACACCACAGTAGGTTGGATAAAGTGTGAAATGATACAATTTCTAGTCTGCACGATGTGAGAAGAGCCAATAAAATGTTCATTCGGCATGTTTTATTTCAGTTGTGTCATGTCTTTTTTTTCAAGTTATCTTGCTGTTGAGGGATGGTATCAAGAGTCATGAGAATTTGGTAAAGGACGCTTATAAAAATTTTATAGTTGCCCTAGTGTGTGTCGATAGTTTAAATGAATTTTGGGGAGGTTTATAGTCAACGAGACAGAGCTAGAATTTAGCGTCAATGTTCTTAACAACTCTCCCTGACAAAAAGGGGATTCCTATGACAGCGGCCACCATAAGGCCATCATATGTCAACATGGTCATGATCAACCATTGAACGTTGGAAAAACTGGACTGGCACATGTTGACCAGCGTTGACGTTAAGACGCATTACTGGGCACACGATGGAAAATAGTGAACTGGAGACAACAATAAGTGGATTTTAAGTAGGAGGTTGTAATACAAAGTACAGAGTGGTTATTTTGTTTAACAAAAGCTTCATTAGTATACAAATGTTGCAACTTGGCAGAATACTTCACTGCTACGATGCTACGTTTGTTGAATATGACTCGTGATGACGGCGAAGACTGATTAATTTTGGAATATTCGTCACTATTATTGGGGGGGGTCTTTTTTTATTGTAATTTCAGCATCTAAATCGGGTAATACCGCTTAGGATAGGGTGTTTCAAGAAGTAAAAAAGAGGAACGAGTAAATCTGCCGTGTCATGCTCGGTGCAGCGACTGCGAGGCCGAGGGCACGGACGTGGTGAGGCACTAAGGGAAATCACCCTCCCACCATCTGCGCAGTGAAAAGACTGCAAAAATCTGAGTAGCACCGAAGCTGGAAATCCGATAGCTACGTTCACGATGTGCTTTGTGTGATAATTAGATATGTATTTCCTGCTTCATATTTCGCTCAATAGCCGCTGACGGGATGCACATCGACGCCATCCTTTGCGTACCAGACTACCATGCCATGACGTGGATGCTATCGGTATTTTTTAGTCAATTTAATTTTGCGTATACAATGTTGGTAAAACGCAGGAAACGGCGTTCTTATTTCCGATTCAAATGAAAATAAACGTCAAAATAGATATTGGTCTCCTTGTAATGTACATCGAGTGTGTGGATCGTCACCATCTTTCCTATTACTGTAAACCACAGCTGCTTGGCCATGTGGTCTGAGAGAGAACACATCCTATTGGTGAATTGAGTCTTATGCAAAAATGAGCCAACCACGGGTCTTGTTACAGCGTACCTATCATTGCTTTCGCCCTGTGAACATGTGTGAATCCTCCGTAATTTATGGAGGGAACACACAAACAGGGCTTCGTTTATATCGCAGCATGCGAAAATAAAGATTCCAGTGTTGACAGCGACAAGTATTTGGAATCAAAGGAAAATACGCAAGGGCAGGGGATAAAAGAAAGTGCCAAATGTGTCACAAATCAGTCTTTGAAAGTAGGTACCACGATTATGATGTTCAGGTTACCATAAATTACATGATTACTCTACTTAGTCACTTGCGTGTGCTTGGCAGTTGTCCGTTGTGTTTAGTTTGCCCGGGAACTCAATTCCCGGCACCCATGTGCTATACATGATCTTTCCAACACTGTTAGCACCCACCGGTAAATGGCATATGATGCCAATTTGCAGAAGAATTCGCTGTACAAGTTTTAATCATTTTTAGGGTTGATTGTCTCAAGATAAAGTGTTTTGGACCGAGAAAAGCCAGAAAACGTAGTGATTTTTTCAAAATTTATTTTCCGTTTAGGCTTCTGCGAACGCAAAAACATAGCATCCTTAAGAGAATTTATCCGAGAGAAATGGCAGACATTAAACTCAGTACTTTATGCCTAATGAACATATTTAATTCAACTAAATTGATAAAGCACAAATAAAAAATAGTTGAGGTTGCAGCAATATTTAGGTTTTAAAATCATTGGGCATTAGGCCTTTCTTAGCTGTGCTGACCTAAGTTGGCAGAGCTTATGTTTTGTTACTGGTCATGCCAGTCCATCTCTCCGTATACTATTGCTTGTTAGTGGGGAAGCATGCACATTTTCAGCTTAGCTGACTTGGCAGTTAGCTGAGCTTTTGAAAATGTCTGTCTTCCGCCGTCCACAATTCACATTTTCGACGTCTTCTCCAAATCCGTCAGCCAGATGCACTCCCAACTTGTTGGGCATGTACCTTGCATTAGTCTCTACCAATTGCGTTCCAATGGTCATGCTTCAATGATTTTTGAATTTTTATTATGTTATTATTATAATAATTATTATTATTATATTTTCTTTTTGGGACACAAATCGTCTTCAAAACCGCAGATTTTTTTGAGGGTCTGTCGTCCGTCTGTCCGTGGTCACGCTGCACTGATTTGTTTGTTTGTTTTTTTTTATGAATTTGTTTGTTCTTTTTCAGGGCAAACCTGAACAAATCTACTTCTCTGAAACTGCTTGCCCAATTGATTTGATGTCATAGAGGATCACTCCTAGGGACTCTTAGTTTTTAATTTGTTTAGCCAGTGGCGCTGCAATTTTTTATCCAAGTTTTTTTTTATGATGTATTTTGCTGTATTTGACTTCTTTGTCAGATCCATATAGATTAAGCTGAAAGCTTGGTGGATGTGTTCATTGTGGAATGGTCAAACAAAGTTGTTCACTAAGTGGCATTGCTGTGGATTCCTGTTTTTTAACATTTTTTTTTTCAATTTGGATACTTATCAGTAAATGCACCTTCCCTATTGATAACTATGCAAGTCAATGGATATTCTAATGTTTTTTTTTCACATTTTCGACCTCTTCTCTCAACGCATGAACCAGATTGACTTCAAACTTGGTGGCAATTTATCTTGGGTGGGTCTTTACCAGATTTGTTCCAATGGTGAAACTTTTTTTTGTTTTTTTTTTGACAAATCTGAAAAAATCTTCTCGGAAACTGCTCGCCCAATTGCTTTACTATCACACAGGAACACTCATGGGGACTCATACTTCTTAATTTGTTCAGCAGGTGGCGCGGCCATTTTTTTTCAATTTTTTGTATGATTTTTCGTGTGTTTCTGCTGCTTTCAACATCATCAAAAACCTTCACTTAGATGAAGCTGAAACTTTCTGAATATGTTCCGTGTAAAAATTTGTCAAATGAAGTTGTTCACCAGGTGGCACTGCTGTGCATTGCTAACTATTAATAACTTTGTCAGTTCGGGTACTTGTCGATTAATGGACCTTTCCAATTGATTGCTGTGTAAGTCAATGGGCATTCTAATGCTAATTCGCATTATGGACTTGTCAGAAGAAACAGTCAGTCAGGTTGACTTCAAACTTGGTGGCAGTGTACCTTGGGTTGGTCCCGTAGGAGGTGTGAACCTGGAGGACTTTCACTGCAGGTCTCCGTGCACATGCGGCTGTAGAGGTCTAAGGATAAATGGGAGGCGGGTTTACCATCACTTTACCAGGCTGACTTGAACACGTCATTGGAATAGCTTACAACATCTCCGAATGTGAAAGTTTTGGAGTGTCAAGCAAACATTCGATACATCTGCCAATGACTGTATATATATATATGTCGCCTTTTATTACTCTTTGCCGGATATGTAAAGCCAAACGGGTAAAAACTGAATTGATTAAAACATGTAAGCAAAACATCAAATAAATTCAAATGGGATTTTATGTGTAAATCAAATTCAACGTTACTATCTAAATGTGCAAAATCACGGAATGAGGGCAGACCAATATGAAATGGGTTAATTGGTTATGATTCTAAGCACAAGGCTTAATTGACTGCCACTAGCATAGTTCTACACCCATTATTCCTTGCTTTCATGACAAACGGCCCAAAAGTAGGCTTTTCCAAAATACAGTAGAACCTGCCTATGAGCCCACCTCTGCTAAGGGTCCACTTGTTCTGAAGGACCAGTCTCAACATCCCCATTAGCATATTTCAGTTTAATTTTGCATGCCTTAAGCATTGTTAAGGGACCACCTGCCAGAAATGACTTTTTGTCTTCAAACTTGCTGAAAAATGTATCTTGGGTGGGTCTTTAACAAGTTTCTTCGAATGGTCAACTCCAGTATTTTTTCCATTTTTTATGATTTTTTTTTAATTTCTTTTTTTTTTTTCAAAAAAATCTTATCCTAGTAAATCAAATTTTCTAAAACCTCTTACCTAATTGCTTCGAAATCGGCATAGAGACACTTCTGGAGACACCAGACCTTAATTATCTCACCACGTGCCGCTGTGATTGTTTCGATTTTTACGATTTTTTGAGTGTTTTCCTATTTTCGACTGCTTCTACAAAACCTTTAGTAAGATTCACTTCAAACTTGGTTGCAATGTTTCCCTAGTAGGTCTCTATTACGTTTGTTCCAGTGGTTATGCTCCTATGACTTTTTGTATTTTTATGCAATTTTTCTTTTTTTCTTTTTTTCTTTTTTTTTCTTTTCCTTTTTTGCCAAATCATTTTTCTCTGAAACTGCTCGTCCAATACGAGGCATGCCTATTAATTTCCCACCACAATTGAATACCCTGTTGTCTTGGTAACCATAGTCTTGCCTATCAAGATACGGGCCATTGGCTGTGTAGGGAAGCATGATATTACTAAGATTTTGGAAACAAAGAATACTTGGTACAGGCAGATAGAATTTGATCCCTGTAACCAATTTAGGAAGCCCTAAATGAATATGAATTTGGCATTTGTAAACTAAAATTTCCCTAAAATACTCAAGATTTGTGAGAGAGGGGTATCTAGCCCTATCTATAACACTGATATGCCTTTGTTTCCTCGATGATTGACTGGCGTAAGCCCCGTGCTTTATGGCGGGATATTAATATGCATGTCTCGTATTGCTTCGAAATCATGCACGGACCTTCCTAGGGACCCCTTCTTGTAAATTGTTCACCAATTGGCGCTATAATTTTTAGCTTGGCTGATTTGTCAGTACCTGAGCTTTTCTAGTGGTCCTTCGTCCGTTTAAGGTCTGGCGTCCATCGTCAACGATGAACTTCTTCTCCAAAACTGTCTGCCAGATTCATTTCATACTTGGTGGCAATGTACCCTGTGGGGGTTTCTACCAAGTTTGTTCAAATAGTGACGCTCCAGTGGTTTTTTTTAAAGAAGTTTTTTTTTGTGTGTGTGTGTGTGGGGGGGGGAAATCTTTAAAAAAAAATCTTCATCTTTGAAACCCCTCACCTGACTGGTTTTAAATAACACATGAACACTCCTAGGGACTCCATTGGGAACACACTGGCTGTATCTGGCAATCAGGTTAAATCTCATTAATATATCCTCCCCAGCCTGTATGTGTGGCAGTGCTTATCTCTGATGGAGGGTACTATCAGCACAATTATCTAGGAGCCAGTATAGCACTGCCCAGTATAGAAGATGGCAATTATACCCAAGCTGGCCTGACCTGATTTCGGATCTACTTTCTCTGGCATGCCTTGGTTACCATTGTGCATTGAGCCCCGAAGGGATAATTGCCAACAATAAAAGGGGTAGCTGTGTTAATTACATGGACCACTTATTACCTGATGATATAACTGGCAACTGCATGCACACATGGTTATACACTATGGTTTAGAGCGGCCCCTGCAGAATGTGCCGTTCATGGGTCCTAATCGGTAGAGGAAATACAGGGCTTGTGATCGGCATGCCTGGTTTTAAGGGGCCGTCTGTAAAGCTCAGTGTATATAGCGTCACAGTATCTTAATCTACTCTACTTTCGAAAATACTGCCATTAGCCCCCCTCAATCATATTCTTTCTTTTAGATACTAATGTATGTTTTTATTATGAGAAGAAAAAAAAAATTCTCGTCATTTCAGGTGAGAGGTGACATATTGCAAAGGGGTCCACTTCAGGGGTTTTCTGGGCCTGCAAACTATAATATTTAACATAAAACCTTTAAATTTGGTATAAAACTTTGATGCAATGTCTAGGATGAATTCTTTTGATTTTTCTTTAAAAATAAAAGGAAAGATATTTATAATTTATCAAAAGGCACCGTTTCAATTCTCCACTTTGCATAATTCAACATTGAATAAAGACTACAAAAATAATATCTACAAACGCCACATACTGCTCCTAGGCAAAAATGTATGTATCAAAATTGGTTAAAACAGTTACCAGTAATCTCTTGAAAACCTCTGAGAAGTCAGACAAAAATTCGAATTGTGAAAATGTGATTTTGTTCTAAAATGGTCTCTCAGAGCCGTAAACTGGTCATTGTGGAAAATGTACTTGCTACCTCTGATCGATACTTGTTTTATGAGAAGTACTTGTATAGTACTATACTTTTGATGTGTTGTCATAAAAATGTCTCTTTTAAATCTATGTATTAACAAGGGGCTCATGGGCCTAATGCTCTGCTAGCATCGAGGCTATATTTCAGCTGTTCATTTCAAAGTTGTGAGTCCTGAAGTGGCTTCTCTACAAATAAAGCTGAATGTAAAAATTGTCCACCAATGGCACTTCGCCCCACAGGTAATCATAGTTTATTTGTGTAACTCCTTTGATGAATATTGTTGCGTGTGCCAAGACCACATTGAATGAATCCTTAACTTTATGTCCTCAGTGACTTTGGGACAGAAGATCAAGGATACCCAGATTATGCAATACAAGAGGCCCACGGGCGTGTCATGTGCTGTGCTGACATTGCCATTAAAGTCCAAGCTACACCCTAGCATTACAAAATCACCTCTTTCAACTTTACGGGCATGGTGACCTCACAAAAATAGGTCAAAGTCACTGATATTATACTCGATTCTAGCTTTGGACATTGTCTATATATCCTATAAATTGGCAAGTCTAGTGTAATTACTTTTCAAGATATAGAATTTTATACCTTGAAACACATTTTGGCTCATAATTTCCATCAAATTATAGGTGGCGCCACACTAGTAACATTACCAACTAAGACTTTGACCTCCCCCACAATCCTTAAAATTTAAAGATCAGCCACAAATTAAAGATGCTCGAATGTTCACAAGATTTTCATATTTTTACTCCTATATTATTATTGCATGATATTGTAGGTGACGCCCCAATATCGAAAAGATCCTAGATTTTTATACCTCTATAAGTCTTGAAAGTTGTATTGGGCTAAGCTGAAATCTATGGACATTACTGCGGACACAGGATTTTTATATTTTGACCTGTAAATAACAAATATCAGATGTGGTGCCACCAACATAGGAGTCGACAAAGATTTTTATACACTTCATAACTCCCAAACGTTATATGGGCCCATCTCTAGAATTTTGGGGTGTAGATCATTCACAAGATGACCCCAATATTCAAACTGGCCATTTGGCTTTGACCTTCAACTCGGATTAAAAAATTATAACTGTTAAAAATATGTGCCCCACATTCAGCTGTCCATATACATTGTTTGTTCAAATCGGGTCATCACTTTTCGAGTTTTTGAGGAAAAAAAATAAACTTGGATAAGCGCCAAACTCCAGAATTACTGGCTCACAGTGGCAGGGCACCAAGTACAGTTTAATGTATTATGTAACCAAGTGCAGTTTTGATCTGGAGGCTCTATTCTCTTTTCCATTGATGTCCAAGCTACATCCGGTCATTACAAAATCAGCTTTTCCACTTTATGGGCATGGTGACTTAACAAAAATAGGTCAGGGTCACTGATATTACATAACATTCTACCTTGCCATAGTCGATATATCATATATAACTTTGGCAAGTTTAGTCCAATTAGTTTTCCTAATATGGAATTTTATATCTTAAAGCACATTTTGGCTCATAATTTCTGTCAAATTATAGGTGGCGCCACTGGTATCATTAGTGTCTGAGACTTTGACCCCCTCCACAATCCCACCGAATCTTGTGAAGATGCACCAAAAATTAAAGATGCTAGAGTGTTCAGAAGATTTTTAAATTTTGACTCCTATATTACATGAAAATATGGTGGCGCCACCATTATCGAAAGCGGCCTAGATTTCCTTACATTTTCCTAAAAGTCCTGGAAGTTATATTGGGCTAACTTGAAAACTGTGGATGGTATCCAGTAACGAGCAAAAGTTTGCAGAGAGGCGGATGGACAGACATGAGTGGTTGCAAAAGCTCTACGACCTTTGATCAGCAGAGCTAAAAAGGAATCTTTGAAGATTTTCCTGGAAAACATCACAAAGATATGGTTTCCTAATAGCTGATTTCAGTTGCTAAAGTAACAGATCAAGAGTGCCCATTGTTCTATCCCCAGCCGACTGGTCTATTGTTCTCTCCCTAGTCCACTGGCCCAGTGTTCTCCCCAACCAATGAGCAGTTTATTCAGTTCCCATTGCCCAGCAGATTCAGACCCGGGGAAGACAACTTGATTAACCACTTATGGTTTCATTGATTCTAAACCTGTCGATATATATATCTCAAGTGTGTCGTAAATATATAGCCCAGAAACAAACATTTAATTACATATTCTAACCAATTAAAGAGTCCATACTTTATTAGTTTTTACAACAATGTACCTTCAAAGATTGAGTAATGTGGTTTTATGACCATCATCCAGTGATTCTGAGACACAAAACCTTTATGAGGATTGAGTAATACGGACTTGGCTAGTTTGATCCTCACGTTTTTTATTTAATATCATGGTGATTTGACATTTCGATTACAATAGTGTATTGCCCTTTCCGCCAGTCGATATTTGCTTTTAACTTTACAACTCGACGTGTTGTGGCTGGACTTGTTTCTGAACAGGCGTGTGTCATCTTTGCTGTGACTTCTGTGATAAATATACCACTATACATTTAAGTCTTATTACAAGTCCCACCTGGGAGAACAGAACAAGGGACATTGTTATAATTTTTCGATCGGCAAGGGGATATCTGCATCGTAGCAACGCTGATCTTGGTATGAAACAGAGAGGACCCTTCACATCATAGTTCACCGGACCACTCCCGTCTCTGTAAAGTCAGCTGAGCACAGGTTCGTCATAGTCCTCTTGTTTATATATATTATATGCAGAAATATTTGCCGTGTGGAATCGGAGGCGAATGTAACCTTTCAAAAACACAGCTTATGCTTCGAATGACACTACTGACAATGCCGATGAAAGCCTGTGTGAGCAATCATCCTTTATTTTAGTACAGAACAAAGTATAGAACAAAAACTCATGTTTGAACACGAATTAGGTGACAAAATAGGAAAAATAAGCGGAGCATGAACTAATGTTGCCTCGGTAGAGGTCATTTGAAAGTATGTGTTCATTACACTTGTAGTACATATTGTAAAATCCTGAAGTATTTTATGAGTAAGATGCTCGATTAAAGTTGTCAGTCAAGCTATTGCACAAGCAGCACTTGTGTATGAGTAAGATGCTCGAGTAAAGTTGTCAGCCAAACTATTGCACAATCAGCACTTGTCAAAACAAAGTGGACAATGTGCATTCCTTCAGGCAAAACATGAGTGTGGCTCATGGGGTGCGGGGAACAGATAATTGACGCAAGACAAAGTCTTGCGTACAAAGGTTTTTGGCTTGTAACTTCGGTTTATGTAACTCCGTAACAAGTAGATACAAACTGCCGAAAAGCACTTTCTTTGTGCTTCATAAAATTGGCATCAGTATGGTAAAGTTGCGCAAGCAACACTTGCAATGTTGTCTGTACCATGTCCTGATGAGGATTTGATACGTCCTTACTGCATAGCTGCAGGGTAATAAACCGATTACCTGAGCAGGTGATGGGCACAGGGTGTCTGGGGAACAAGTCATTGCTTCTGGCCTATTGTGAAGGTACCTTACACGTAATGTAATTAAATCAACGGATACCGTGAGAGAATGACTTCTGTACCCCGCATCAGTGATCCCGGTATTTGTAGGATCATTGATGGCATATGTACAATTAGAGTAACTGCAAACTTGGCAGAACTGTTGCCAAAAAAAGGTGACTCTCTCATTGTTTAAAAGAGCTTGTATAAGCAACTCGTGCTAAGGTTCTTATATAATGATTAAATGCTGACCTTCAATAATTTGTAATAAAAAGGGTATGTTCAAGTAATAAAGAAGCAGATCGTGCCTCGGCTCCCGACCTGATGATGACCAGTCATCTTGGTGTCCTGACTTATTCATTATGAACAGCAGTCTTCTGTGTATGTCAACCGTCGACCATTGCAGACAAGCCTACCGCAGTCAGATATGTTAAGATGCACTAAGTCCGCATAAAGTTGTCATAAGTTTTTCGTTGGCGAGCTTGCCAGGATACAAGTAATGTCAGGAGGGAAACCAACGATTGACTGGGATCAAGTAAGAAAGAACTGGGAGCCATCCACATCATACAAGGAGGCATTTCAAACACAGGCCGGAGCAGAAACCAAGACCCCGGCGGAGAAGAAGGTACCTACCAAGAGAACAAAACATCAAAATGACAAGGATGCAACTAATGATCACCACTCAGAAAACTAGTAAGTGGAATGGGCTACTTTCTCTGTCAGTCTTGTGAAGTTAAAGATATACTCACCCTTAGCGACTTAAAGAAGCACATCAGACAAGAACATTGTTGCAGCCATTTCATTTACATTCTAAAGTGTGTGGCCTGTCAGTGGGAACTGGGAGAAGCAACAGCGGTAAAAGACTACCGGAGGGTGACAGTTTTAATGCGCCAGCACCTCGCCTACGCTTATCACGGTGTAGTAAAGCAGTACTCAGTGACGAGAGTAAAAGAAGAGGTAAGAAGGCAACGATCACCCCCATCCCACCTGAAAGACTTTTACTTCTTGTAAACGTGTAACTGTAAGCAAAGCAACATGAACCCCGAGCAGATGGAACATTTGCAGGCAAACATAACAGGCATGGTGGAAAATTTCGCCATGTTACAGGATCGCTTTCAGAACGATCAAAGGGAGCAGTGGCAGCTCCAGCAGCGCAGGGAAGTAATTAACTCCCTCTGTGCGGGTCTCGCCCACTGCGATGGGGAGGTGAGCTCCCAGACCCGAAATTACATATATGACATTGAACTATTGATACCGCAGCTGCAGAGTGATAATGCTGGGATAGTGCAGGTGGTGTTAAAAACATCCACGGGTGCCCTACGGAGAGAGTTGAGGAGGTTCTTGGAGAGGCAGCCCGAGAACTGGGACCAGATACCATGGCCCCGGATTAAGGCCCATGTCGAGAGGACCTTCCTCTCGGCTGATGAGAACGAACGGCTGAGGGTGGACCTTGAGAAAATCTCGCAGCGGGGAGGAGAGACGCTGGCCTCCTACAACAGAAGGTTCGGGGAAGCAACCCAAAGGGCCTACCCCGGTGAACGATCGCCTGACGGGGAACGAATTATTCTCCGCCAGTATCTGAGGGGCTTGGAGTCAGAAGAACTGGCCAAAAAGGTCAGCCTGGAGTTGCAGGACCAGATGCTGGAGGCAGCGTTAGTGTTTGTGGACCAAGAAGAGGCCGGTTTGGAGCACTTTGCGGGACTCCGGCGCCAAGAAGAAGTGATGGACACGTCAGTGCTGCAGCCAGCTCTGCCCGCCGCCCAATTCCCGTTGGAGGAGGTTCTCACCGCACTCAAGAAAATACAGAGAGGCCAAGAACGGATGGCCGGTTGAGTCAGCACTGTAGAGACGTCCCTCAAGGAGCTGCAGCCACGGGAAACGCCCGGAACCCAGAGGCCCAGGGTAAACCCAAGGTCACCTGGCAGCGTGGCCTGTTTCCTCTGTGGAGGCCCCCATTACAAAATAGGGTGTCCTCAGCGCCCACAGCAGCAGCAACGGCGACCCCGGGATCAGGCACCACCATCACAACGGAACCAAGAAAACTAGAAGAGGCGGGAGTGACCAGCACCAGCTCCAGATTGGGTTTGTCAATTAACACGCATAATGTGAGTATTAGGTGTTTAATTGACACTGGGGTTTGTGTCTCACTCTTGCACAGCAGGGTTTTTAGGAAAATTTGTAAAGAAACTGGTAGAACTAGGCTGTTACAGCCAGCTCCCCCTGTTGTTAACGTATCAGGCAAACCAATTAAGTTTCTCGGTAAGACAGAGATTAATTTTGGGGAGCTGGGCCTGTTAAGTATGATAATAGTAGAGAATATATTACATGAATGTATTTTAGGCGATGATGCTTTGACAATAGGTCAAGCAGTCGTGGATTATGGAGCCAAGGTATTGAAATGGGGCTCCAAGGTTTTTAAGGTATATCCTTATAAGGCCCCCAAGGGCCTGGAGACAGCACGTGTGCTGGCAGATGGGGACAGTGCAGTGCCCTCTGCTTATGCGGAAGTCTTGCAAAAATACCATGACGTATTTTATTCTGAGGGTAAACCCTTTGGGCAGTGCCCCTTAACTCAGGTCACCATAAACACTTGCGATCATTCTCCCATTAGGCAGAGACCCTATAGGACCCCTTTTGCCAAACGCAAAGTGGTGGACGAATGTATCGACCAGATGTTAAAAGATGGAGTAATTTACCCTAGTAATTCGCCCTGGGCATCCCCAGTGTGTTTGGTCCCCAAGATGGACGGGACCACAAGGTTTTGTGTAGACTATAGGGCCCTGAACGACATCACTGTTAAAGATAGGTACCCGTTACCCTTGATCCAGGATATTTTTGACCAACTGGGGGGTAAAAGGGTGTATAGTGTATGCGATTTGAAGAGCGCGTACAACCAACTTCCTGTTGCCCCGGAGGACCAGGACAAAACGGCCTTTGTATGTCATCGCGGATTGTTTAATTTTAAAGTAGGGTCATTTGGCCTGGCAAATATGTCAAGTATATTTCAAAGAACAATGGAATTGGCCTTGAATGACTTGCTGGGCAGGTGTGTATGGGTATTTCTCGATGATTTGGTTATTGTCTCCTCCTCTGAGGAAGAGCATGAGCGGGATCTCGAGGCAGTATTCTCGCGCTTGCGTACAGCAAAGTTACATTTAAAACCCTCAAAGTGTTTCTTTGGAGAGACCAAAATTAAACTGCTTGGCTATGTCATAACCCCCGAGGGTATTCAGAGTGACCCAGAAAAGGTGCGAGCCATAGCGGAAATGCCACCCCCCACCACTGTTAGGCAGGTGTGCTCCTTTATAGGAATGGTAAATTATTACTCCAAGACCATCCCTGGGTATGCTAACACAGCAGAGCCCCTGATTCGACTAACAAAGAAGGACCAGCCCTTCATGTGGGGACCCGAGCAACAGGGTGCTTTTGAAACTTTAAAGCAGTTGTTTATGTCCGAAAATATTATGGCATACCCACAAACAGATAAGGCCTATAAGCTCTACCAGTGATACCTGTATAGGTGGCATACTGGTGTAAGATGACTCTAGGGGTATGGAGAGGGTAATTCAGCATATTTCCCACCAACTCTCCACTACCCAGCGCAAGTGGTCAACTATTGAAAAAGAAGCTTACGCAGTGGTCTACTGCATAGATAAGCTCAGAGCTTACTTTTACGGGGCTGATTTCACTGTTTATACAGACCACCGACCCTTGCGCTCCCTGTTTACAAAGGAAATGTGAAACACTAAGATCCAGCGTTGGGGTGTATTTTTGGCAGAGTTTGGTGCGAAAATTAGATATGTGGCTGGAAGGACCAATTTGAAAGTGGATATGCTCTCAAGACTTCCGCCCCCGTGTGTTGGCGTGGTAGACACAGCCGAATGGACGGACCCTGAGGCACTGCCTAGCCAGGAAGCCGTAACTAGGATTCCCCTAGAGGCGGATCGGTTGGAGGCAGAAAGGGTTAAGGCTGAACAAGTCAAGGAATACCCCTCCTTGTTTGCTGAAGCGCAAGGCCCAGACTCTGACTATGAGGTGTATGATGGTCTTCTGTACTCCATTAAAAGGCCTTCTAACATGTCCCCCTGGTACCCCAGGTTAGTTTTGCCTGAGGCATTTCGTAACCAAGTAATTGAAAGGTGCCACAAGGATGTAGGTCACATGGCGGTAATAAAGACCTTAAATCGAGTCAGACAGGCCTATGTGTGGTCAGGCATGAGGCAGTCAATAACTGACCGATTAAAGCTTTGTCCCGTATGCACTGTTAACCAGCATAGGACAGAGAGGCCCCCTATGGGAGAGATGCCTTTGCCAGCCTACTGTATGCAGGTGGTGGGTATGGATCTCATTGGTCCCTTTGTCCCAAGTGAACAGGGCAACAAATACACACTAGTCATAGTAGACCATCTGTCTGGATGGGCGGAGGCCTTCCCCATTCCCAGCAAAAGTGCTAACGCTGTAGAAACTGCCCTGGCGGAGGAATTTATTCCCCGTCATGGTGCCCCGGAAGTAGCCATTACTGACAGGGGACTTGAGTTTTCTGCCGGGCACTTCCGGCAGTATTTGAAAGATCTGGGGATCGAGCACCGCCAGTCTACTCCCTACCACCCTGAGACCAACGGTAAAGTAGAGAGGGTAAACAGGACTTTAAAGACAATGGTCACTAAATTAGTGAACAACAATGCCCGGGAATGGCAGAGTCAGTTAGCCAATGCTCTGTGTGCCTACCGTAATAGTGTCAATGATGCTACAGGGTTCACTCCCTTCTACCTCATGCATGGGCGGAGAGGGAGACTACCTCTCACTAAATGCTTGAGTGCTGGCTCAGGACTTGATAACTTGGGTGGCAGGTTAAACGATATTGCGGAAGCCCTTGTTCAGGCCCAAGAGAACCTGGCAGCATCTATACACTATAACAGGGAAAAGATAAACAAACGGGTGCGTGCCGGGGAACTCAGACCGGGGGACACGGTCATATTTAAGGCTCATGAAAACATGACCTTTACCTCAGGCTGGGACCCCCAATATGAAGTGACCCGTGTCCGCGGCCCGGTTTGCTGGATCAGGCATCAACAAAGCGGTAAGACTCGAGTGGTCAACAGGGTAAAACTGTTGTCAGTGGACCCTAACATAGCTTGGGGTGAGCTGTGGCCTCGGCCCCAATGGAACCCCCAGAAGGGAGTTCATTTCTCGTTGACAGCCGTACAGCCTGTCGCTGCACCAGCTGGAGCAGCAATCGCTGGACCCTCTGGCATGGTGGCACCCGGAGAAGATAATGGTTCAGACTCAGATTCTGAACCGGGGAATGTACTTGACGAGGTTCAGGAAGATACTGAGGTCCCTATGGAGGCTGGGGCAAGAGACCCTAACGCGACCGCTGTGGTTCGGGCTCCCCGCTTCCAACATAGATGCGGGACAAGGTCGAACACTGGTATGTCTATCCTATCAGTGGTCGGTGACAGTGCTCCAAATCCCGTGCCCAGCAGGACGCGGTGGGAGCGGGCCGATTGTAGTCCCTACAATCGAGTCAACAGACCAAGGCGTGTCGGCCGGCCATCTGCAGTGGTGCATGACGAACCCGGAACCAGCCTCACTCTGAGGGTGGATCCAGAGGTGACTCATGGTGAAGTTGCACAAGGTGCTGATCAAGCCAGTCAAAATGAGACTGCAAGCGACCAGCACCCTTACTTCACAAGGTCGAGGGGACGAGCACTATCTCCACCTCCACTACCAGTAGCAGTAAAAAGGCCTGCCGTCATGGATGCAGAATGCCCTTGAACACAAGGAGAGTTAAAACGTCAGCGTATAGCAGCGGTGGAACTTGTTTCCACTTTGTGTTGTTAGCCTGGTGTTTTCAATCACTCAATGCAAGTATAGACCCTTTGGAGGATGGCCTTCTTCTAACCAAGGCAGACCAGTTCAGAGTCCAGTCGGCGTGGGTGGTTTAACTTTTTGGGCTTGATCGGGCATACCTTATTTGGGCTTGCGACCGATGACAGCATTGAGGAATGCAAGCGTGCGATCAGGAACAGTAGACGTTATCAACAGGAAATTGTCCACCAGCTCAATGCACGACCACAATGTTAAATAGGACTCAGAATGCTGTGGCCTGGAATGAGCACCAAATTGCTCAAGTCACAGACTTTATTTCTAATCGTTTGATACCCAAAATCAACAAGGCCCTGTCAAAATTGAACCACACAAACAACAGAGTGTACCGCCTGGAGGGTGCATTCTATTTCGAATGGGTGGTGGTGACTCTGGAGCAAGTGACTGTTTCGTATGTGCGCCTGCTGCATGCCCATGCCAGGCAGAAGGCCTCCTTGGAAATGGGGAGACTCACGGAGGACATTCTCAGTTTGAGACAGCTCCAAGACATACTGAGCAGGGCCACGTACACTACCACTTATCCGGTGGACCCCCTTCAGTGGTATTACGAACATGCACACATATACCCTGTATGGGGTAAGGAAACGCTGATCTATCGTGTCAAGTTGCCCTTGATTGATGGACACTTATACAATAGGTATAACTTGGCCTCATGGCCGGTACCTTATAAGGGGCATGACTATTCTATACAAATCCAGGCGGACCATGCGGATGTGGGCATGAGTACGCTCAATGCAGATATATTTCATCCAACTGGCTGTATGGGGTGGAAACCCATGGTTTGTCGGACGGGCCCTGGCTTCAATGCACATAGGTGGAGCTGTCCCAAGACGCTAATTGCCGGAAATAGGCAACGTAGCAAGCATTGTAGAGCCCTGCTTAAGCAGGACGGTAATGTGACTCAGCTAAAGGAAATAAGTTATGGAGAGTATGTGGTAGTGACGTGGGGTGAAACATTTGAGACCCGTTGTGAAGGTCAAGCAAGCTCTCGGCAAGCTGTGACCGCAGGGAGTTATCTCATAACAGTGTCCCCACGCTGTACTATCATGGGGGATGGAGTAACACTTACAGGTCTTATCGAACGTGTGGGCCACGTGTCTATCAAAGCGATGCATGTAGCCACACCCAATATGCTAAACATCACTGATATGATTCCCCAGGAGCAAGCTATTTCTCTCTTAAATAAACCCCATTTTGATCAAAGGTACCCTGAGGCTCAGATACGCCTCGCTCCCCTCCCTATACCCCCGCCTGCCTCTTTTAATTGGATTCATCACAGTGGCACTATTTCAGCTGGGCTAGCTTTCACTATTGCGGGTGTAATGATAGCTGTAGCCATAGTGTGTTGCATAGCCTGGCGGAAACGTAAAACTATTAAGAAGCGTTTGCAGCACATTTTAACTGAAGAGGGTGGAGATGGGACTTCCCCTGGTGGTAAAATTATCGAATCTGAAACGATCCACATTTACCCTGATGAAATCGCTTCAGCAAAAGAAAAGCTTCTTGCTGAAGCTACGGACACCCCAGGAGAACCCAGGTCCAATTCTAGAGAACACACTCCTAGTAATTTTGAAGACATTCCGACCACGCATGCTTTCACCTTTTTGGCTACCCCTCCCCTTAACAATAGTCCATCAAAAACACCCACTTAATCTGCTTGTTCCATGCACCTCAGCCCTGAGGGACACCGTCACGTGGTGCTGAGGGTGCTCCCTAAGTGGTGGTGATTCGTGTGGCCGCACGATATCTTGAGTGTATGTTACAATGTGGTCCCCATGGTTTCGGATTATTATGTAACACTGTTAGTTGATGCTTGCTCTTGCTTGTACCCATGGGTAATGTGCACTGCCCATCTTAAGGGAAATGTGTGTGTTTAGATCAGTAACTGTTCACGCGATGATAGGTAATCCATACCTGTTAATTGTGTGCTCATCCCATGTAATTAGTTACATGATTCCGTGAGTGGAAGGTTATGAGCCCTGATCAAGCTCTTTGTGACCCAGTCTCTGACTGTGGAGTGACCCAGTCTCTGACTGTGGAGTGACCCAGTTTATAACTGTGGAGTAAGGCAGTAAATGTATTTTTAGCCCATTAACTGTTCATGGGCGACATGTTCTGAAATTCTCAGGGATACTGTTTCCCTCACTGGGAGCCGTATTCTTTGAGTGAAACTGCTGGACCTTGTTATAACTTATTGCTTGCTGGGATCATTTATTCTATTTATGTACTCTATATAATCGTGTATTACATCATATGTCTCATTGGTGCCCTTGTGCTCCTTGTCACCCTGGAGTCTCCTGTGCAACCCACACAGTGGCGAAGGGAGTGTTGCAATCAGCAGGCCACTAACGGCGACTGTAATATAGTACATCTTCACAGTGTATTTTTGGTAATGCCGTATAATCAAGTACTCAACAGAAGTGCCGCCAAATGCTTCCAACGGCACCATATGCGTAGTATTCTAGTATTAACTGGTCACTGTTATTGTTCAACTATAGCTATGTGTGTGTATGTTGGTTACGATTGTAAGGATGGTTACTGAATCTGCCATCCCAACGGTGGGCTATGTGCTGGTAACCTCTGGCCCCACTTGCTGACACACACCATGTTTCTAGTTTGTATATTCTAGTAGTATAAAAATATACTGGCGAGCTAATTTTCCTTGTTGCAGTTTGCTTTGCAAACTTAAAACAAAGGTAAGAGAGATTATGTTGTGTTGTGATATGTAATGATTGACCGATGGTTAGCTTGTCAAGGTACAAGCCGTACAAGCCCAGGTTAGAGGCTACATTGGGGTCAAATTTTTTCTTAATGATTCTTCACCCAGCAAGCAAATGTTTTATGTAACGAATATGTCGATCCAGCAGGGCTCGTAGCCCAAATTAAATGTATATAATGATGAGCAAAAGGTGATATATTAAATGGAATATTCTTTGTGTTGTTCAACAGTGAATCAGAATGTTAAGGTGCATAGGTAACCTGTCGCAATGACTATCCTTTGCGAAATAAAAAGCCAGAAAAAGTACTAACCTGCCTAGGTCCATTGTGTAAAGCATATTCCAGCGTTCTAAGGTAAATAATCCTTTTATGGTATGTTGGTGATCCATTATAGTTTCAAAATACTTTTGAAACTTAAAACAAAGGTACGAGCGTAAAATCCTGAAGTATTTTATGAGTAAGATGCTCGAGTAAAGCTGTCAGTCAAGCTATTGCACAAGCAGCACTTGTGTATGAGTAAGATGCTCGAGTAAAGTTGTCAGCCAAGCTATTGCACAATCAGCACTTGTCAAAACAAAGTGGACAATGTGCATACCTTCAGGCAAAACATGAGTCTGGCTCACGGGGTGTGGGGAACAGATAATTGACGCAAGACAAAGTCTTGCGTACAAAGGTTTTTGGCTTGTAACTTCGGTTTATGTAACTCCATAACAAGTATATACAAACTGCCGAAAAGCACTTTCTTTGTGCTTCGTAAAATTGGCATCAGTATGGTAAAGTTGCGCAAGCAACACTTGCAATGTTGTCTGTACCATGTCCTGATGAGGATTTGATACGTCCTTACTGCATAACTGCAGGGTGATAAACCGATTACCTGAGCAGGTGATGGGCACAGGGTGTCTGGGGAACAAGTCATTGCTTCTGGCCTATTGTGAAGGTACCTTACACGTAATGTAATTAAATCAACGGATACCGTGAGAGAATGACTTCTGTACCCGGCATCAGTGATCCCGGTATTTGTAGGATCATTGATGGCAGATGTACAATTAGAGTAACTGCAAACTTGGCAGAACTGTTGCCAAAAAAAGGTGACTCTCTCATTGTTTAAAGAGCTTGTATAAGCAACTCGTGCTAAGGTTCTTATATAATGATTAAATGCTGACCTTCGATAATTTGTAATAAAAAGGGTATGTTCAAGTAAAAAAGACGCAGATCGTGCCTCGGCTCCCGAGCTGATGATGACCAGCCATCTTGGTGTCCTGACTTATTCATTATGAACAGCAGTCTTCTGCGTATGTCAACCGTCGACCATTGCAGACAAGCCTACCGCAGTCAGATATGTTAAGAAGCACTAAGTCCACATAAAGTTGTCATAAGTTTTTCAATATGATATGTAGGGCATAAGAAAAAGGAAATGAAAGAATTGGATAAATAGTGACCAATAATACAGTTTAGAACATAAAGGAGAAAGGGTGTATGTAAAACTAGAAAAACTTGTTTGAAAAGGCACAACAACGATGAAAGCCCATCGTACACATAACATGTAAGCTGATCATAAGGGGTAACCGTTTGCGAGAGAAACGGACCCATAAATTTCCACGTTCATCTGAGAAAGTTTTAGAAATATGAAACAAAGAACGCAGAGGTAGGGTCTATGGCAACATGCTGTTGAGGAAAGATGCAGAAAACAGGCCGATTTAGGACTGCAGGCTTAACCATTTGATGCAGCAATAGATGTGCGAGATAACACGTACTATGCTACCTGCTCTTGGTGAATTTACAGCTAATATTTAGTCAATGGCATGTCACCTATGTTGCAATCAAAGTTGTAAAGGTTTCTATCAATAAACTTTCATATAACATCATTTTAGGTATCTATGGTAGACGTCATAGTCATCATGAAAATAAATTTGTCACAATGTTTTGGGGAAAGATTGTTTTAATATTGGTAAATCAGTCTTATCGAAACTACTGTCACCAATTTGACTGGTTTCATACGGCACGTTGCAAAGCATATCAAAGTTTGTTGTTTCCATAACCTTGGTAGAGTTAGTCTGTAACATATTGGTTTGTCAACAGGTGCCAAAGTTTACCTTTTGGAAAATCAAAATTGTGCGTATCTGTTTTTCGTATGAAGTCATAAACTTAGATGACTTGAATAACGCCAAGGTGTTATTGTGTGGTCGTTTATGAGCCTTGGAAAGCGATGCACCATTCCAAGCTCTAGCAAGCCATGGCTATTAGACATATTTCGTAACGAATTTGTCAGAAAGTGTGTCATCTGGTATAAACACAGGCAAACGATATGAAAGAACTGACTAACTCAAGTTTCTAATTCGCCATGAGAATTACATAAAACTATGGTCGGCCAAATAAACAACAAAAGTAGTGGTTCTAAGGGTCTTCCTTGGAGTGCAATGAGTTCCCTGATAGCCTCATTGCATGCTATCCCCTTATATCAATCTGCACCATCACCAGGCTGTGCCCACATATTTCCCTATTACAGTACCTGAAAAATTGCATTTTAGGTGGCTGCAATTCAAAGCCAAATGTTTTGGCAAGATTCTCTATAACCCCCCCCCCCCCAAAAAAAACAAAAACAAAAAACTATCTGTTATGTAACTGCAAAGGTGATGACCATGCATAGACACAGTAACATGTGCTATGTGATCAAAGAGACAGCAAAAGTTTTGGAAAGTAAAGTTTGTGTCAGCTTCAGTGCCAAACCAAACTCGAGGACACTTTTGGTTTCAGCACCAACATCCAAATGAATGCCTTGAATCAATCATTTGATATTCAGAGCTGGCTGAAACAGTGCCCTGTTAAGCTTGCAAACTACCCTTGAGAGCAGATTGTTGCTTGGCAGTTTTTCCTTTTCTTGATTGGCATCATCTGTACTCTGTCCCACAATTACAGTCAAAACACCATGCATTCCATCTATCACGTCCGCTCCTTAAATCCGACGATATATGCAATAGAAATGATGCTAATGCTGAAGTATCTCTAATGTTCCTGGAAAAAGTACAGCACTGGCAAATGATAAATACTAATACACATTTATGGAACAGAGCAGCTCTGCAGCTGTAGGTATCTGAATATCTTTGCATTTGTTCCTTGTGAGAATTTTTTTGCGAACCAACAATGATGTGCGTCACAATGATAGCCTGAATGAAAGGATGAGCAAATACTGATTGGTCGTATTATTCGTGAATCTAGACATTTTCTTTGCATGTTTTTTTTGTTTTGTTTTTGTTTCGTTTTGTTTTGTTTTTGTTTGTTTTGTTTTTGTTTTTGTTTTTGTTTGTTTTGTTTTTGTTTTTGTTTTGTTTTTGTTTTTTGTGTCCATTTGTTTTCTGGTTTTTTTGGTTTTTGTATTTTATTTTATTTAGTCTTTTTCTTGTTTTTCGTATTTTTGTCTCTGTTTTTGCTTTGTTTCGTTGTGTTTATTTGTTTGTTTGTTTGTTTTTGTGTGGTTTTGTCCCGTTATCGCCAAATATCAACTAAACAATTCAAGAGAAGTATTGGGAAAGTTTTCGGTAGACATTTGATGTTTGCGCAGGCACACTAGGCTCATTGTCAGTGCAGCTTTTAACCAATACCAAAGAAAGGTAGTTTCATACACCCTGTTTCTGTTTGGCATAAACCAAACCATAACCATTCATGCTAGTTCTCCACATTGAATGCTACGGTACACATGAATTTTATAGACAGATGCGCTAAGGTATAATTTAACATTTGGCATTGGGGCCCATGGGTCTACTGGTCTTTATGTAATTGTGAGCGTGATTATACAACTATTGCTTAAAATTACGGCATGGGGAATTCCATCCCGATATTTAAAGCAAAATTTATGTAACTAATATCACTTTATAAGGTTGTCAGGTATGACATCCATTTACTTTTACTGTAATTGAACTGAATATTGTGTGGTCTTTAAAACGCGCTGTGGATATGTAGAGCAGATTCTGAACAAAGGTAAAGTAAAAACATTTGCTTTGTTAAGTTTAAGATGCCACTCATTCCTCAATGTAAATACGGAATAATATAAGAGGTAGAACGGTGCCTTGCTTCCGGTCTTTGCTGTAGGTAAAAGGTCCTAAAATGTTGTCATTCATGGAAACCCTCACACTTTGGGGTGAGTATATTTTCGGTAATACCCGACATAAACAGTCGAGACGCCTTTACTAGCAAAACATGGAAGAGTTTGACATAATTCACCCGGTCGAATATTTAAGTGGTATCCACGAAATTAAAACTAAGATTGGTGTCAAGACACAAGTAAGTAAACACACTTGGAAAGGTACATTGAATTGTTGACATTTTGGATTTGAACCGAAATTGTAAATCATATGTGCAGCACTTATCCGAGTTTTCCATAAACATAATCTGATCATATACAAAGAAAAAAAAAGCCCAAATCACCCTTGGAGTTCGTTTTGGCTAGATGAGTTTGATTTAACATCCGTGAGGCTACCAGGGACTGCACTGCCTATTTACATGGAATTAAAGAGGCATGTAAGATGGATATTCAGTGGAACTGTACCGTTGACGATATGGTCAAAATAATGTCTCGCCCCTTCATCGTTTTCGTGTTTTTTTTTTAAAGATAGCATCTAAATTTTGGGCTTGACTGATTTCTTTTGGTTTTTTTTGGGGGGGGGGGTAGGGAGGGAAGGTGGAACGGCGGGGTGGGTGTGTTAATACGCCAAAGAGTTTTACAATATTTTCCAATTTTGCTCCTTTCATACAAAATGAATTTATACTTTTGCCTGCATTTCTCTGCAAAAATGATCGATAGTATGTAGAGATCAATTCATCGACCAAAAAAGATTGCGCACCCTTTGCTGGTTCAATTTTCTCTGACAATAAATCAGCGAATTAAGTACTCAAAATGAATCCAGCTAGATTAGTAGCGCCATACTTCTTTATTCTTCTCCACCAAGCGACGTGCACAGTGAAATCTGGCTCTAGTGCTTTTACTAATATCTGCAATTGCGCTGGATATCGGGGAAATGTCATGTTTCCAAACGTAATAGTGCTGTAGGGCTTCATGAATCTGACATTCAACACCGTCATTCCATCCAAGCAGCAGTTTCGGGGGCATTTTGTAGTTTCAGGGTTGATAGCTCTGACGGTTTCTAAACATACAGACAAGTTATTATCATGAAACCTGTAAATGCTTGTAGCGTGTGTTGCACGTGTGAGATTTTTATAATTAAAATCTGACCAAGGAAAATTGACACAATTCAACCTGTCATCAAGAAAACGTTTGTATTCGTAAATATTGACTGTTGTTGCCTCAAAACAGAAAGGTTTTGAGCACTTGAGAGGTTTCCTCATCCTTAACAAAGTAAAATGTAGGGAAATGCAAATTTAAATTGCCTGAGTAACTATCCAATAATATATTGTCTTGGTGCTTAATTTACGGATGAAAAGAAATGCCTCTTTTCGATGCTGCTGATCGTCCTGTTATATACACTGAATATTAATCGAGGCGACGTGTTTGATGATCGAACTCCACCGTTTGAATGGGAATGCCGCTTGTTTTGTTAGCAGTGATACTAGAGGTAAAAAGTCGGCATTGAAATCATGATCTGAAATGTTATTCATGTTCAACCCATCCCATGTAACACTGAATTCCCTCAGAATGTCACAGTTTTCACGATAGTCATCGCTGACTCTGACTGTATTGCATGGACAGGTGGTTTAAGATTTATGATTGGTATATTGGGCATCTCATGCGCAAATGGAATTCCACAAGCCAGTTCAGCCGTATATAGAACGGGAAATATTGTATAGTCAATACTTTGTTTCCAAAAAAATGGCACATCCACCGTAGGAGATCCCAAACACGGACTCATTCATATCAGACACACGTTTCACATAATACTAGCGATAATGTGTGCAATAATGAAAGGGCCATTGCTCATGCCACCGAATAATTTTAGTTTATTTTGAGATTCCTTTTCTAATACTCCCATCTCACAACACCATGACCATTGGTGTTACATGAAGCAACTTGAAAGGAAATTGTGATAATGAACAACTGCTAGATAGCTCTGCTGGCAGCATGTCTGAAGTTCTTCAGATTTATGGACACAAGGCAGGCCATTGGCGAGGCATTCAATTTAATAGTATCGCTGCAACTTCTGATTTTTCATTATGTCTAGCATTTTCTTTAAGTTACCATTCCTTTATATAACACCACTGTTTAACATTTGCTTGATTTAAACACCTTTCTGTATACGGTTAAAACTATCAGGCTATACAGTTCCTTAGGAAAGCTTAGCCCATCGATCACATTGGCATGGCATTTACCAACTGGATCAAGGTTTATCAGAGCATTAAATATGTCATAAATATGCGTTTCACATTCCATTCAGGAAGAGGAATTTTTACCATTTTCAAATCATCTATAGTCGAATATACACGAACGTTCTCTAAAATATTTTTGTCCCCTTTGATTTCATCTTCAGTAAATCGACCGGGAAGAGCATTGTTCTCATTTTCCTGTGAATGGCATTATTTTCTGTTTTCCTAGATTTCGATTTGTCCTCCTAAACCACAAGCTGAATTTTCTCCAAAGTTGGTATGAATGTACATGTAGTTTGATTAATTAGCGATTTTATGTTTCATTACATGAGAATATAGATATTTGTTGTATTAAAAATAGAATAAAATTAATAACGAAAATTATCAAAAGAGATGCACGTGAGCCTGTTTTCGTTAGGGACACATAATATTATGTACGTGTATTCAAACGTAATGGACAGAATCCTTGAGGAAACCCCTTTCGAGAAAATCCTTTTTATGAAATTAGTTACCCTTCAGTAAATTTTAGAATCCTTACAATTTTTTTCTGGAGGAAAAAATCTGAAATTTGTCTTATTGTGTTTTGTGCATCACTGCACTTTTTTGGTCAAAATATTTTTGTTCATTGTGGGGTAATATTCAGAAGTCATCTTTGTAACTGCTTGGCCCACTGATTCAAATTTTCATACAACACTCCTGGCTAACCCTGGACCTTACTTGTTCAGAAATCGGCACTGCATTCTATATTCTTTCACTCTCATGAAAATTATCCACAACGGCTGGAATGTTTTTGGGATTGCACACGAACACTTTTGTGTGGCTGAAGACTTCATTTTGTAATTTACGTCTTAAATACTGTAAGCTGGACACTCTTTAAACTGGAATGAATGTACCTTGTCTCGCTCTTTAGCAAATATTATAGCTAAGTGGCAGCATGTTCCTTTCCTCATTTTCATCATATGTGTAAAATAATGTTATAAACTGCATGTTAGCATGGTTCCTATATGACCACTATTGCCAATGCATGTATACGCAAAATCGTACACCCTGTCCAAAACCGTATACTATCTCCACATCTGTCTCGATGAACGGATGAAGCATAGTGCTTAGTGCTGGACCCATGTGCCGATGCCCTTTCTGATTCCCTGCTTAGGCCGCCAGTCATGGAATTATCTTTGTCGTTTCAAATGTGAAGTGTAAGATGCTCTGTGTCCTCCGTGGCATCATGTCTCCTCTAATCTAACGTCCAAAGATAAAATGTTCACGATATTTATTGTACAATTAATCAGTAGTTTGACTTATGCTTTGTTCAAGTCGAAACATGGTTCATGTGCACCACTAATGCTTATTGACACCTACGGCACAAAACACTCAAGATTTATTTGCTAATACAAGACTATGTTCCCGCTGAAAAAGGAAGACACATCCTGTTATGGGACACCTGAATGTACTTCGACATAATATTCCAGGTTTGTTTACTGCAAACAAGACACTCTGTTTCCGCTGAAATATTATGCAGTAAAAGAACACCTACCCTGGAATGAAACATCCATACTTTTCAAAAATATATATTGCTTTTCCATGAATTGAAAATTTCGTCACAGTCACCATGTTTATGGAGCTATACTTTCAGTAGTCAGATATATTTACCTTGTTCATTTAAAACAGTCATGCTCATTTTCAGTTGTACAATTATATCAACTTATGACGAGAAACAGTTACTTGAAAACACACAAACACAAAGAAATATATATACATATATATATATATATATATATATATATATATATATATATATATATATATATATATATATATATATATATATATATATATATAATCTGATCAGATCAGCCTTGCCTTTGCTACACTCTATGATAAATTTAACTAAAGGCCATATATTTTATATCTATTATTGTATCTATCCTTAACTTTGAGTGCACATCGGTAGACAAACCCTTTTGATATTGAATTGGCTTTATTTGTGATATTACACGCGCTGCATAGAATACCATAACGTGGTATTTCACCAATGTGTGTACAAATATGGCAGTAAATAAACAGCCAAAAAAAACCCCAAAAAAACCCCACTTCAATCTTTTATTCAAAGAGCAAATTGTGTGGATACTGTGTTGCATGATGAGGGTATAGTAGGATGTTTGGAACTAACCAATTTAAAATAAATATGAAAAAACTTGTAAAGACACCTGCAGGTTTGCAGGAAGTAAAGGGCGATCAGTTATTTTGACACTTATCACGTGATTTGGATGGAATCGACTCAGTGTTCTTCTTCTCGGACTCCACACTATTATTGCACTTCTATCGTTTAGCGTTCGGTAATGGTGCAGTCGTGCATGCTGGGGTAGGAGATACATCGCATGACCTCTAGACACATTCATCCTTGCACCGATTAACGGTTTGAGCCATATCTTTGTGGACGGGGGTTTCAAACCTCTGGCACACAGAGTATTGCTCAGCACTGTCGTGTGTGTGGTTCCGCACACCAGCAGATGACTGGTGTCCTTTCCGATGCATCACATGATGTTCTTCTTTTCCAGCTTCAAATAACATGGTAGCACACGTGCGTTTCCCGCTATGGTTATTGAAGTTTCCTTTAAATGCTGCCTCAACACACGTTTTTGATGTCCATACGTGGGTTAATGCCAAGCGGGACTTGGGAAAATAAATATGTGGTCCCTCCACTAAGGGGCCTGTGATAGAAGCTGTCCTCTTCAAATTTATTAATACAAACAAGGTATTCGCGGCGACCGCAAATGTCACCACAAATGTTCCTAAACACTGACTGATTCATATTAGACACCCTAAGCACATTTATATCAGCGATAAGGTGTAGAATAATGAAAAAGCCATTGCTCCTGGCACAGAATAATCTTATGTTATTTTGAGATTATTCTTTCTAAATTCGCCTATCTCGCAACACCATGACCACTGGTGTTACATGAAAAACTTGACAGGAAAGCCTGACAATGAACAACCGTTAGATAGCTTTACTCGCAGTATGCTTGAAGCTCATTTCATGTATGGGTACAAGAGAGACAAGGCGTTGAATATAATACTGTTGCTGCAATTTCTGATTTTTATCATGTCGAATATTTTAAGTCTTAATTCCTACACATATATAACACTGTCGATTACCCTTTGCATGGTTTTAACATTTTTCTGTATACAGTTCAAACTATCAACCAGTGATAGACTATTGAATTCCTTATGACGTGAAAGGTGTTTCTTCTCACGGCTTAGCGCATCAATGCCAATGACAGGGCATTTACCAAATGAATCAAGGGTAGATGAGAATAAAATCATTTGCATATCCAAAAATGAAAATACGTTATGATCAAATACAACTGCATGTTACCCTATTTTACACAGTCACACTTGTGTGCATGCATTCCATCTTGATGGTGAACCAGCTTGCCAGGATCACTCTTTTGAAATTGGTTACCCTCAGTAATTTTAAGACTCCTTACGTTTTTATCCAGGGGCCCGCGAGGGCCCTGCATATTTATATGGCGAAAATCCAGCCTGTTTGTTTACATGTTACTTAACCTATACACCGCAGTACATAGGATTATGTGTGAAATTGTACAATTTTAAGTCTGCACCATATGAGAAGATCCAATAAAATGTTCATTCGGCATGTTTTATTTAAGCTGTGTCGTGTCTTTTTTTAAACAAGCGTTATTTTCCTGTTGAGGGGCGTATCGAGAGTCATGACAGTTTTGTAAAGGACCGCTACAGAAATGGTATAGTTGCCTTAGTTTGTATTGATAAATAAATTTTGTGCCATGTGCGGAGGTTTATAGTCAACCAGACAGAGCTACAATTTAGTGTCAATGTTTTTAATTACCATCTCTAATAAAAACGGGACAAAATATTCAAGTTACTGTAAAAATTTATAAAGTTTGAGGTGTATCGTGACGCCCCATTCTGTACGAAACTGAGCTGTATTCCTGTAACAGCAGTTGCCATCAGGCTATCACAAGGCAACATGGTCAAGGTCAACCATTAAACAAAGGAAAAACTCGACTCGCACGTGCTAAACAGTGTTTACGTTTAGACACATTACTAGACGCACGAAGGAAAAGAGTGGACTTGCGACAATAAGTGGATTTCATTACGAGGTTGTGATAACTTCGTTTAATAAAAGCTTAATTAGTGTACAAATGTTACAAATTGGCAGAATACTTCACCACAACGGTGCTACGGTTGTTCATCATGAATGACGTCATGACACGCGATGGCGGGAAAGACTGATTGATTTTGGCACATTCGTCACTAGTTTTTCGGGTCTTTTATACAATTTTCAGCAAAGAAATAGGTTATGGCCGCTTAGGATAAGCTGTTTCAAGAAACAAACAAGATGGACGAGTTAATCTGTTGTGTTATGCTCGGTGCAGTGGGACTGCGAGGCTGATGGAATGGACGTGGTCAGGCACCGAGGGAAACCACGCTTTCACCGTCCGTGCGGTGAAGAAAGTGCACAAATCAGAGTACAGTAGACCTTCTCATGAACGACCACCCCCAGCGCCGACCAAAAAGCGGTCGTCTAGTGCAGGTGGTCTCTCACTGGAGGAACCCCTCACTCGCATCTCAACAGCTCAAATCCTTGACGACCTTTCCTTGGTGGTAGCGAGGTACTCAAATTTCTGCCACCACCAGTTCATCATGATTGATTACACATGCTTTCAAAAGAAATCACCATTTATTAAATTTAACAATTACAACCCTTAAACTCTTTATTTAAATAAATACCTCTTGTCTGGGTGCTGAAAGATGTGTGTGGCAACCGGGGTCGCAACTTGAAAATATTTGCCGGCCATAAGTTTTGCCTTTCCCATTATGCTCAATGGGCCTGATGCATTACCCGATACGGAGCTTTCGCTTGCGAAGTAATGAGCTTAAACTGTCGTAAAGTTGTTTTGATTGTATAACTCACTGCCTTAACTTTATTCTACCTAGCCTAACTCATCGTTATTCATAAGTTATGGTTCAAAATAAGACTCAGCATTTTTCCGCTGCCACCACGTGTGTTTTGGGCACCATGTTTACCTCGATCTTAACCGTGGGAAAAAATAGGTCGACCCACTTCGTCAGTGTCGGTCCCTTAGTCATGCGGGCAGCACGTGCTTGATCGGGGTTTTGATCCAGGGAAAGTTATCATCGTTCATTTTTCAGAATATTCTGTGATAAAACATCTTTCATTTTTTTTTAATATTCTATGATAAAACATCGTTCAATTAGAAAAGAGATTACTAAATAATATTTCTGTGGCTTTGCGCTTATCGCCCACGGATAGGTTAGGTTTCGCATGCAAAAAAGCGATGACCACGTTGGTTTTGATCTCCGGGAAAACGATGAAGATTGTTCAGGACATTTCCAGAGAGCGTCGGAAAAACCTTCGTCGTGCATTTTGGATTTGAAGCATTTCAAGATAGATGATGTGAACGATCATAAGTGCGAGCGATCAAGTCCCCATCACAAAAAAAAATTGCTGATCATTATGAAGTTTAGTTCAGAAAACAATCCATAATATCCAAGCATACAGAAAATAAAATATAGTGGTCGAAATCCTCTTAGATCCGCTATGGAGAGGCTTAATATATGCGGAGTGTGCCACATTCACTGCCATTATAAAAATTTAGATAAATGGAACGATCCAACGCTCGTAAAAATTTGAAATAGGGAGGAATAGATACAGATGGATCAAATTTAAAACTTGTTTAAGGAAATTTACTGCTGAAAGAAATCTTTTATTGTTTGCACTAACTAAATTCGACAAGAATGATGTCAATTTTATAACAATGGGTGAGTTGCTTGCATGTATTTTGTTAGCCGACTTTAGGCGTAGTGGTCGGATATGGCTCAAGTATGTGGGGAGCAGGAATACCCCCTCTGGATCAAGGGTCACAGTCAATTCTAGGGCCCTTTTTCCAGATCACAGTAAATTCATAAGCCCAAATCACAATCACAGTAATTTCAATCATTAAAATCTTAATCACATTCATCGACAAAATAATAATCACAATCACAGATATTGGCAAATCGTAAAAGTACAAAATTACTACAATCACATTTCACGTGTATATATTTTGATTAATAACGCACCACAAGGAACTACCCTGATCACAAAGTTTTTTACTCAGTAAGTAAGGTTTTTTTACTCAGTCACAAATCACGGTTAGGTAAACATGCCCTAGAACAAATAACAAAATAGGCATACCCCGTTTGTGTTCTGTGGTCGCAAAATCTGTTCATGTTCCAATCGCTTACAGGAGGCTCGATAAAGACAGGGAAAGACCCATATTGTATGGGTTAGGGTATTTCAGTCAATTTGCTTGTAGACTGTTTGCACATTCCTTGCAAAAAACGGTGTTCTTAATTCAAATTCAAATGAAAAATAGATTTCAACTTAGAAATTGGTCTCTTGTAATCATAGATCTTCGTGGCCTCATTTTTTTTTTCTAATATTTTATGATTGTTTGTATGTTTTTGTCAATTTTGTTTCCTCCAGAACTGTCACTCACATTGAGCTGAAACTTGGTGGATATGTTCTTGCGGAAGGGTCAAAAACAAAGTTGTTCACTAGGTGGCATTGCTGTGGATTCCTGATTTTTAACAATTTTTTCAATTCGGGTATTTATCAGTCAATGCAGCTTTGCTATTGATTACTATGTTTGTCAACGGGCATTGTAATGCTAATTTACATTTTTTATTTCTTTGATGAAACTGTCTTCCAGATTGACTCCAAACTTGGTGGCAATGTACCTTGAGTGGGTTTCTGCCAGGTTTTTCAAATGGTCACGCTCCGGTGATTTTTGGATTTTTAATGATGTTTTTCATGTTTTTTTTTCACAAATCTTAAAAAAATCTTCTCCACAACTGCTCACCCAATTACTTTGATTTTACATAAGAATACTCCTAGGGACTTCTAGGTCTAAATTTGTTCCCCAGATGGCGCTGCAATTTTGTTTCATTTTTTCAAATGATTTTTTTGTGTCTTTCTGTTACTTGTGACTTGTCCTCCAGAACTGTCTCTCAGATAAAGTTGAAACCTTATGGATATGTTACTTGTGAAAGGGTCAGGAAACATGTTTACTGGGTCGCACTGCTGTGGATTCCTGATTTTAAACGATTTTTTTTTCAATTCAGTTACTTATTGTTAAATGCACGTTTTCTATTGTGTACTACGCGTCAATGGGCATTCTAATGGTAATTCACATTTTGGCCTTCTCTGAAGAAACTGTAAGTCAAATTTACTTTAAACTTGGTGGCAATGTACCTTGGGTGGTTCATCTACCAAGTTTGTTCAATGGGTATAACTTAGACAATTTGACCAGATTTTTGCAAAACTTGGTAGGGATGTACCGTTAATAAATGTCTTCCTATTTTGTGCAAATGGACATGCTCCAATAATGTTTGGACCTTGACCTCATTCCCAAGGTCACACGACAAATGATAAAAAATTTATTGTTAACTTGATAACTTGAGATCTGTTTTGAGTTACGACTTTGATGCTGCACATGTTAAAGCTTTTCTATGAAAGTCATGCTTCGACAATACATGAGGGACCTTAACCTCGTTTCTGGGGTCACAGTGCAACATATATGAATTTTACTTTTCCCTATAACTTGAGAACTACTTGAACTGGGACCCTGATGTTGCACGTTAGTGTTCTATAAAGGTCAGACTTACTCTGTACACGGTTGACCTTTATCCTATCCCAAGTTCACAGAGCTGCAAGTGTGATGAATGTCTAGGTCAGCTGAGCATGGACTGTTCACACAGCCCTTTTCTTTTTCAATTAAGTACTTATCGGTAAATGCACCTTTTCCGTTGCGTACTATGCAAGTCAATGGGAATTCTGATGCATTCTAATGGTAATTCACATTTTGGACTTTTCTGGTGGAACTCTCTGTCAGAATTACTTCAAACTTGGTGGCAATGTACCTTGGATAAGTTTCTTTCAAGTTTGTTCAAATAGTCACGCTCCAGTGATTTTTGAATTTTTTATGATTTTTTTCCCAAAAATCTTTAAAAAGTTTTAATTGGAAAGATTTACTTGGAAATTTCTTGTAATGGGTACAACTTAAGTAATTTTGGCCAGAATTGTGCCAAACGTGGCAAGGATGTACCTGTTTGTAAATGTCTACCTATTTTGTGCAAATGGTCATACTCCAGTGATGTTTGGACCTTGGCCCATTCGCAAGGTCACAGGACAACTGACACGAAGTTTACTGCTCACTTGATACCTTGAGATCTGTTTTGAGTTAAGACCTTGATGTTGCACATGTGAATGTTTCTCTATGAAGGTTATGCTTAGACAGTGACCTTGACCTCGTTTCTGGGGTCACAGTGCAACATACTCTTCACTTTAGCTTTAGTACTACTTGAATCGGGACCTTGATGTTGCGCATGTTAGTGATCTCCTATAAAGGTCAGACTTACTCAGTACATGTGTGATCAATGTGTAGGTCAGCTGAGCATGGGCTGTTCATATAGCCCTCTTGTTTATGATTTTTTTTCCTTTTTTGAGGCAAATCTTAAAAAGTCTTCTTCTCTGAAACGGCTCACCCAATTGCTTTGATATCACACAGGGACACTCCTGGGGACGCCTGGTTCTGAATTTGTTCACCAGGTGGCGCTGCGATTTTCTTATTTTTTCTGATTTTTGTGTGTTATTGCCATTTTCAACTTCTTCTCCAGATCCTTTTCCCAAATAAAGCTGAAACTTGGTGCAGATGTCCCTTGTGGAAGGGCCAAACAAAATGTTCACTAGGAGGCAAGGCTCCGGATTCCTGATTTTTAATGATATTTTTCCTAGTTAGGTAATTTGTCGTTAATGTACCTTTCCTATTGCTTACTCAAGTCAATGGGCATTCTAATGCTAATTCCTATTTTTTACTTCTTCTGCAGAACAGTCTTTCAAGTTGACTCCAAACTTGGAGGTAATGAACCTTGGTTGCGTCTCTAGCAGATTTGTTCCAATGGCCACACTCCATGTGGAATTTTGGATTTTGTGAATTTTTCTGTTTTTGTCTTTTTTTGGGGGGGGGGCATATCTAAAAAAGATATCTAATCCTCTTAAAACTCTCATTCGATTGCTTTCATATCACACAGGAACACTGCTAGGGACCCCTGGCTCTGTATTTGTTCACCGTGTAGCGCTGCTATTATTTTCATTTTTTTTTATGTTTTTTGGTGTTTTATTACTATTTCCGACTTCTTTTACAGTACCATCACTCAGATTAAGCTGAAATTGGTCGATTTGTTCTTTGTGGAAGGGTCAAACGAAACAGATCACCAGGTGTCAACACTGTGGATAACTTATTTTTCACGATTTTTATAATTCGGGTACTTACCGGTAAATGCACCTTTCCTATTGATTATCATGTGAGTCAATGGGTATTCTAATGCTGATTCACATTTTGACCTTCTTATGCGAAACCGTCATCCAGATTCACTTGAAACTTAGTGGCTATGTACCTTGGGTGGGGTCTCTAGCAGATTTGTTTAAATGGACATGCTCCATTAATTTTGGATTTTTTTCGAATTCTGTAGTTCTTTTTGGGGTGCAATTCTTGAAAAATGGGAAGGGTATATGTGTATGTCAGCTGAGTACAAGACTGTCATAGTCCTCTTGTTTTATGAACTTGTTAAAGCAGAAGCAAAGAACTGCTTATTATTTTTGTAAACTAAATCCAACAAAATGCTTTTTATACACCTAAACAGTCTTTCCTTCAATTATTTTAACTTGCTCAACGGCCCTACAGGCCTACATATGCTTTGCCCCTGCAGTTCTTTCCTTCTTTTCTATTTTTTTTTTTTTTTTTTGTTCTTTTTTTTGTTTTTTTTTTTTTTTTTTTTTTGTTTTGTTTTTTGTTTTTTTGTTTTTGTTTTTGTTTTTTTTTGTTTTGTTTTTTTTTTGTTTTGTTTTGTTTTGTTTTGTTTTTTTTTGTTTTTTTTGTTTTTTTTTTTGTTTTTGTTTTTTTTTGTTTTTTTTTTTTGTTTTTTTTTTTTGTTTTGTTTGTTTTTTTTGTTTTTGTTTTTTTTTGTTTTGTTTTGTTTTGTTTTGTTTTGTTTTTGTTTTTTTTTTTGTTTTTTTTGGTATTTTTTGTTTTTGCAAGAAACCTGGATTTACGCTGTTTCGCCAATGGATTTTGAATTCTATACGGGCACTTCCGGATAAGGTGTGACTTAACTACAGAACCCTTCGGTCAGCTTATTTGTCATATTGGGATGATTTTGCTTGCTTGATTAAAACCGACAAATGATAACTGGGTCTCTGTGGTCTCTTTCATTACGCATTCGTAGTTACAATTGCAATGGACCGGATGCTGGCTTGTTTTGGTCTGAACAGCGTGGGTTATGCCACACGCTTACCAGCGTACCCAATATTGTGGGAAATACTGGAAATATGATGATATGGAGGAAATATTATCCTTTGCGTTTTTTTAAAGAATATTTTTGTTCACTCTCGGAGAAATATTAGGAAGCCTTCTTCGAAACTGCTTGACGATCTGCTTCGAAATTTCATACAACACATCTTGTTAGCCCTGGACATTAAGTGGCACTGCATATGTTTTATTCTTTAACCATCATGCAAATTATTCCCAAAGGGTGGACTAGTTGAGGAGGTTGCACACAAATAGCGCAGTGATTTTTTCTCTTTCTAAACTAATTTTCGTGTTTTTGTAATTTGTAACGTCTGAAATACCGTAAGATGGATTCTCTTTAAACTTGGTGGGAATGTACCTGGTCTCGTTTTTCTTACCAAATATCATAACCAGGTGACAGTATGTTAGTTCCCCCCGTTTTGGCGAATTTGTAAAATTATCTTATTAACTGCCAGTTAGCATGGTTGTGTTATGGCTACTTTTGCCCATGCATGTATTCTTAAAATCGTTTACAATGTCCAAATTTGTACATTACCACCACGTCTCTCCTGATCGATGGATTGATTATGGCGTTTAGCGCGGGGCCCATGTGCTGTTTTTCCGACTCCTGCACCTGCCCCCCGCCTTTAAGTTTACTATTCCGTCTCATGTGTTTAGTGCAAGATTCTCTGTGTCAGCCATGGCGTCATATGTTTTCTAATGTAACTTCTTAACTAAATAGATAAAATCTTCAGAATGTTTATTGTATCAATAATCAGCAGTTTGTCACAAATTGTGCTAAATTCCAAACATTTAGCAATTGAACAACCAATCCTGATTGACACCATAAAAAACAAAATACCCAATATTCATCCAGTAACGCAGGAGTATGCGTCCACATAAAATTAAACAAAATAAAAAAATAAATACTGTGCTACCAAACTGTCCATAATCACTTATAGTTTTCCACGTGGGATCCGTTTAAAAGTAGTAGTAGTAACACTGAAAAGGCGAATATATCTGTGCTACATAATATATGAACATCGTAATCTTCTCATGAACATAACTGCCGCTATCTAGATAACACACAAATGCCAAGAGGCAGAGCCTAGTGGTGATTACTGCTGTGTCAACAAAGATATAATGGAGATAGCGGTCAGATCCACGATACATCTTCATAACTTATTACAAACAATAAATCCCTTTGATATTAAGAAACAACATTCTACTCATTCCAAGAGGTAGTAACCGCTTTTAGCTTTACAACAACATAAAACATAATATATATATATATATATATATATATATATATATATATATATATATATATATATATATATATATATATATATATATATACATATATATATATATATATACTTGGAATATTTTTTGTTTTGCTTTAAACCCTCAAATCCGGTGATAAATGTGAATGTACTTACTCAAGTAGATTTCCTTTAAGAACCTAAAATTTGTCACTGCTTTTGGGAAAAAGATTTTATCCGATCAGTCTGATATTTAGTAATAAGAAAGTCCTTATATTTTCCAGAGAAGTTTTGCATTTTCTGAGATATTAGTAAAGTTGTAATTTTATAATACTTTAAAATTATAAACTTCGCAAACATGAAGTTTTATAGATATATTGACATTCCAAGTAACAAAAGAGAGGCACAGTTAACTTTGTCAACAAATTGAGTTAACTATCCCCACAAAACATCCTATTAAACTTTCACAGTAAGTTTTGGATTGAAAAGTTTTACACAAAAGCTGTAACAAATTTCATTACCGAAAGCAAATATGCTAGTGAGAAAAAGTTCATGTCTATTACTAGAGATGGATGCATTTACTGGACATTCTCCTTAAAATTGATGTAAATTGTGGACATATACCAAGTCGCAATATACATATAGTCGTTTTCTTTTTTTTAAATCACTGAAAAAAGAATCAGTTGCTACTAATGCTGGATAACTATTCGGGTAAGCCACACCAACCTGAACAGAGTGATCCATGTCCACACACAGAAACAAAGACTATGGCAAAAACAAGTTGCTACTGATGACTGGACACCTAGTCAGGTCAGGAATGGTGACGTGAACACAGCAAGCCATCCCCTCCCCCCGCATCCCGATGAGGTCCAATGCCCATGATGGCCAGGAGATCTACACCTTAATAGCTCACATTGTCATTCTTGTGACTTGATATGTTTGCTCGTGGTCTGCAGCAAAATGTAGGCAGAAACGCTGTCATTGTTCAAGATACATTAAAAACGGGACATAAGGCCAAGCAAGTGATTCAACCTGGAAGCTTGGGAGGAAGAGCTCATCAGCGACCCTGAAAAGGTCTTTACCATGAACAGACTGAGGCAAGAATATGACATATTAGATTCAAATGTAAATACAGTAGTTGTTCCACCCCCAAATCATGTTTCAATACAGACAACAGGGATAAGGTGGGTAATCACTGTTACACAAATGGAACTTTGCAAAGCCTATAGGTCCAAAATAGCTAGTAACGCAGGTAGCCGCTGCCACGCCAGGGTCATTTCCCGGTGCAACTTGCGGCAGGTTAGCTCGTTTCAATATAGCAGCCATATTGTGTCATATTTAAAGTACAGGGAAAGGACACCGCCAAAGTTGATCATTATTTTAGAACGTGTGACGGAAGTATTCACAAGCTACAATGACAATCTACAATTGCACAGTTCCTGACTGTAAGCCAGACACAAGCAAACTGGGTAAATTGGATACATACCCCTGGATGCAAGGCGTAGCTTTCCACGGTTTTCCTCTGAAGACACAAAAACAGAAACCACAGGAGTGGTTGAACATGGTGAGAAGAACAGAAGATTATGAAGCAGGCAAATTTGACAGAATTTGTTCAAGACATATTGTTGGGGGTGCAGGTCTGCCACCAGATCACCCAGAGCCCAAGTTATTTTTGTATAGCAACTGGACGATTGCAGAAAAATAACGCACAACAAACCGATGGCAGAAACGTATGACATGGCCGAGGATCGAGTGATCTACCCAGCAACGGAAAAAGGCCGGTTACCACGTACAGAGCGTTGCAGTGGTAGGTCACAGTACTAACTTATTTGGACCAAAGGCATTGTGTTCCATATACCACTATACTTTTAATTCTGATTCATCTTGGGGCAATTAACAAATCTGGTATAAGATTTATGCACTACTAAAACAGCAATTTGGCTTTCACCTATTTGATTACACCACATCAGATAGTCATTACAAATTAGGAACATTTGATTCAATTGTCAATTGCTGAAAGATACATGTGCTTGTACAAGGTAGAAGTTAAATCAGTTTAAAGGAACATTTCAATTAGTAAGGACCCTCAGTTGCAACGGAATATAAATGGGCAAAATGTGTACTTTACATACACTCAATTTTAATTTGGAGCAAAAGTGAGCACACTTATCTTCCATCTTACTACTCAATTTATAAAACGGTGGGTGGCCAAACATAGTTTTTAAGTTCTAGTGTATGACATGATTTTCTGACACTGAAAGACACAGTCTCATTGTCCTGCTTACGCATTTAGGCGTGTTGGTCAATTGGGGAAGGTGGTGTACCCCATGCAGCATTCACTTTTCTAAGCATTCTGATAAACACCACTGACACATGTGTATAGATACTACAATACAAACTGGACATATGTTCAAGACAGCAGACTCACCAGAGACAGCTTCAAAGTTTGATAGCCGTTCTAAACTTTGCTGCAGCATTGGTCCATGACAGGTTAGTATTTTGCCACAGATTGACAAATGAATCAACTGCTCTCAGGTATAAATCCGACTCTGCAGGGCTGTGTGTTAAGCGTTTGGAAGATATATTGTGATGGAAGCAATATATGCAAAACATACCATAAATGGTAAAGACAGAACAAGTGGCTACTGCAGTGTTGTTTCAACTGGCAAGTCTGATTTCATCTGTAAAAGGATACCAATGGACTACCCAATCGAAAAAGTTGGATTAAAATAAACACACAAAAACATTCCAGCATATTGTTGTATCAACATATCACCTTTCCTCGCAAACCCTAACTTAAATTGCAAAAGTGATTGATGTGATACATTTCACTCTGTTACTCCAACTGACAACCAATTTGCTAGTATATGAATGGAGCAGATTTTAATCTCACAGATATATGTAGGAAAAGCTATTTGGTCAATGGAACCCAATAGCACTAAGCCATAAATGACCTCTTACCAGCAACTGTGCATGACACTGGTCAAGGGTGGGTTGTTTAGTACCTGTAATATTCAGTCATTTTCACCTGCAGAAAACACCTAACTACACTGCATGATTTCCTCCAGTATGATCGAACACTGGAAAAGGTTTCGCATATTAGCTGAGCTAAGCAACAGTTGCTAACTATCACGCACTGTTTGAAATGTATATCACTAACAGCCATGTGCTTCAAATGTACAAGGGACACATATACGTTAGTCAGAGAGACACAAAGCTTTGTCATGTTCATGTCAATCAGGGAGACAAACTTCCTCAGATAGGTTGCCCTGCATACATATCACATATAACTCCGAATGACAGTACAGCAGGAAGCAGGTGGCTCAGGATACAGGTAGAGGTATGTGGGAAGTGTGTCCATTGGATGCAAGAGCTCGCATGCAGTCTTGACCACGTGATATAGAAACATGATTAATGTTTAGAAATTGGTAGACCGCAGCTTTATAGATGTATAGGCTTGAGCCATAGAAACTGTCACTCTGATCCATAGTACAAGGTTCCAAAGTCCTAAACATCACCCAGCAGTCATCAATATCTTAAACCGATATATCAGAAACTTGGCACCCCACAGGCACTTTCAATGCACCTCTGTGGACCAGAGCTGCACATACGTTTTAGGCTCAGGGCTAGTGGAGTCGTGGGCATGAAGATTAGCACTTTGAAATCGTTGGGTGTTACAGAGACTTCTCTAGGTCGGCAACACTGTTATGCCGCCAGCTTTGCTGTGTGACACATTTTTAAGCCTCGAGTGTTGTCACGAAATTTGAAAGTGCACTGCCATGGCACTTGGTATGGCAAAGTTAATCCCAACGACCTGCACTTATATGTACGTACGATATGTGATACATCCATGGTTTGATGGGCTGCCACTGTGAAGTTCCTATGACTTTACTACATGAGACCTATAGGATACGTGTGTGTGGTCATGGGATGATCTGCATGGTTTGATCATGTACTTATATCCCCAAGTAAAAAAGGACACTCACAAATCAAACATTATGTAAGTTCTGGGGAAGCCACTACAGTCGGGTGTAAAATGAAACTGTCCAGATCCATTTCGGCTAAAAATGGGATTACATCGGAGGAAAGACAATATGCCCTTTGCTACTGTTAGGAAAATCCAGACATTCTTCATCCGATTTCCCACCTAAGGGCCGAGCGAGGGGCCCCATTCTTTTCCATTCATCTTCAAACTGAGCCTTCTTTGTGACTCGTTACTCGTGCCAATTTCAGTGCGGATATGATCCTATCTTCAAGTGGACAGGACACACACCATTTACAGGGTATGAATTATTATGACGAAATCACATTTATGTGTATCTGTGCCAGTCATCCGCCAACAGACTAACAGACCAACATGATCATTGGTCTGTCATCCTCATAAATGCACAATTTTAATTGTCATACCTAACCAAATGGCGAGTCTGTGCCGTACACAAAAGAGGAGACAGAAATAAAAAACGAATTGTTTTTCTCTATTGTGATGCACAGACAAGGTATACATTGACTTGAAGTGCATACACACATTCAAATATTATAATAACGGAATTCACTATGAATTTAACTTTAATGCATGCACTAATAAATATAAGTATGTATCTCTTAACTAAATGTTGCCACAAAATAAGTACCCAGAACAGAGCGAGTCGCAGCTAAATGGTGTCTTATAAACAGTCTACTGCAGACATATAGAATTCCACATGGCTGTGTTTTGCATGATGGGGACCCTAGCTAAGAAACATAGCCAGATAAAGCTGCTACATTATCATCAGAATATGCCTATTAGCCCATATAGCCCAACTGGCCTTCCACTGAGGCAATAGGGGCAAACCCAATGGGGGAGCTTAATTGCCCATCTGGGCCTGATACCAGTTTTTGTATCGACTGTGACCTACTTTCCACATGGGGCTTGGACATAGCAACAACCAAAACAATAACAGTCATGCCATCACACATAAATACATACACACTCACTTGGAATAATCCTAGATGCACAAGGCAGTATATAAGTTTATGCTGTGAGTAGCCTTTATCATAAGTTATTCTACAGCCCCTATTTCCAAATAAATGTCATTACAAATTCCTTCCCACTTAAAGACATTTGGCAATGCAGCTTGGATAATGTGACATTTGAACATATGCTTGTAAATCCACAGCCTGTTGTGTTAAATTTTCAGTATAAATTGACTTATGCACACACGCAAAATTAATAAAAGCCAGTGTACTACAATAAGCCTTTGTAAGTGGATTCCATATTGGTTTACATTGCATAGTTTTTCAGATATACACTCTGGCACCTCTGGTGATCACCAATAAAATAAAGACTGTTTTTTTCCCTAAATATACATTTCTTTGAAGGCAACCTGTAATATGAAATTGCTTAGATTGCATCAGAGTTGAACTTCAACGGTCTAAAACTTAAAGTCTCAAACCACAGAACCATAACAAACACAGATGTATGTAATAACTATTAACATTTTATTGAATGAAATGACTTACAATTATGTTATCGGTCCAGTCATGTCGAATAAACGTACATAATGTGGCAATATACAGTTGTGTTCAGGGATAGGTTCCCTCCAAGTGCGCCTCTTCTTGATTACGCACGGAAAGTACCGCATATTATCCTAAATTTTCCCATGATAAATTCTATTTAAACGTATTTGCGTTTGCGTAAAATTGCACTTAGGTCTAATTGTTTGTGTCTTTACTTACACACATTATGTTCCGTTAGGTTTTACTCTAGGATGTACCTCACGTATGTCAAGATTGAGGTATATGGTCAAATGAAAACGAGTGAAACATGGTGCGTTTGTTCGCAGATGATTGCTCTTTGCTGTACGTAAGCACGCTGTTGTGAAGTGAGCTGAAGTATTACACGTACCATGCACGTGCCACCAATTGGCGGCAAAAACACAATGCTAAGGGTCCCATCATGCTGAAACCCCTTTCTAATGGCTAATGATGACGTCGCTAATATTATAATATGACCTTTTTAAACATAAACCCTCCGCCCAGGTCTCCAGGCCTGCAAGAAAGTATGGCGGCTTGACAACGCTAAACTAGTCCGTAAAACTTTTCATTTCTGTGCGATTACCACGCAAAATTGTGATATTTTTATCGGATTAAGGCGCAAAAAGATCTTATGAAAGGATCTTTAACGATGGCGAGACGTATGGAAGGCATATTTGCCGTACGTCTTGTGTCAATGAGGGCAAAACGATGTGCTCCGGACTTGATGTGCACAGAGGAAATTTTGTTTTGCCAAAAATTTCAGTTTTCATACGATTAATTCTTCCGCCAATTGTAAATAACTTGAAAAATATACAAGATAATTAATTTTAAGGCGAAGGAAACACATTAATGCGGTAAACATTCTTTCCAAATATATTTGAATGCAATAAATTTTCATCATTCCTTGGATGTATGGGGAGCGGCACATACCGCAACAGGTGCTACGGGACCTCAAATTCACCTGGAACCCAGAAATATTGTTCTCGAGTAACCAGGGCCATGCAGCCTGCATGTGCTGTTTCCCCTCCAGACAAGTTGAAATAAAATGTTGTGTTTGCGTTGACTTAACTGCAAAACTGATGAACACCTGTGCCAGTATACATCGACATGTCAGGAGCACAAATTTCCGCTCGTATTTTTTTTTTTTTTTTGCATGTTATGCTTAAATGCGCAATCACGTGCGCTCAAGCACAATCACGCTTCCGAGAATCAATGACATAGGACTAAATTAACAATAGTCGCACTTGGTTTCCATTCGCGCTGTTAAGCAAAATGTGGATAAATAACACATCAGCGCCCTTGGTTCCGGAGTGCGCAGAAACACAAATGAAATAACAGCTGAACACAGTGCGAGTAAATAAATGTGACAAAACGCCATTATGTCATGACATTTTCGCGTTTGCAGCGCGGAAAAGGCACGGGAAAATGTTCGACTTCACAGGAAACCTGTCCGTGAACACAACTGTATGTGGAATGTGTCAAGATACTTAATTTGAGAAGGTAAAGCATTAATATTACTCTCTTGCAAAGTGCCACCCTAAAAGAATGGAAGCAAGTTTCCTTGTTCAGTGATTCGAATTCAACTAATGGTATTAGCTCCTGCTCACATCAATTGTCAAAGCAACAAAAATTCAAGTCTCCAAAAAGATTGATGTGTCACAAACAACCAAAATGTGATTAGTTGCATTCAAATATCTTTCATTCAAAGTTAAAGCTTGACACCAGCATGGATAAGTAAAAAACCTGACTAAGAAATCACTGACTAGACATTTTACATTCAGGAAATTACCAGCTGTATTATTTACACTTTTACATATTTCCATTTGGTCATACAAAATGTTAGCAGCCCACTGGAATAAAATACAATGAATATTTCAAATACCGCACTCATTCATCACAGTAGCCTTTGATGTTTCCACATAATCTCACACTTATAGTATTAAGTATTGTCATTTTCTGTGAAAATCATGCTGCAGCTATATGTGTCTTGTATGCTTTTAGAACATTTAACCTATCTTTGCCGACATATCTCCAATGTTGTATTAAGATACACCCATTGTATATATTACTCAATAAGGTTACACACTGCATCGAAGACAGCACCAATTCATCTCAGCCAACACGACTAGTTTCTGTTATTGTCACAATGCCAGTACATTTTTGTTAGTTTTAAGTAAAGATTGTCCTTGCTGTCACTTCTACTCTGCTGCATTTCAACTAACTCTCTTCAGTATTTTATAAATACAGTGGAACCCCGCATAACAGTCACCCCACAAAAACGACCACCCCTTAATCCAGGTCACATTTAAGTGCAACAAATTTAACTGTAATACAGTACTTGGCAACCACTCTAAGATTACAGCCACCTATTGGCCGTATTTGTGGGGTTCCACAGTATACGTAGATTCAAATTCCCACTTCTAACAATTAATTGGGACATGCAATCAGTGCAACTAAGATAAATTGCAACACGGATGCTTAAGAGTCCACACGCAGTTTCTTACACTCTATACTTGTAAAGAAAGACAGTTCACTGATACATGCATCTGAAATGGTCCCACTAGCCTACACCCACACTGATGTAGTTAACTTGACTAAGTAATCACTGACTAGAAATTCTTCTATGAGACATATACCAGGGGTATCATAACTTATATGATATTATTTACAAGTCATAGAAGCAAATACCAATGAAATGAAGATACTAATATGTGACAAATACAGCACAGACTAACAATTATAGTTTGTTTTTTTTTTTTTGGGGGGGGGGGTTGCATCGTGGCGACAGCACCAACAGTGTTATTTTCTGTGAACATTACCGTAGTAATGTGTACACACTACATCTGTATTGTATATTCAGAATACAATAAGTTTACTGATCAATCTTTGCAGACACCTTTCCAATGCTGAATTAAGATTTCCTGTTGGTACTATTTGCACAACCAAACTGGCTCCTATAATGCATTGAAGACAGCACCAATTCACGTTCAGCCAACACTGCTATTTTCTATCAATAGCACCATAACAGGCATCAACATGTCTGTCCCTCCAAAACTCTACTGGAATAAAAAAAAATCTGTTTCCATGGCTTCTATAGTCTATAAATCTTCCTGCGAACATTTTTCACATAATACATTTGATGCCTGTGGCTCCATGTCCACTTAATACACAGGTACATTTTTCACTTCACTGTCGTGCAAAGGAATTCTAGCCATCTTAAACGTCCCTTATGGCTGTACCAAAGCGATCAAACTCCATAGTGTCCTTTATGACATATAATATGGCCAATATACGGATATAAATCCGTTTGAAATCATACGTAGGCCTACGGGCTCAAAAACAAATGCTCGTGTGGACCGACGCAATTGTGCACCTGTATTTATATGCACAGGCAACATTGCGTTGCTAAGGTACGTCACTCAAGAAAGTAGTTCCAGTAGGATTCTCTTTTGTATTTCATCTCGGTCGTAAAATCGTTCCACGTTTACGTTGAAAACTATTGTGTTTTCATGTGAGTAACTATGGGAGAAGTGTTTGACATGTTAAAATAGTTCAACATTAAACATGGTACAGTCTGGAGTAGCAACAGTACACACCATAATACCTGGGTGGTAATATTAACCAAAATGTATATTCTGCAAGTAATTGTCATTGTGCTTGGGAGGGAGGAATTGCAGGGGGCATAGTCTGGATGGCAATTGGATAGTAGAGGTCTCTGACCTGTTTAGATATAGCTTTTGCCAGTATCGAAACAAAACAAAGAAAGGGACGTTTCATAAACTTGCTACTGACAGCTAGATTGCTGAACCATCTGCTGAGACTGTCAGCCATTATGGTGCATTCTGCGCGGTTTAAACATCTCGTTTACCTGTACATATATGCTGGTTACAAGACATAAATATACCTACACTTCATACCCTTTTCCCCATCCCTCTGGATAAAAAAAAATATTTGCCATCTTGGGTTATATGACATGACCACCGAGGAAGCAAAAGATATTACTTTAATCATACCTGGCAGGGAAGCACTATATAATAATGGCGAATCAGAATTCCCAGAGGAGTTAAAACAAACCATACCCCAGAAAAAGGCCCCCATTAAGCCACTTTGATCATTTATTACCGAGAGTAAACTTGAAAATAGCAACAAATTGAAAAATATCAACTACCGATTTAACCCAGCTGACTTGTCAGTCAGCTGAGGTTATGGGGTTTGTCTATGCCTGCTGTCACTTTCAAAAAGCCTGCATTGAAAACCATATACGAGCTTCCTTCTTTGCTCCCCAAAAGACTGCACCCGATTTAAAACAAACATGCCACTTGCAGAGCAAGACTTAGACGGTCCCATAAGTCAACGAAACGCGTTGTTACACAAGCTGATAAAATTCAATTATAGTCTTTGGATGAGGCCTATACATGGCTCTATCGACCTATTCACACAATATGCGTTGATGCGAAAGGCTCAATGATTATATTGGTGTGGACAGGTCGATAGACCAATGCATCTATGAGGATGACAGAGCAAAGACAATAACTGTTTGTCATATGCATCTGTGCAAGTATTCGTGTCAAAGATTCAAGATCAAGATAGCAGAATGATCCTTATCAAATTATCTAAAAGAGCCCGTCTATTATATTCCCAGGGAATAAAGGTGGGGACTACCCAACAGTGTATTTAACTTTAGATTGTGATTGGTTGAAAGTGGCTGATCACGCATCACGTTACATCGTAACGTTGCATCGTTCAAGATGTCTGGACTAGCCGCACATAAGGCCTGGACCGGGTCCAGTGCCTTTGAGACAGCAAAAGCAGTGGATCCACATGAATATAGGAAGACATGTGATAGTGCGTCGACCAATAGGAGAAAAAGAAAGAGTCTACTCATATGACAAACCTGCTTAAAAAATTGGTGGTATGCTGGCCCCACAGCTGTCTTGTATGGAGAGAAGTGCAGTTTGATTTGAAAAGCAGTATTTGATATCATTGGAATATGCATGAAATTTAAGTTTCATCATGTTTGCTCGCCAATATAAAGTTTAATGCTGACGTTAGATATCCTGGTCATCCAAAAGCGAGGATACAAGTACATGTCCTTAATATGTAAAGCGATCTACAAACTTAAAATTGGCGCCAAACAACTTTGCAGAGGGCTGAATATTCATGTGGGTACCAGAATAGAAAATCATGCATTCAGTGTTTAGTATTGTAAGTGATGTCATGACATGTAACAAAGGAATCACATTTTAGCTAGAGCACCCTCAATCCCTTCATGCATAGACACGGGAAACCCATGTCATTTGCATAGCTGGACAATCTTCACAGCTCGTCACATAGGAGCATTTCTGCACAGCCTGAGCCATCTAGTTGCTTACCAATTTTTTATTTGTGTGTGTGTGTATGTGTGTTTGTGTGTGTGTGTGTGTGTGTGTGTTTTAAACTTTTTCTTTGGCTTCTCAAAAACAGATCATGCATAATGTGGTGTAACCTGATTGAAAGGCACCTTGTCAAACATGATGTGTACTCCTTAGCTACCAAGAAAATGGACTTTTTTCCCCATTTATCTTTTCCCTGTCAAAGTCCAACATTTTCTAAAGCCAGAAGCTGATCACTGCGCACATACTGTGCCAAACTTGGTAGGGCTGTACCTTTTATAAGTGGCTACCTATTTTGTGCAAATGGTCATGCTCTAGTAATGTTTAGACTTCGACCTCATTTCCAAGGTCACAGGACAACTGACACGAAACTTACGGTTTACTTGATAACTTGAGATATATGTTGAGTTAGGATCTTGATGTTGCACATGTTATAGTTTTTCTATGAAGATAATGCTTAGACAGTAGATGAGTGACCTTGACCTCTTTTCTGGGGTCCCAGTGGAACATACATGAACTTTACTGAATCTTTAACTTGAGAACAACTTGACCTGGGACCTTGATGTTGCACATATTAGTGTTCTTCAGTAAAGGTCAGACTTACTTAGTACATGGGTGACCTTGATCCTATCCCACGTTCAGAAAGCCACAAGTGTAAGGAATCACGAAGTCAGCTGAGCATGGGCTGTTTGCACAGCCCTCTTGTTTATGAATGTTTTCGTTCTTTTATTGGGCGAATCTTAAAAGATATTCTCTAAAACCACTAACCATTACCTGTCCGTCCACAATTCACATTATAGACTTCTCCAAAACCGTCAGCCAGATTCACGTCAAACGTGATGGGGAAGTGCCTTTGGTGGGTCTCCACACAATTTGTTCAAATGGCCATGCTCCAGTAAATTTTGGGTGTTTTATGAATATTTTTGTTTTTTTTTGGGGGGGGGGGGGCAAATCTTCAAAAATCTTCTTCTCCGAAACTGCTCACCCAATTGCTTTGATATTCAACAGGGACACTTCCTGGGACTCCCATTCCGAATTTGTTCAACATGTGGCGCTGATTTTTTTTGCTATTTTTATTTCGGGAGCATTCCTTACCAACTTTGGCGATGAGACAAGTTGGTTCTTAATCTGTCGGAAATACGATCAGGCGTCGTGGTGTAAGTGGAAGAACGGTTGCAGAATTACAATGCGCACGTACCTTATTATAGCATCCTGTCAGCCTTATATCAATTTCAACACAGTGGAAGACGATATTATTTCAATAACGTACGAAAGCTGTATTTGTTTATATATTTATCACCTTTTTTTCTTTCCATTTGTTTTCATGATACGCATTGGTAGAAGGTTTGTTGCAAGGAAGTTTTCTGTTGATGAAAATGGGGCGTGTTGTTTCTGGGTATTAAAATCAATGAATGGCTGATAATTACAAGACTTTGCTTAATGCGCAAAATACCGATGACCTTCAGACAGCTTCCATGCTTTAGCTCTCCATGCAACACTATATTTAATGCGGTGTGTTTTAATATTACCTTGCCAAAAATATCGCCTCAAGAGATCGACGTATCTCGTGATTGCTTTATAGTGAGCATGATCATGGTTGGTTCATAAATTAGCAATTCCTGGTATTTTAAGTTGCAGTCAAAGTAAAGTTTAATTTTTCTTTACTTTGGTTATATTTCTCACCCCCATTGGTATTCGCATTACATTTAGCGCCTGTAAGAGTATTTCTGAGCCACTTTAAAATTTTGCGCATGAGCTTGTTTTCCCAAAGTATATATATAAAGACACAGATATTTCCCAAGTTCGTAGCTTGCTTCTTACTTGACAATGCATTTATATGGCATAAATTTAGTTTTCTTTTTACATGTCTGCTGTTACACAGACCCTCGTCATTCTTGAGTCGTTATTTCTTTCTTTGTTTTATACAAATTTGGTACGTTTTTACCTTTTTAACACAAACTTTTATCTGTGCTTTTTGACCGTGCATAAGATACATCCTTTGTTTTTACAGATCACGTTTCATTCAGTAGATATTTTAATTTTGTTATTCTTTTGTTCAATGGAAAAATGTTTGCTCTCGTTTAATATCACGATAGTATCTGTTAATTACAATGTGACGTGTTGCTTTCGGGTGTTAAACCAATGAATGGTTGATAATAACGAGAATTTGCTTAATGGGCAAAATACTAATGACCTTTGGACAATCTGCTTTCGCTTTCCAGGCAAAACTGACGTTGAAGACTATATTTAACACGGTCTGTCCTTATATTACCTTGCCAAAATGCGTCTCCTTGGTGCTTCGTACGGTACAAGCTAGTCGCAATAAAAATAAGGTTGAACGTTTCTTCCCCTCGATCATATTTCTTACCCCCACTTGTGTGTGCATTACATTTAGCGACTTTACGAGTCACCTAAGTGCTTTGCATGACGCCCGCTCATGGTTGCTTCATAAATTGGCAAGTTTCTGGTCTTGTAAGTCGCAATTAAAATGAGGTTGGATTTTACTCCACCTTGATCATATTTCTTACCTCTACTTGTATACGCATTGCAGTTAGCGACTTTAAGACTATTTCTGGACCACCACAAAATTTGGTATCTAGTAAATTATCACCTTGGTTTAACACAATTTTCGTTTTTGTCTTTTGAACATATATAATATGCAGAGATAGATACTGTATTGACAACACAATACATGAAATAAAACTGCAGTAACAATATTAAATACAGTGTAGTGGCACTCTTCACGTATGACACTTGCGCATAAGGGTTCACTTCCACGTAGGTTTCGTAACGCGTTTTTAGAGGATTCTTGGTTCTCCCGTTCCAGGGTAACACGTAGTTGTCAATGCATCGAGCGTCTCTTTTCTTATGTTCTGCATCACTTTCCCCATCGGTGTCTGTACCGAAATTGTCAGGTTAATGATTTTTCGCAGGTGATTTCCCCGATAATTATCACCCTTTTCAAGCTTATTTGTTTATCACTTATTCTGTTTAACATTTATTGTTTTTACCGGTCACGTTGTATTCTGTAGATTTTTAAATAAATTTGTTTAACCAAAAATATTTTGCTGTTGCGTCATTTCAGTAGCTGTTGTGAATGTACGAAGGGCACACGAACGTTGTGGTGGATATGTCGAGGGGTCTTGGGGAACTATGGCGGGGACGAGTCAGTAATGTCTTCCCCTCAATTAACAACGCCGACTCCGCCCTTAGTTCCTTACCAGCTTTCACCACGTACAGTTCCCATCTTTTGCGTTAGTTTTCTCGTGTGTATGTAAGAAACGGCTAGCCTCAGGAAAATTGGACGTTCAAATGTACAATTCGCACTACCTAAGGTTTATTCATAAACGTTTACTTAGAAATAGTCAGCTCAGATATATGTAAACGTGGATCGAAAACGAATATTGATTGATTGATTGATTGATTGATTGATTGATTGATTGATTGATTGATTGATTTATTTATTTGGCAAAGGTGGATACATTAACCAAATGGATGGAGTTTGTTAGAGGCGCGTACCATCCCAACATTTTCTATAGTTGTTTCGTGTGTATGTTTATAAGAAACGGGTAATCTCAGGGTAATTGATCGTTCAATTTATAAGCCATTACTCAGGGATTATTCGTAATCTTCAGCGTTTACCTGGAAATAGTTAGCTCAGATATATGTGGGCGGGGATCGAAAACAAGGGTTTGAGAAGCTGCCATATTTGGGGTTTTTTCGTTTCTCTTCTGCGTTCCTTACCGAATTTGGTAGAGGCGGATACGTCACCTTATCGGAGGGATTTTGCCAGAGGGGTGTAAGGTAAGAGTGATTGCATTGTATCATGCACTGACTTTGGAGCCCAGCAACTACATTTCGTCCCGTTACAGTCTACACCACAACAAGAACGAACTCTGCGAAATATGAAAGATCGGCTTGCATTGGTCGTTGCTGTAACTTGGTAAGTTTGCATGTTGTAAGACGTTTGAATTAATTTATCTCTGAGTGTGCATGTCAGGCTTTTTTGTGAGCATGTTATATGAGTTCGATTCCACTTTGTGTCAGATATTTGATGGACCCGCGAATGAATTGCGTGGTGCAAACGGCTATGGCTGAATAGTGTGAGTACATTTTAACACATTGTTTGACGAATTACTTCACTTTATTGGCTAGGTAAATTTCATATCATTGTGTTCTGATTTATCAGTTTTGTGGTAATTACTTTTAGGTTTTTGTCTTTCTTTCAGGTTGGGGGTTCTGTTGAATCTTATACAATAAGCAAAGGTAATATGTAGCATCTTTTGGATCCTTTCTGAGATTACAACCGTTTAAATGCAAGTTTCATGGAAAATACCAACTTAGTGATAATTAGAGGGAGATTGCTTGATAGTCAAGGAAAACATTTCAATGTGAACATATCAAAGTTCACGAGACCTGGTCGAAATTCGTTGGCGAACAAATACATTACTTTGTTGAATGGTCGGATAGATTTTTTTCATTTTGGTAATGAGCTTAGCCTCACTAAACATGGTAATTTTGTTTTTTATTTGACTAAAGAAATAAAAAAAACTTTGCTTGATATTCACATTTTGTTGCAAAGACTAGTCGTTGCTGTTCAATTGTTCATGAAGGAAAAAGTATCAAAAATTGTGTGTGGATTAAATAACGTACAATTGAGTGGTGCTGGTATCTAGCGAGGCTGTGAGCTATTAAAACAAGTGTGTAGAACATTTTTACTAAAGTTCAAGGAGTTTGAATTATGTCAGTTTAGTAATGATCTGGTTAAAGTTTTTAGTGATATTTCTGTGACCAATACACAATATTTATATATTAGATTAAAATCACCTACTAGGATAGGGCTACACAGGATAATACCTTGTGGGAAATATACCGTGATAAATTTCTCAATAGCACATATTCCATTTTGGGAAGATTTGATTAAAGAACTGAAATGATTTCCAAAATATTAGATTATTTTGTTTCAAAATTACATACATAGAACAAATTACGCGCTCACAACAAAATTAGGGAAAATACAACTAGGTGACATTATTGGTCAGATTGAAGCATCTTCAAAATATCAAGAATTGCTCAAAGTATATTTAACTACATTTTTAAAACTCATGAATTCAGAATTTCGTAAGAGATTACATAACAAAGGTAGCATTACTGAACACCATTTTAACTAGGTCTGCTCAACATTAAGGACAGGTAAGACACCAAAAACCTTTGCATGGCCGATTTTGAGATTTTAACGGCATTTACAAGATGAATGTCCTTTCTATAAGTTATCAAAATTTCAAGCTATTAATTAAAGTAGAAATATGAGAAAAATGCCCAAAACCACACAGGCATATGGACGTCCGAACGTCCATATGTCATTCTTTTGGTTTTCAACCGCAAAACGGAACAAGGCCACCTGTCAATCATACTTAACAGCCTGTCACGTGGCGGTAAAAGATGCAAACATGCTAACATTTCATAGCCTTAGTGGTTTACTTTATATTTACCTTGCTTGTTTTGCGTTCTAATGAAGGGAGACTTTAAATGTTCAAGAGGAGCGGGAATCGTCAGACGATGTCCTTTCAAAGGCTGTGTCGCGATGGATTACCCCAGTGGTCTTGCACACCAAAGACAGGCGGGGAAAAACTGGCACTCTAATCAACGATACCCACTTATATAATAATATTTTATCGAAACTGATGGATAAGGAGATAAAAGTACAAATAAACACATCGAAATAAGCATAAACGTGAACAGCAGAGAAAACACTCAAAATAGCGTTACAAAACTCAGGTTGGGAAGAGAAATGAAACTCATTGAGAAAACAACTACAAAAGAATGACAAGCTAACTAAGTAAAGTGTACAGACAGGTCTAACAAGCTGACGACATAAGGTATACAGATAGGAGTGAATACAATAAAATACTATCTATAAAAACGGGATGAAGAGGTAGGGGGCGGAAGAACAAACCTGCCATCCGTGCACTGACCACCAGCGGCCGTAGGCCGCCCGACCGAAGCAAGGCAACACAGCATTCGTTGCCAGGCTTGAAGTCACGGGCCGAAAGGCCACCTCTATGACGCCACATTTTGAAACAAGACTGTCGCTGTCGCCGTTTGACAGGTCGCTGAAGAATGTTTTCCGTACTCAAAAGGCTCTTTTGTTCATGTGATTGGCCAAGAATTCATTGACTAACTCCCGAAATGTTAAGGGACGGTTTTTACTACGTTTTGTACAAATATCGGCACAACTTGACCAAATGGTATTGTTTCAAAGAAAAATGATCAACATTAAAGACCTTTGAAGCTTGTTTTCTCAGAAGGGATAATAAGTCGAGAAACCCACCTAAGGATGGTTATTTCAAGAAAAGGGTTGGGCGAAAATTTAAACCGGTTATAGACCTGCGGCACAGAGGGCCCTTCGGGGTCATACCCCAACCCGTGGTATAACAAGTTACAACCTATATTTTCTTATAGGTATGTATGTCTTCTTCATGAAAAAATAGGTTGTGGAACCTGAAAAGCGTTTTATCATATATATTTCTACCCGTTTCCATGACAACCTATATGCCATTTCTGAGACAACTAAAATTTGTACTTAAAAATAATAACTTTGGTGATACTGCTTGTGGGAAGGCTAAATAAACACCAAAATGTGCTCAATTGCTCTAATATAGTCACAAAATACGGAATTTGTTCAAAGTGCCTAATTATCATATGTTAATTTATGCAAATATATGAAATTTCCATCGAAATTAAGTATTGTGCGACGGATAACATTCTATATTTAGTAATATATAGTTTCGTTTATTAAAAAAAAGGCAAAATGATTAGGAACAGTATTCATACAAGTTTTATTTATCATGTTTATATGAGTATACCATATGCATATTAATTAATGTGCTAATATGGCTATCATATGTCATCTTCGCTTAGGGAACCGTCATAACAATTGCCAATACAACTGATTAAGTAAGATAGTACTTTGTACCATGTATTCACACCTACACGTAATTTACAGTGAACCATCCCATGGGGTCCTGCAACATAACTAATGTATTTGTGGCATCAAACTATAATTCAAGATGCCTTTTAATAAAGGAAAACAGTATAAGTACATGTACACACGAAATACAGAGGGCTGATCAATGATAGTCACAGTTTGGAAATTCTATGCCAAGATTCAATTCACACTCATGTCCAAAGCATGCACATAATTCTGTACATTTAAGTCATATCTGGAGGCAATGGCACTTTCTTGCGACAGTACACTCAATATCGGTGCAATATATATGAGTCAGGTTGCGGACTTCCAGTGGGGCTAGCTCATTGGTATACATCAAAGGCTTGAGGTAGCCATCATAAGACATTTCCCAGCCGTTACCATTGGGATCCCACACTTTAGGGCTAGGAATGTGACTGTTGTATTGGTGTCTTTTTGTCCAAAACCACTTCCTAGTAGTCATTACCCTATTCCGCAATCTGAACTCTTTACTCTCCATAAGCTAACCTCTCCCTGTCTAACCTATATACATATAGAAGTACTATTGTCCAAATTGCACACGTTCCTCTGTAAAATTTTGAAATAGGCTGTATTAGCCAAAATAAATTAAAGGGTCTTCGGCGGGTAACTACTCAACATGTTTCGCAGCCTTTTACCCATACATGTCTCTCTGAGTAGCGGCTCCTTGTCTAAGCTAAATATTCAGCAAAGACAACCCACATAATAATGAATAAATATGAGCGTGGCAAATGATGAATTAGCTAAATACGTGAAGTTTTGCTTATAAATGCAGACCTTCATTTTGAAAGAAGAATACCTGGCAAACAAACTATAATTACCAAATTTGTGTAGTACAGGTTCCGTTAAGAACAATTTGACTTACCCCTGAACCAATATGTACCCTTTCTAGCTGGACACCTTATTCTAGTTAAACCATCCGGCAGTGTTGAACTGAAGTGGAAACAAGCTTGGGCATTATATTCAGTCCCAGTGATTGTAAAATAAACAGCTGCAGCTGGACCACCTGTATAAACCAAAGGAAATCCTCAGAATGACTGCAACAATGTACATCCTGCACCAGAAATGTAAAACAAACTCTATGATGACACCTACTCCTCAAACAATTAAGCTCTATTTCATTGCCAAACCTGAGTCAATGTATCAACGAAATGTGTCAGGTTTGTGGTATTTGAAAAAATACTGTCACTTCTGAGTATTTTTTTAATATTGACTAAATGTGCATTTAGGCATGTCAGAAAAGAATGATAGTCATCAGCATTTATGCCAAAAACATGTTATGAAAACAATTTTTCTTAACAGGATTATAAGTACAATTCAGCAAACATGTAACTGTCGTAGGCCGCTGCTTGCTACCGATAGTCATTTGTATTTCAGTCAAGAGAATGCAATGAAAATATATACCAGATATCAAGTACAATTAGGCAAGCTTGTAACTGGCATATGCCGCTACTCGCTGCCGATAGCCCCTGGGGGTTTAACCTAAGAGAAAGCAAGCTAGCCTAAAATGTCTGAAAGGTGAACATGAAAACAGAATGATGCCAAAAGATAAAATTAAGTCGAAAAAAAGGCAAGTCTAAAATCTGTAAAATTATTGAAGCTAAACTTCTTAACCATCTTGGGGTATTTACAGCAAAATTTGTAGAAATATTTTATCAAAAGTACATCTTTGTATCCTCCTGACTCGAGTTTATTGTAAATAAAAATTTGGTTCTAGATGCAAAGTCCTGAAATTTAGAACAAATACGACCAAATCTCAAAGTCTGTGAGAAAAGCGTATTATATCCAATAGTATCCGAAATAATACTGTCTGGGAAAGGATAATTATCTACTTCAAAGTTAAACTCATCTATTTTGTGATAGACTTTAATACAAAACCTGTCATCAGTGACCTGAATATCCAAGTCCAAAAACACATCTCTGAAACCATCTGAATTGTTACCCTCCATAGGGATATGTTTTGGGTAAATTTCTTCAGCAATTTTACTGAAATTTTGTACATTTACGCAAGCAATGTCATCAATATATCTTGCGTTGTTTGATAATTTTGTGGCCATTTGAAAGTCATTCTTCATCAGTTTATCCATATACTTAAATTCAAGCCAGGTTAAATACAAATCTGCCAGTAAAGGGGAGCAGTTGCTACCCATTGCAATGCCTTTTATTTGTTGAAAAACCAATGGTCCGCATTGAACAAAAGTATTCTCCAAAAGAAATTTTATAGCATCTATCAAAGTTTCAACAGTGTACGATTTAATGTTACTTTTTGAATATTTGTTGTGTTATGTTTTCTTTGTATATGAATTAATACTAATATATGGCTTACCATTATGGTAAAACATTTTACTTATTAATTCTGAAAGTGAACTTTTGACTTTATCTATGGGTAGATTTGTGTGCAGTGTAGAAAAATCAAAACATTTGATATTTTTTGCTTTTACATCTTTGATATAGATACAAACTCGGACGAATTACTAATCCCCCCAAAACAATTTAATTCACTGTTTCTAGAAATTGCATTACAGTGTTTACGAAAATGATTCCTAATTGCAGTCAAACACAATGTTCCTTCTTTTGATAATCGTTTTCTTGTACATTTTACAGCACCTGCTATGAATTTAGATTTAAAAGGGTTTTTTATGTAATTTGGGTATCCAGAACAAACGTGCAATAGAGGAGTCCTCTTCAGAAATTTTGATATTAAAATTCCTTTTTATCTCATATTTATGTGTATCTATCAAATTATCAATGGATTTTTTGTGAAATTTATATATGTCATTTCCTCTTATGTCTGAAATATTGTTCATACCAAGTTCTTTTTTCAAAACATCCAGAAAATATTTTCTGCAGATGATCCGAAGATAGTTCCCTGCCTTATCTATGTTAGTGACTACAAAACTTTATTGTAGTTCTTTGACTGCTTTTGAATCTTCATGTTGTTTTAGATCAACCGTATTGAAATTCTTAATGTGGGATTTATAACAATAAATTCTTTTTCTAGAGACTTTTTGCAAGTTTGATAACCATCCTTTAAATTTCTGAAATTCTATTTTTTCTTTCTTTGCCCATTTCATACAGTAGGAATCAAATGCATCACATGTATCCTGAAAAATACTGTCAATGTTCAACTTGGGACATATCCGAAATTTTGTACCTTTTTTCATAATTTCTTTTAAACTTGAATTTTGTATGATATCCAAATTACCTGTAAATACATGTTTGTGGTATGCATCAACAAAATCAGAATATTTACACTTAGACATACAGTCACAATTTTCATTCGCTACGATATCTTCAAGAGTACTTGAAGCCAGAAATTGCTTGTAATTCATGATACTTTGTCCAATATTGTTGCCATATTTATAGGAAATGATGGGGGGGGGTTCTTTTATTTTGCACTCCTTGGGAATCATGTAACGAACAAATTTCAATTTGAAAAGGGACTGAATGTTTAGTGAATCAATAATTTTATGTTTGAAAGGAATGCTGCAAAACATTTGATTTAATTTTTTCTTTTTAGAATCTGGTTTCCGAATAGTTGTTATGTCAGCGTACACAATTTTGCAAAAACAATTGCGGAAATGTGTGTTCTGAATCAGTAATACCCAAATATTCATTAATTTTTGTTATGTCTCGAAATGGTAGTGCTTTAAGAGCAGTATGTAATTGATCAATGCCATTGTGGCACCAGATAGCACATTGATATTGTGGCCTTTTCACATGTTGCTCAAATACATCCTCAGTAGGCGGTAGTTGAGCAGCTGATCGGTCTGTGGTGGAGGCAAGCGTATATCGTAGCTTGTCCAAAGTAGTTTTGTAATCAGTCCCTTTTCCTGTGTTGAGAGCTTTGCTACATAAAACACAGGTATTGGGATTTAGCTTGGCTGGGGGTGGCTTCTTGGATGGCGGTTCAGGTTCATGAGTTCAGGTTCACGGTACAAAATTATCTAACCTGCAAATACATTAAAACGTAGGTGTTCATACCAGGTTCAAGCTTTATTTTAGAAAATAATCCAGTTCACCATGTGTATATTATCAATCATGTAACACATTTTGACAATATGAACAGTCATTCTCAATAACACTGATAATGAGGCAATCACATAGCAGAGTTAGAATCCGACATGGACTCTGGAAGTCAAAGAAATGTGCCCAGATTTGTTCCTTCTGGTGCCTCTACAACAAAACAAACTTCATATTTTCTTCGGTAATATAAATGCTAAATTTGCTCAAATTCCAACAATGAGTTCTGGAGAAAGCACTTTTGCACAAGCCAGCCAGACCAGACAACCCATAAACATAATGCCCCCCCCCCCCCGTGGCGGACCCATTAAATTTCAGTAAAACTGTGAACGAAAAATATTGATAAGACGATTGGGATTCTATGTTCTATATGTTTTGAAGCACTTTTCAAGGAAATTTAACTTTTTGCATTGGTACAGCACATAATGAGGGATATACATCTCTAGAATGGCTTCAAAAACCCCTACATTTGAAGCCTAATTTGCATACATGTAATGGTGTCCACTTCATATACTCCAGTAAATTTGGTATCAGTATATCCCCGGGAATATATTACCTTCATCATTTAACAATTACCCCTATTTTTGGTAATTTGGCAACTGCAGTAAACAACATCAACTAATAGAGGCATTTATATTGCCAAATAGATGACAACATTTTGCATATAATTATAATAATAATGATGTTATTCAAAGAATTTTTTAAAAGCGTCAAACTTGTTGAAAGAGTAAGGTTAGAGCTACCTTCTGATGAAATTTGGAGTGCTTATCTTCAAAATTAAGGCAGATACTAAAAAATCAGTGAAAAGTAGTCATTTTCCACAAAAAATAGAGGTTGCCATAGAAACGGGTGTGTAAACATATCAAAAAACGCATTTCAGACTCCACAACCTATTTTCTGTAAAGAGGAGACGTGCGCACAATTTGATATAGGTTGTGTTTTGTTATACCTTTGGTTGGGGTTGCACCTATTTTTAGGGCACTTTTGAAGCATTTGCCGCTAGCCTATTAACGGCTTTTGATTCTCGAATGTCTGAACTGCAAAAACGATTTAGCGATTTTCTACATTTTGCTTCGTTCTTTTTCTTTGACATGAAGAAAATGAAAATCAAGGGGAAAATGGAAATGTCAAGCTTTGAGGATGGATAACAGAAAAACGAAACCAAACATGAATAATCGCAGAATCGTTTTTTGTTGCCAATTTGTCAGGATTAAGATGCAAGTGTAATTATGATTTTTATCACAAACAATTAGTGACTTATATCGACATTTATGGGGTGGATGCTTTGCAGTCAACTTTCAATTGTTTATTCAATAATTAACACACAGACAACCAAATACGGAACGTGTAAATTTGGAGTATGACAATTACACACATGTATCATATATTATCCTAACGCAAATACATTTTGAGCTTGGAGTGACTAAAGTGGGATTTATTTTTTGGTGTCTTACCTGTCCTTAAGTGCCTACTTGCAGGTCGGGATACGAATTCAGTACGATGCTCAATTGCCAGTGTATTTTGGCATAAAAAATCCAGAAGTAACTGTTATGTTAATTTTTACAAGTCGACAATTAGTTGATTGTTCAGTTAAAGACCTAGTATCGCCTAGTCCAAAAAAGCGACTTTCAACCGAGAGCATTCGCGAAGATGACGACGTTTTTCTGACGGACAGTGCATCAGCCAAAAGGCAGCGATAAACACGCCAGAACCAGCGCAATGTTTGTGAATGCCAGCAACCTTGCCAGCGCCTGTTCCCACTTGAATTGTAGCCGCTGATCCGTCTTCATCTAAAAAAACTATAAATAACTCGGCGAATCATGTCCATGAGATTAAGCGACAAATCGACAAAATATTAATGGCTCACGTGGGCTAGTTACACAAACAAAATAAAATTGTATTGGCGAATATAGATTGGCTGCAAAAACACATAGACTGGGTAGAAAAACAGGATGAGAGATTGCAAAAACTGAATAACTCACTTTTTAAACAGACGACTGATTGTCTGATATGTCCGAGACACTGTCTCAGTATTTTGTCAAAGAAAACAGTAGCCCCTGTAGGAAGGAAAACCAAGCCAAAGGAACAAACATAATTACGTTTGTTGTTGTACCAGAAATGATAACGGTCATCAATTAACAAGATATAGAAATGTAAGTAATATCGATTTGTGTCATATTTAGATATTGTAGCTTGTCTCGTGTTTCCATGTGTTAATCAGCTACTTTTAATTTGCAGAATGGAAACTAAGTAACTTGAAAACACAGCGGAAAGACCCAGTTCGGGTTTGCCTCGCATCAGGCAAAAGGTCTGTAAATTTGCATACTCTATATCGCTCAATTATTTATGTTTGTCGTGCTAAATTAGTTGGTGGTGCAGACGAACAGGAATGTTGTTGTGACGAAGGAGTATCCAGGTCGGGAAAGGTCTTCTGCGCTTGGATGTGTTTGTACATATGACTTTGTGATACATTGTGCAATTCGTGTTGGAGTTATTTCCGTCAGTAGACATGCGGTGGAGGGGATATGAGACTCCTTTGAAAAAGCCGATGCTGGAGTACTGCTATGTGCCGCCGAAATCTCTTATACGCCATTACGACTTATTTTTTAGTCATACGTTCATAGCAATACTTAAAACTTTAAGGAATATGTTGCTGAAGTGTCCCTCCTTAAAATGTAAACTTAGTGTCTTGGTTATACTGGGTGAGATGGTCTTTCCGGACCTAAAGTTCATTACAATTGAACCTTGGTTTACCACTTCTATTGTTCACATCCTGTCGAGAAATCGGTTAAGGCTAGCAGCGAGCATAAAGACATTAATGCGAGAAATAATGGCGTTGTATGATTCATTTATTCAAAGAGGTTCTGAATGGGTTTTAGCTCGCATATTGGAGCTGAGACTTAGATTGAATAAGACTATTTTATTCAGCGGCGGTTGCTGCATAATTTCCCTACCAAAGTACATAACTGATACAAAGGTATGTGTCAGTGTAAACGCAACAGATAAGAAATGTTTCATTAGTTTCGTTCTTGCAGCGGTATTTCCTGTGAAAGCTAATCCTCACAGATGGCGTCATTATTCAAAGAATTTGGACAATTTAAATTTAAAAGGCATTACTTTCCCCGTCAATTTGCGTGGTATAAGACGTCTTGAAAAGCAGAATGACATTTCGGTTAATGTGTTTGCTTATGATAAAATAGTGTACCCATATTACGTGACCGAGTACAGAGACAAGAGATTTCATGTTAATTTACTGCTTTATAAAAGTCATTTCTATTGTATTAAGAACTTATCGGCCTTGATACGTCGCCAAGGTCGAAAGAATAAGCGCCATTAAGTTCAAATATGTAGCTTCTGCCTTTGTACATTCCGCACTTCGGAAAGACTCCAGTTACATAGTCAGGTATGTTCCGTGCAAGGTCAGGTCTATGAACTTCCTGTCAAAAGAACACAATTGAAGTTTTCAAATTATTCTAAGCAAATTATGTCTCCTTTCGTGATACATGCAGATTTCGAAGCTGTCAATTCCAAGTCGATACGACCATTTCGGCAGGCTACATAACCTTTAAGCCAAAGATCTCATCACCCTGTCAGTTTTTGCTTGTTGAGAGTCAGCGTAGCAGACGAGCTGAATAGTGGGCTCATATCATACCGTGGTAAAGACTGCGTTAAGCGGTTTTATAAATGCTTGAGAGATCAGGAGCATTATATTTTCAAAAAATTGTGTACGCGTTACAAACAAATGGTCTGGGACACGGCGGCTAAAAAAAATTTGCCATAGAATATAAATGTTACTTTTCCGGGAAGCATTTAATGTCGGGCTGCAGGGATCATTGTCATTTGACGGGAATTTACTGTGGTATAAAATGCATTGCATGCAATCTTACCTATGCCAGTTTAAATAACATAAAAATTTCTGTAGTGATTCATAATGCATCAAATTATGATTTGCACTTTCTGATTCGTGAAATGGAGCGATTGTGCGAAAACAGATCAAAGTAATTCCGAAAAATTCTGAAAAATATTTAGCATTACAAATAGGAGACTTTCGATTTATAGACTCTTACCTGTCTATGGATGCCTGTCTGGGGAAGCTGACGAAAAACCTTATGGATAAAGGAGTAAATATCTTTAGACGAACCAGAAAGTAAATTCCAAATGTGGAACAAATGAAATTAATTACGAAGAAAGGAATATTTTGTAACAATTATTTAGATTATTTTTAAAAGTTAAACGTAAATTCCCTACTACCGAAAGAACAATTTTCAATAAATTAACAAACAGTCATATTTCCTAGGATGATTATATCCACGCAAAAACAGTTTGGGATACTTTTAATTGCAAAACCGTCGGAGATTATCATGATGTCTACCTGAAAATCTGATGTACTATTGTTGTCTGATATTTTTCAGAATTATAGGGAAACCTGCATGTGTTTTTATGGAGTAAACCCGTCAAAGTACTTTAGTTCACCGCATTTGAGTTGGGATGCGTGTCTTAAAATGACAAAAGTAAAATTAGATCTTCTGTGCTATATAGATCAATACAGCCTGGCGGAATCTGCAATAAAAGGGGGTATCTTTTCTGTGACAACTAGGAAAAGTAAAGCCAATGATCCCTACAGCGAAAAAATATGACCCGTCAAAAGAAAATAGTTACATACAATACCCTGACTGTATACGCCTTGTATAGCTACTGCATGAAGCAGCCGTTGGGTGTTGGGAACTTTCGATGGGTGTCGAAGAAAGAGATCGAACAAATGAATTTAACTAAGGTCCCCGACCAGTCCGAAATAGGATATATTCTGGAAGTAGATCTCAAATATCCACCATCACTGAACGATGAGCATAACTGCTATCCTATCGCGCCAGAAAAAATACGAGTGCCTTCTGACATGCTTTGTCCAGCAGTAAAACGAATATATTGAAATTAAGCACGAATTCGCTGAAATTGATTCCCAACTTAAACAATAAAACGAAGTACACCGTTCATTACCGTAATTTGAAATTAGGACTCAGACTCAAGACTATCTACAGAGTACTCGCTTTTAAGCAAAGTCGTTGGATGCGTCCTTATATAGATTTTAATATGCTCATGAGGCAGAATGCAACGAATGATTCTGAGTCTAATTTTTTTAAGCTTATGTCGAATAGTGCTTACGGGAAAACCTTAGAGAACTTCAAAAAGTGAATAAATGTGCGCCTGGTAAACAGCCCAGTGACATTTTAAAACTTGTCATCAAAACCAACGTTTCATTCAAGCAAAATAATTAACAAAAATTTAGGAGTCCAAATGAAACACTCTTAAGTCTGTTTAAAAAAAAAAACTATTTATGTTGGATTGTGCATACTGGAGTTAAGCAAGCTCAAGATGTACGAATTCCATTACAAAAGCATATACCGGTACCTCAAATATGGCAATCGTGTAAAATTGCTGTATACCGATACCGATTCTCTTATGTACCACATCAAAACACACGATATCTATCGAGATTTCACAGAAATGAAAAAAAATTTGACTTTGCGAACTACCCTAAAGATCATTTTTTATATGATGACAGCCATAGAAAGAAGCCGGGATTGTTTAAAGATGAAACAGCAGGTGTTCCGCTTATCGAGTTTTGTGGTTTGAAGTCAGAGATGTACTCATTTAAAACTTTTGATGATAAACTAACGAACAAAGCCAAAGGTGTACCACAATCTACTATGAAACAAATATCCCATGAAAACTACATAGATTGTTTGAAGACTGTGATGTTGATGGAACACAGATTTCTTGCTATCCACAGTAAAAATCATCATTTATATAGTGTCCACAGAAAGAAATTAACCTTAAGTACTGTCCACAGAAAGAAATTAACCTTAAGTCCTTTTGATGACATATTTATTAGACGACAATATAAATACACTAGCTTATGGTCATTATAGAATAATGAGAAAAAGAGGAAAAAGATTATGCGTCAATGAAATAAAGGAAAATTGGCATCTTGACATGATGCATGGAGAGAGATTATATTACCAGTGGAGACCTTTCTGTGAATGCAGCTGCACAGCGTTCCAGAGGAACTGCTGGCAGCCGACCCTCATATCTTTCTGTGAATAAGACACTAACGTGTAGGTGTGCGGGTAAACCGTGTTGGATACACAACCGTGCCATACCATGGGCAAGTCTTTAAAACAAGGCGCTAGTGCTAGGAAATCTGGTAAAAGACTGAGAATGAAATTTAGAAAGCGGTATAGGGTTGACATCTCGGCTTTTAACGGTCAAGTTTATCTTCATTTGACAGATTCAAATAAGGGTTAATCAGTTAGCTTGTGGAAAAAAAATTGTCGGGTTTTTGAAAAAAGTTGATAAATAACAAACTCTGATTCATTCTTGTGAAAAACAAAATAAGTTACAAAAACCTAATGCGCGTGACTCTTCTGCAGACAAAAGGTCTGATTCCGGTTCTGACACAGGAACAGATAACAAAGAAAAATGAGCTTATATGTTGCTGTCGAGGGCGTAGTGGCTGCTGGGAAAACTACTTTGTTGAGGTATTTATCATCGAAAACAAATTCATCAGGAAATATATATTACATAGTAGAACCGGTAACATCATTTATGTCTTATAAAACGCATTACCCGCTCCAACAACTCTGTGCAAATCCAGGAAAATATGCACTTTTGTTCAGGCATGTTTTTCCAGAACTGTAAAAGAATATTACCAAAAACAATTTCAAAAAGCAAAACATGCCAATAAAATAATAATTTCAGAACGTTCTCCCGACTCAGGTATTGTGTTTGTGCATACTTTTTACCAGTCAAGTAACATTACTGGCTTTGGCTATGATTTTTTATTAGACGAATATTCCCGCCAAGAACTTAGGAAACCGGATAGGTTGTTCTATAATAATAATACTCCTCTACACGTGTGTGAACAGCGTATACAAAATAGAGCCAGACCAGGAGAACTCTCTTGTGATCAGGAATACCTGAATGTATTCTAAAAAAAATATTTAGAGTATATCCAATCATTTCAGCTGGCAAAAAGCCACCAGACAATGCATATCACTGACAAGACAAGCTTAGGTGAGCTTGAGTATGAACGAACGAAATTTACTTATTTCTTGTGATGACACAAGCAAAGTGTCAGTCTTGCTCCGTAGATAGACAAGCTTAAGTAGAGACAAGCAAAGCTTGTAAATCGCCTATGATGAGATGAACATTAATATTGATAGCGACGCAAGTTCTGACAGTTGGAGCAAGACCAGGAAAGTTTGATTCTGGCCCCAAAGATACGCAAACCTAGCGCCAAAAAAAAAAAAATATATTGTATTAGTTGCATAGCTAATTGTCTTAGGGAGTGTGTTCGCTGCCATAGATCATTTCCTGACGCTAAGTATTTCTCGGAGAACAAATAGAGGTGCAATTCTTGTTCAACAAAATATGTTGAAGAACGGGTCAAACGGAACAAAGAGTTACTTCCAACATGGTAGATCTTATCAGTAAAGATCTGGAGTTGAGCGACGTTTCTAGCGAAGACTCCTTCACGTCAGAGCCACAAAGAAAACAAAATAAGAACACGGCTGTTGGCAAAACCACAGATGCAAAAAATAACAAACAGCCAACAGATAAAAGCGGAAATATGATGGCAGTGCCAGGAAAAAAAACGCTCCGACAAACGAAAGGAGTTTCAAATGCCGATGCTCCGGCCCCAAGAAGCAACAGTGGGGGTGACCTCGGAAAGCTACTGTGAAAAGCTTAGACGAATGGATACACGATCTTCTCACAGAAATGTTGATTTGATTTGATTTGATTTATTTCACAAAATCAATACATATAAAAACAGTGTGATTTACATAACGATAAAAGGATTGATTTTGCTGGGGTAGCCCCTAAAACCTACTGGTTTATTTCCAAGGGGGCCCCATGAAAATTCTGCCTTTACAGTACATTGGCAAATAACACTGATGTAAACATAGTTTCACAATAAGTTAATATATATATATAAAAGGTATGCGTAAAACTCAGTGTACATGTGACTAAATGAAATTAAACTAAAATAAACTAAAATACCTTAAAAACCTTAGCTATGCAGAATATATACATATATATACATATACATTTATATATATATATATACATACATATACATACATACACACATGCATACATACATACATACATACAGACACAGATACATGCATATATATTTACATATATATATAGATATCAAATAATTATGAAGATTTTGGACAAAAAAAATGACACGTTGATGATCCAGATGGTAAGTATGCAATGGGATGGAGATGAGACGTGATGGTTCGGGTAAGCCCTTGAAATAAGTAGTTGTGATGAATGAGTTGAATGATTTGGCCTTGAAACGCGAAGAGGGCTGTAATAATAGGGATGGGGTCGGGTTTATGCTGATATTTGTTCGTTAAGTTTGCTAAATGGGTCAAACAGCAAACATCGAAAATTTTCAGTGTCAGGTTTATTGTTGCATCATCCCTGATAATTTACCAGAACATTCGGATAAGATAAAAAGAAGAAAAAGTGTTTTTTTCCTTGGATTGGTTCTTGTTTTGCAAAAAAAAAAAATAAAACAATTATAAGGGGTCAAGCACCGCCTGCAAGGTTAGAAAGAATTCGAAAACAAATATATTATAATCCTTTGCACCCAGCTAGTTTTAGCACTATGGTAGTTTTGGATCAAACTTCAAAGATGAAATAGCGGAGCAAAGAATTTACTGACCGCAATTGATACATTTTGAAGGTTTGCTTTTGCCGTTCCCTATAAAAAGCAAGACAGGAAAAGTAGTTGTTCAAGCATGTAAACGAATATTTAAATACAGTAACCTATGAGGATTTCTTCAGATTCACCACTGAATTTTTGTCAAGCGATTTCCAAATATTTTGTAAAAAACACAAGATTATACATTTTGTCACTTATCAGGATGTCAAGCAACACATAGTTGAAAGATGGCATCACACTTTGAAAGAAGGCATGAGGAAATATTTCATAGCTAATAATACTCTTGTGTATGTAGACGTCCTTCCACTTTTAGTTTTCAGGTATAACACCAGAAAGCACCGTATCTTAGGCTGTTCTCTACAAAGTGTCAACAAATCTAATGAAAACTGAATTGGGAAAGACTGTACGAGACATACTTACACGAAGCCCAGAAGGCATTTAAATTTGACATTAACGATACCGTCTGAATTAAAAAAAGAAAAAAGAAAAAACATATTTGAAAAAGGCTACGTTCAATCTTAGAGTAAAGAGATTTTTGTCATCGGTGACCGTTTTTTTTTTACAAATCCTCCTGCATACATTTTAAAAGATAGAAATCAAGAGACCATCAAAGGCACGTTTTATGGACCAGGACTAAACAAAGTGATTATTAATGCCTAGTCAAAATATGATGGAGCATCCCGTGACGTCGTTTGATGCGCGTTTACAACATCCCTTTAATATGATTGTAGCAGAGCCTTCGCAATGTGGTAAGAGCACTTTTGTTTTTAATTTATTAAAACAGTCCAAACGATTGATAAGCTGTGATTATGATTATATCGTGGTGTTTAGCGGATCAACAGAAACACTATTTCAACAGCGGGTTAGGACGTTGCAAAACACAAATATGAAATTTGTGCAAGGGCTACCCGATGATTTAGACGAATATATCCTGCCAAATTATGTGGGCTTGTTTTTATTTGATGATCTCCAAAGGCAAGCCTCTGCTGAGGATATAATAGGTAACACTTTTACCAAGAGAGGGCACCACATAAACCTGAGGGTGCGTCTGATTCTTCAAAACATGTTTTACGAAGGTAAAGAAAGATGCACATGCCAAAGGTCCTGTCATTATATGATACTCTTCCAAAATCCATTGGATAACAGTATCACTTACAAAGTAGCATCAGGCCTAGATCCCGTCAGAAAAAAAAAGCATTAGCCACTCTCTTAACTAGCCTTTTGCACATGCATTGTTATATCTTAGTCGACGGAAAGCTAGAAACTCCTCCTCCGGCTAGATTGAGAACTGACATTTAATAACTACCAGAGGTTCTTCTATGTTTCATAATTGTAGCAAACCCGCTGTGATGGGCGCGAGAAATCAGTGAGACGAATCAGGCATGATGACAAGCAAGTCTGTTTTAAAGAGAAAAGATTTTTTGGGTTTACTTGTTCGCAACAAAAACAAAAAAAAAGCACAGGAATGCTCTTGATATTGCAGACACCTCTGCAATTAAGGCTGTGTGTGAAATCATATTGAATCTTCTTCACGGCAACGTTCCCATAACCGATGTGTTTACAATGTAAAGGGTACAGAACTTTTTTGAGAAGCTCAGCCGACAAAAGAGGTGCTTAGCTGTAAAGAAACAAATTTTTAAAAAAACTGTCTGGGGGATTTTGTGGTGCTTTGATTCCTGTCATACGAGTGACTTTATCGACGCTTCTGAACTAAATAAGAACCACAGTGGTCGAATTAAAAGAGTCTATCATCATACCATTAGCTGTCTTTAAACAGGTAAATTTCAAAGACGCTGTGGCACAGATTGAGTCGGACCAAGCAAAAAACCCAAAACGCAGAAGAAAAACCACCAACTGACATCTTACACGATACACGATTGTCTGTCGACAATAAACTGAAATAATATGCCCAACAAAAGAAATTTTATTCGGAAAAGACAAAAAAGCCATACCCAGTGACCTTAGATGCTTCCAATCTTAAAAAGTAAACCTAACATTAGTAAAAAGAGCTATCTATCGTCTATAAGAGCTTTGTTCAAAGACATTGATCATCCTGCAGTCAATAGTATTTTTAGAAACTATATTAGAACATCCAGCTAATATTTCTTGGGACGAAAAACTTCAAGTTGTCATTAACGGTACAACCATTGTCGGATCAAACTTCATTGACCTGTTAAAATATATCAGAAACGATGCTGTGGTGACAAGGGAGAGCTATATACCGGCAGGTATCGAAAGCTTCTCGCAGATGTTACTGGAAATTGGCGTCCCCCGTGCCTGGATCAAAGCACCTGCTGGTACGAGTCGTAGTCAAGTAGTTAGTTATATTAAGTTACAGATAATGAAGCACACTTCAAATTTCTACATGGTATTAACAAGAAATGTAAAAATAACGTGTGAATTTGAAAAATACAAGATTAGTCATTATCGTACCCTCATGCCACGACCCGTGCAATTAACGGGTGGTCAATGGGAGTGTGCCCTTGAGTGAATATTTTATTCCACAGAGTTGGTATAATATAATGGCATTGCTGACACATTTTGAGGTGAAATGTGGTCAGGGTCTGAGACGAAGCCAGAAAGTAGCGGTGAGCATTGCAAAAGGCTTTCTACATGCCCAAAAGCTTAGCAGATGAAATGAACTCTCGACTGAAAGCAATTACTCCTGCCCCTTTTTACGGACGTGTAAAATTCCTCAAGTCAGAAGGATTCATGAAAATTATTCTAAGACGTGGAGTGACGTTAACCTTGCATTCCCATTTAGCACAACTGATGGGTTACAATAGAAAGGTTTTTAGATCCAAGGTGGGGAAGCAGGTTGCTGCTAACGACTATATTTTTACAAGTAACAGAGCGAACGATTTAAATCTGCACCAGCTTCATGTTTATTCTGACCTAGTCAAAGAAATTTTGGTAAGCTACTTTTATGTTTCTTTGCTTGTGGTTCTCAATGTGAGGGGGTGGCTTTGGACAACTTGCATGAAGTATTTCACAACCCTCACTACACAGAAACGAGCGGTTTGACCATCAACTCCATTGAGATTGCTTTGTGCGACGACCAGGGTGAACTAGTGCCTTTTCTATACGGAAAAGATATTTTGAAGCTCCATTTCAGACTGAAATAGAAAGATATCTTTTTGAACTAATGAAGTGAAAGTTCCATACAAGTGCGATTCGAGGTCATACTGCTATCATTATGAAAATCAAGCAGTTGGCAAACTTCCGTATTTTTTCTGGAGGCTTGACGCAATCCAGATACGGCTTAAATAACTTCACTGGGGAGTTACCGAAAAAAGCATTACCTTTTCTAAAAACTGCTGGCAAAGAACTGCTAAAAACGGGTGTTTGAGTGGTCGGCAATGTGCTGACGTCCAAAAAAAAAAAAAAACAAAACATAGACGAGTCTATACGAGACAGAAGCAAAGAAAGGATGATTGCCATGCATCAGAAAGTTTCTGAGATAGAAGACGATAGTGATCCTCGAGATAACGCTCAGGTGTATCACTCGAGCCACCCAAAAAAAGACAAACGCGAGAGAAATGCAGCGAAGCAAACCCAGTTAATTCTCATTAAAAGACAAAAAAAAAAAAAAAAAAAAACCCAAACACTTAAATCGCGCGACATATTCATTTAAGAAAGGTAAAAACATGTCCCTGTTCCACGAACATTCTTGCGACTGTCTGAAGTCAGAACTGGAATTATTCAATGTTCCACCCACTTAACTAGCATCGAAAATGTTTTTTTTTTCTCGACGTATTACCCCGTCACAACTTTAGACCGGGGAGGTCCCGTTGAATTTCAAATAACAGTCGACAGTGAACACTACGTCGACCCAGCTCACATTTTTTTGCATACCAAATCACGTATTTCAATTCAAGACGGAAGCCCCATCGCTGGAGAAATTGAAGTATCTGGAGCTAAAGCATCTAATGACAATGCAGTTGTGTTTCCGATAAATTATTTTCATACTACCAGGTATAAAAATGTGGAGATTTTCCTTAATACAAATGATTAATCAAAGTAATAACCTGTACCCTTATAAAGCATTTTTGAGTGTCTCCTATCCTATGGAGCCGACTCGAAGAGAAACCAATTAAAAATGGGGCTTTCCAGCAATGATATGAAGGCCATGGACAACAACTTCAGCGATTTCGACGAACCTGTTGCAAATGTAAACAAGGAAAGCCACAACCTTGGCACTAGATGGCGCTAAGAAACTTCAAAATTCAGCCGAATGTTTGAAATGTTTGGGTGCATACATTCAGAGCTTTTCTCGCAAGGCAAATTGATCCCAGGTAATTCGACAACTAGAATTAGGCTGCATAGGGCCGATCCTTCTTTTTCAATAATGGCAAAACCTGCCCAAAAAGGTGTGCAATAGCCATCGAATCTGCGATTTTGTATGTTAGGCGAGAAAAAATAAGTGCTAGCGTCTTGGAAGCACATCCATTAGCTCTCCAAAAAAGACGATTTAAAATATCCAATGAGACGAATTGAAATGAATTTTTTCACAAAAGGAGCAGGTCGACAAGACATTTCTGAAAATAACCTTTTAGAGGATGTGCTACTTCGCAAAGTGATTATCAGTTTGGTAAAGTCAGAAGGCTTCCACGGTAGTTATCAATTATCGCCATTTAATTTTGCGCATTTCAACGTTTCACAGATGACACTGGGTGTTAATGGACAAGTTTTGCCATACGATAGCTTAGAAATGAACCATAGGAAAAAGCACTACCTACAGGCCTATTTATGCAATTTATGGCTTCCATTTAACACCGGACCGAGGCCAAAATTTAAACACGTATGTTACGTCGCCAATAGCGACCCAGCGCGCTTTGCAGGCAGCCATTGGGTCGCCCTGTACTTGACCTCCGAATGCATGAATACTTTGACAGATATGGTCTTTCCCCCATTGTCCCCAGGTTCTTAAAACTGCTAAGATTCGATTATCGTTATAACGCAACCCAACTGCAATATTGGAATCGACAGTTTGTGGACAATATTGTGTATTTTACGTCTAGAGAAAAGTTGGGAGAATTTAAGAAAGAATCTTAAAATATTTTACAGATAAAAGACACGAGAACGATTTAGTTGTAAAGCAAACTGTGGAAGATGAATTTAACGTAGATTTAGATGTCGTCAGTCCTGATTTTATTTACAACCAGATGGCGTCGACATTGCACAGATCCCAGCTTCATCTTAATCTTGTATGGTTTCGCCACTATTAACAATGGATGAAGTGGAAGATATAGACCTATTTGCTTCAGACTCAGACTCAGAGGAAGAGGAGGGAGAATTTCCGCTAACGCTGCCTGGAGCAAACAGCACGAGCAACCATGAAGAATTCGTATGCATTAAAAAACCCCATAAATACGCCTGGATGCCAACATGTGGTAGTCCAGGAGATGCAGATTTCGATTTGTATTCCTTGTCTGAAGTTTATATAAACCCTTACAATATTGCCAAAGTTCAGACTGGTATACCAAACGTCAAATTTCCCGAAACTTGTTACGGTCGCATTGCTGCGCTTTCCGTTTTCCGGATTGAGTGTTGTGTAGGAACTGCATGTGTTAGCCGGAATTATTGATCCTGACTATAGAGGAGCAATCTGTGTGGTACTGCACAATCTGGGCAAACACCCAATCTATTTACCCCCCCCCCCCCCCGGGGGGGCGCAAATTATTTTTGAAAAAATCATGACGCTAACCATTCCGTTAGAAACTGAACATTTGGACACTGGTTCAGATAGGGCCAGGGGAAGTGCTGCGTTTGGCGAAGCCAGCAGTCCATTCTAAAACGCTGCGAGGAACACCTTCGACACCAAAAAGCCAATTTGAAAACATTGGGAGGCTTGACTATAATATAATGACAATGCTAATACTGACTTTACAAGGAAAGCTGTCATATGACTCTTTCTAGTTATTTTGTCCTATTTATAACGTCAAGAAACATTTTAATTATGCTTATGTTAAGTTGCTCGTTGTTCTGCTGTCGGGGACATGGTAAAACCTGCATGTCACGTTCCGGCAGGTACAAGGCAGTTGGTCTGCACTTAAATGGGTTGGCCGTTATTCCCTCCGTGAGAGCAGAACGAGTTTGTGTACATCAAATGTAAATGTTCAGGGAGGAACACTTTTGACATCAAGAAGCCAAGTTGAAAACATTGGGAGGCTTGACTATAATATAATGACAATATTTATACTGACTTTACAAGGAAAGCTGTCATATGACAAGGTGGTTGGGCTGCACTGAATTGTGTTTGCCTTTAATCCCTCTCTGATAACAGAACAACGGGTTTGTGTACATTAAATTTAAATGATCAGGTATAGGTAAATGCGTTATAGTTTTACTCTACTATTCATAAGTTAATTATTGTGGTAATCATAAACACAGGCCCCAATGTGCTATTCATTAATGGTTAGAATTTATTCGTACACTATGGAAATTATCAATAACATAAGGAAGTTATATATTTCCGAAGCACACTTACATAATTTTTGCAAGGTGAGTGGCTACTTCCAAAACATTGCCAGCAGCTTACCGCGTGTTGCTGACCGTGTTTTTGAGGTGCAGGTTCCCACACTCCCTGGGGCCTTACCCATTGAAACGTTCAGCACGGAAATCTTGATCTCTGTTATTTATCATCTAGGGTATTATTGCAAGCCTCGACAGGTGGTGAACGAAATACCTCTGCTTGAGGTGTTACACGCGGCAGTGTTTTTATCAGTGGATAATTGGTTAACTTTGACATTAAATGCTAGGTTAAATAGAAATAATATATCGGAGATCTGTTTTTCATTTTATAAAACATATGGTGCGCACCACATAGCTACAAAATACTTGTATAACAAATTTCATGTTTGGTTCGGGTATAAAAAAGATAAAACACTTTCGCTTGTATGTCCAGAAAAAAAAATCAAGAAACGCAGAAGACAACATCACTCCAGGTCTGTTGTTCGCTTCCTTACGGACCGCCAATTGGAAACGCTAGCTCAAAATTCCTCACATTTTCGTGCTTACAAGCATTTCACAAATTGTAACCAAAATATGATAGCATACAAAATTCCCGTTGGTCTGTTTATCCCCTTCAGACCGTCTGCTTTTGTTACTTGTTTAAATTTTCTCTTAAACCCACAGAGCATTCCAGATATGGGTGATATTCACATCTAGGAATTTTATTTTGTAGCTTTGTATCTTGATTCACCATTGCTTGATATTCTTTTATATCATCACTTTTTAAACTTCCACAATGTAATGATCTGTTAATAACTGTCGAGCGCGATGTTGGATTGTTTTCAACATGACAAATTATATTTGCACACCTACATTTTCCCTATGGGCTATATCGCCATCTAATTGCCTGCATATGTTACGCAGAAATTTATGCTTGTGGCGAGCAAATCCTAACAAATTTCATTAAAAAAATACAATTCCAGACTCCCTATGTATTTGACACGTCCACCTAAAAATAGGAGCTTGTGCTTTTTGTTTTGGCAAAATAAATTTTAATTGGATTCGCAAAAGCGCTTCAACTTTACCCATGCTGTTTCCATCCAGTGCACGCTGAGTGCTTCAATAATAGGACCAAAGGGACACAGTTTCTCTCTTGCCGAAACTTGTATTTACATAGGGTGCATGCCAATTTATCTATGAAACATATCTATGTATAATCAAAAAAATTACCCGGGTGTTGTTGTATCACTAATATTGTCATGAACAAGCTTACATTAAAATGACACCTCTGCTTTTTTTTTGCCAACAACACAGTTACACATTTTGTGTAAACTAAGCGACTAGATTCAGTCTATGAGTAGTGATTTACCACCGAATGACGATTTTTTTGTACTTCCAGTGCCATCGCTTCCGGTGATTAATCATCCGGGCACATTTAAGACCGTCCTCAATTATCTGACTGTGCCAAGTGTAGAACCTGTCCAGTCAATTGCAAGTAACTTGCGCGAGGTCATACACATGGGTATTTATATATTAGCAGACCTGCTTTTACATAACATCCGTAACTATTACCTAAATGATCGCACCGCTCACACCATTTTTGTGTCCTTTTTAGAATTGCTTGGACCTGATAACCCCAGAGTACAATATTTATTCACATTTCTTTACAACCACTACGGTCTCCCCCCACCCAAAGTCTTAGAGTTGTAACCGCCCGCACTCATTTGCGCACACATTTGTTATGGGATTTTCTCTGAAATTATCGTACAAAGTGTTGTCATTTCTGGTCTTTCCATTCAAACGACAAAACCTGTTCAATTTGTAGGAAAGCTATCCCAAAACACAGTGCTTTCGAGGGGCTGCAAGCCACAATCAGATTCATGCCGTGTTGCTTTACTTTAGTTCACATTTCATGCTTTAACTGAAAAATCTCTGACTACCCAACAAAGTATTGCCCAGAGTGTTTTACCATGTTTATATTTGGTTTATTTGATAAATCTCTCAGTGCTCGATTATACTTGGAGAAAGTTTCCAACGTGAATGCCGCAGGGAAAGGAACGTGGAACCTACGGTTGTATATCCTCATCCTGGCCATAGGAATCCTCGATTTTTTCCCATTTAAACAGACGTGATGGTTGAGAACACTCCAATATCACCACAATTGGATTGTTGTATTTTTTCAAAATAGGACTGTTATATTTTGACATTGTGATTGTATTTATATAAAGATATACAGTGAAAACTCATTATAAAGACACCATCTGTTAACACCCTCTGAAATGCGTCAGATAAGTGCATTTTGTCAGATATCAGAATGTCATTGTAATGTGATCTCACTGTATGATTGAAATCATGTACATCTGACTTTTTGTTTTCTGTTATCACATTGGTTTTTCTGATGGAATGTGAAACTGTCCTTCAAGGAAATTGACGCCAACCGGACAACAATGAGGTGGTTGGTAGCCTCTGATACCCACCCTGTAAGATCTTTTCCTCGCTTTATATGGAGCAAATATTACATAAATGCGGTAGTTTGTAATGAAAACCATCTTCTACCTTGTCAGGTTGATAGATGGGGGAAAACAAGTCGTTTCCATGATACAAAATACCGGGGGTTCGGGGACTTGAGTGTATATTTATACATAAATTATCACACACACGCACACTTTCTGTTATTTATATGACTTTATTCATGATATGAACTAACGGGGGATCCGGGCTTGAGCATTGGGTCCCCACACTCACACACACGAATGCGGGCGGCCTCAAGACATGCTCAAGGAAGGCCATACATAATTACCTGATAACTGGTGGTGATACTTTCATAAATTCATCAGTTAAGGAAACTTATTATGGGCTCCACGAGATTAACCACTCTACTATATAAATCCATAAGTAGGAACTGGGATGACAACCTACGGCATCTGATGAGAGGATGTCCCGAGGTTTCAAAGGCTTTTGGCGGTCGCAATCCTCCGTGTTTCAGTGTATATACTACTTACCTGTCTGGAGTGAAATTACTTTCTTCACATTAGTATCGGAAGATGAATGCTGAAGTTTTGGTAGCTGTTCCATCTCTATGCTACAATTGTTTGGATGGAATTTGTGAATATGGGTAATGTTTTTCTGAAATATTTGATACATAGTTCATTCGCTATGTTGTGGTGTGGGCTGTGTTCTCCGACTCATAGTTATAATGGAGGTGAGGTGCATTCATATTGTACCAGATGTTTTCAGTATATCACGATAAGGATGTGAGCCTGCTTTCTACTTATGTTGTAAACTCAGCCAACTGACTTCTAGGAGAACCATAAGGCAACAGGCTTATCAGGTGTCTTTTTGTCTTTGGCACAAGTGGTGTGACTTCTGTCTTGAGTGGTTGGGCCTATATGTTTCGGACACACTAAAGTCTGCTCTTAATGTACAAAATTTCAAGGATTGAGGCCATCAGCTTGAAACCGCCATTTGCCTTTGGTGGGTCACTGCCTGTCTCAGGACGGGAGTGAAAGATATGTTTCTTTGCATTAGTATAGGAAGATCAATGTTGATGTTTATGTAACTGATAGATTTCTTTGCAGTTAATATGGGGTTTAGAATTTGTGAATATGGGAAATGTATTTGTCCAGATACTTCACTGGATATGTTGTGGTGTGGGCTGTGTTCCCCCAATGAATGTTGATGTTTTGGTTACTGTTGAATCTATTTGGTGTCTTATTTGGCTTGGAATTTGGGCATATGGGTGATTTTTTCTCACATGTTTGGTCGGGTAATGTAAGGGAGCCAAGAAACGTTAAATGTTAACTATTCTTTGCTTTCTGATTTTATGAAGAAGAATAGCACTGGTGTTGTAAACACACAAGAGAATTCAATCAAACATGCTATTCAATACTGTTTGATGTCGATGTTCTGATTGTATGGATAATTAATGTCCTCCTTCATATAGTAACTCAAAGCATATGTGGTTGTCCTGTAGATCTGCATCATTATTTATCCATGTTAGTCTCACATTTTATCCTTAAACATGCTTTTCTCCAGGGTTTACTGTTCCATGGCATTTTCTACTTTGCTGAAACTGAAAAGCATAGCTAGTTGGATAAATCGATCTGGCAAATGTTCATGCTTTGGCTGATGTATGTGTCATATGATGATTTAGAACTATGCAGTTTTGTGTTCAGTGAGAAGTACGGCATAGGACTTTGCTCTTAGAATATCGTACTAGATAGTGTTCAGACGGTACATGTCCTTACAGATTTAGATTTTTTAAATTTTTGCTTCATATTAAATAATTTCTGAAAATAACATGTTTCATCTGAATTTAGCAGTTACAAAGCTCATGCACAAAACCTTAGAAAACAAATTTATGCTGCATCTGTTTGCCATCATATAAACCTAGATATTTTTCCGCCTACATATCCATTGCCATGTTATATCAGTTTGTGTCTATTGTATTCACCTTCGACACAGCAAATATGCTCTCCCCAGAATTCTTCTCAAACTGTCCAGGGAGTTACTGTATACCAGACAGAATGATATGCGATGGGATAAACAACGGCCCACATGGAGATGAGGAAATGAAATGTGGTAGATATGGCACATGCACGCACCTAGTATGTTACGGCAATTCTCCGCCCGATTCCAAAATGAAGAGCATAATTTTCCTTGGTTGGAAATCATGGGACTGCTAAAGAATATGCCAGAGCCACCACATGCTGCTTGTTATCAAATTTAGTCCTCCGTTTCTCATCAAAATTTGTTAAGCAGATGTAATGCCAAACGAACATTAAAGTGAGGGTGTTAGACGTATAAATAGCATACTCTGTAGAGCGACTTTTCCTAAAGGAGAACATACTGTGAAAACTCAAGAATTCATACAATATACATGGATATTTATATTAGGTAAGCAGACTTTTATATATATATATATATATATATATATATATATATATATATATATATATATATATATATATATATATATATATATATATCAGTAAGTTTAAAGTGTGCGCACTATATGAATGAAAACGACCTAAAAGACAACAATATTATATTTACAACCATGTGTCATAAAGAAAGGGTATCAATGAATCACCTTTTATATGGAAAAATACCTTTACATATTTTTCTAGTTTTTTTGTGTCCAGGAATGTACAAGTGTCGTGGAAGGAGCAACTGCCTGCTAATTGGCCAGCGATGTGATGGGGAAGTGCATTGTCCTCTCTGCAATGACAAGTGGTTCTGTGACATTATGTGTCCCCATAACTGCACATTTGTAGCCCAGGAGAATCATTGTGCTGAATTAAACTTTACCACTTTACAATGAAAAATTTTATCTCAAGTTCGTAGACTAAACCTGTCAGGGAATGTTATTGTAGCAGACCACAAAACATTTTCAAGGTTTGCTTATTTGGCTGAACTGGACTTATCATTCAACAGTATATCTTATCTCCATCCGAAGATATTTGCAAGGGTGCCCAATTTATATGTGCTTGATCTTTCATATAATATATTTGTTATGTTGTAAAAAGACATTTTTGTGGGCCTAAAAAGTTTGTTTTTTCTTAATTTGAAAGGTAATAAAAGACTTAACCACTTAGAACCTGGTGTATTTCATGGCTTATCAAAACTTCCATATCTTTCTTTGAGAGCTTTTTCTATGACGAAATTAGCGTCTAATATGTTTGATGTTTTATCTGTCCTAGAGCATCTCGATGTCTCCAATGATAATCTTGTTTCTATAACGCATAGTTCATTTAATGGCCTTGTGAACTTAAAAAGGATCAATATTTCTGGCAACACTCTTCAGGAATTTTCTAAATTCATGTGTAGAGGTGTCCCGAAACTGACTTACTTGCAATCTGATGAGTTTACGTTTTGTTCCTTTGCGAAATGGGTGATGGAAAGAAAACTGTTTTCCCTCATCTTCGTGTGATGATCTTCTCAGGAACAACATACTCCGAATAGCTCTATGGATCTTAGGTAGTCTAGTTCTTCTAGGCAATAGTTTTGTGGTGATCTGGCGCCTGTACACGAAGGAGACAAGTAGAGTCCCAGGTTTCTTGGTAGCTAATTTAGCTGTAACAGATTGTTTAATGGGTATATATCTAATATGTTTAGGCTGTATTGATACTATGTACAGAGGCATTTATGTAGAAAGAGCAAAGAAAGGGAAGCATAATGCTTGGTTTCAGATGTTTAGTTTTATTTCCTCTGTATCAAGTGAAGCATCAGTACTTATCAGAGTCTTTGTGCAATAACTGGTGACTGCTTTTGAAATATCATGTTGCCACTCTGATGAAAACCATTGAATGCAAAAAAGGCTGCAGTTGTAATGACGGCAAAATGGCTTTTTTTTTGTATTTTTCCTTGCTGCAGTCCCTGTCCTCCCATTAGATTATTTCTTAGGTCAGTTTTATTCAAGATCAGGTGTCTGTGTGTCCTTGCATATTACAATCGAAACTACACCTGTTTGGGAGTACTCTGCAGCAATTTTCAATGGTTTGAACTTCTTCACCTTTGTGTTCATATTTGTTGCCCATGCGGCTATGTACCAAGTGATCAAGGCAGCTGGCTTTGCAGCTGGAAGTAATAAAAGAAAATCAGACTTAGCAGCTGCAAAAAAAATGACGTTGATTGTTTTGACTGAGATTGTTGTTAGGTACCCATAAATCTAATGGGTAAGTATAATTCGTAAGTCATATATATATATATACATATATATATATATATATATATATATATATATATATATATATATATATATATATATATATATATATATATATATATACTTGCCTGTTTTGCTACTTAATTTTATCTTTTGGCATCATTCTGTTTTAATGTTCACCTTTCAGACATTTTAGGCTAGCTTGTTTTCTGTTAGGTCAAACCCCCAGGGGCTATAGGTAGGAAGCAGCTACTGACGACAGTTACAAGCTTGCCCAATTGTGCTTGATATCTGGTTAAGAAATATATTTTTATTGCATTCTCTTGACTTAAATATAAATGACTTTCATTCTTTTTGGACAAGTTCTATAATTTAGCTGTTAATATCCAAAGATTATTAGAAAGTTTGCCCACAATAATTTACAGTTTTTAGACCTGTCTGCTTTGCTACTTTATCTTTTGGCATCATTCTGTTTTAATGTTCACCTTTCAGACATTTTACGCTATCTTGTTTTCTATTAAGTCAAACCCCCAGGGGCTGTAGGTAGCAAGCAGCTACTGACGACAGTTACAAGCTTGCCTAATTGTACTCAATATCCTGTTAAAAAAATTGTTTTGATCACATGTTTTTGACATAAACGCTAATGCCTTTCATTCTTTTCTGACATGCCTAAATGCACATTTACTCAAAATTGACAGTATTTTCTCAAATGTCACAAACCTGCGACATTACATTGATACATTGACTCAGGGTTGGCAGTTAAATAGAGCTTAATTGTTTGAGGGGTAGGTGTCATCACAGAGTTTGTTTTACATTTCTGGTGCTGGATGTCCATTGTTGCAGTCCTTGTTGGGATTTTCCTTGATTTGTACAGGTGGTCTAGTTGCAACTGTTTATTTTACTATCGCTGGGACTGAATATAAGGCCCCAGCTTGTTTCCACTTCAGTTTTACACTGGCGGGTGGTTTACCTTGGATAAGCTGTCCAGCTAGAAAGGGTACATATTGGTTCAGGGGTAAGTCAAATTGTTCTTATCTGAACCTGTACTATACAAATGTAGTAATTATGGTTTGTTTGACAGGTATTCTTCTCTTATAATGAAGCTCTGCATTTATAAGCAAAACTTCACGCAATTAGCTAAATCATCATTTGCCACGTTCACATTTATTTTTTAGTATGTGGGTTGTCTTTGTTGAATATTAAGCTTAGACAAGGAGCCGCTACTCAGAGAGACATGTCCGGGTAAAAGGCTCCGAAACATGTTGAGTAGTTTCTCGCTGAAGACCCTTTAATTTATTTGGGCTGATACAGCCTATGTCTAACATTCTTCCAACCCATAATAGTCTCAGGATAGTCTTGGGGTACACAAAACTGTTGCTATGCAATTTTGAAGGAATAAGCCCAATAGAATTCTTGTCTTTTTAATAGTGGCAAAAACTAAAATCAAACTCATAACAGGTGGAGCGTGAGCCTATGGGAAAACTTGATAGAGGTACTTACCAAGGAGTTTTGAAGTGAATCTGGCAGAAGCTTATGGAAAAGTTAAAAAACTGTAATGCAGTCCCCATTGCTTCACACTGTAATCAATAATAACGTATTCATGAAGCTCTATGCACCAAAATTGAGGAAATCTTTAAAACTATAGTAATATACAGCATGGCCACTTCTCTTCTTACCCTTCGGCAACGTACATTTCACCTCAAGATGGATTCAGGGTAAGAAAATATTGCATGCAAAATTGCTATAAAAAAAAAAAAAAATACTTGTTGAACAAATTAGGATTTAGGAGTAACTAAATTTCGCCATTTGCAAATTTGACACATATGGTCCAGTAATTTTTTTAATGTTTTAGTACTTACACATTTTAAACAAGTCCTGGTCGCTTAAATGCAGGGGCAAAGCATATGTAGGGCTGTATGGCTGTTGAGCAAGTGGAAATAATTGAAGGAAAGACTGTTTAGGTGTAACAAAAAGATTTTGTTGAATGTAATTTATAACAATAATCCCGTAAACATCGTAGCATGGACGTGATGGCGAGTGATGGCGGCCAATCCAACAATAGAAGAAATAAACTTGAAAAAGTTGTAAAATTCTTTGTAGAGGCCATAGGTTTCCCTTCTGTTTCAACCGAGCAATTACACATTATAAACTAGGCAAAATTAATAACCCTCCACTAAAAGAAATTCTTATATAAAAAAAACACACACATATTTTGAATATATTCAATGTTTCTTTTATTCTGTATACACTTTAGAGTAGATCTGTAGAGGAAATTCTGATCAAATGAAGTTATGCTTCATTGCACAGTGTCAATAAGCAAACAAAGTCTGAATCACAAGTTCGCAAGAGTACCTGTAGAGTGCTCAAACATGCATATGAACTGAGTACAGAGTCCCATCAGAAGTTATCACAGATGGTGCTTGTTTGCATCAAAAGTTATCACAGACTGTACTTAAAGTTAAGGCATTTTCTGAGTTCAATAGAGCAGAAATTGACTCATCCCTGTGTTACATAAAGCACCTTTAAATGTCCATTCAATAGGATGTGTAGCCATCATGGTTGTCAATGCACTGTTGGCAGCGTTTCCGCATGCTGTAGATGAGCTTTTTCACAAGTGCCTGAGGTATACTGTCCCACTCCTCCAGCAGATAACGCCGTAGATCTGCGAAGTGTGAGTTAGGACCCATCTTCTGGTACACATTTCTTTTCATATGGCTCCACAGGTGCTCAATCGGGTTGGGGTCAGGTGAGCATGCTGGCCATTCCATCACCTCAACACTCTCACTGTGCAGGTAATCACGAACCACAACTGAAACATGTGACCTGGCATTGTCGTGCATCAGCATGAAGTTGTCTCCGATGGCATCCGCATATGGAATAACATGGGGTTCCAGGACATTTGTTATGTACTGTCTACTTGTCATTGTTCCTTCCATGATGACGAGGTCTGTCTCGCCATTAGCAGAGATGCCTGCCTAGACCATGATGCTGCCCCCTCCGTATGCAACTGTGGGCTGATTACAACAAGCAGCGTGTCTCTCCCCTCGCCGTCACCATGCACAAACACGTCCATCACTTCTGTGGAGGGAAAAGCGACACTCATCAGTGAAGAGAACATTGCTCCATCCTGCATGTGCTGTACGGACATGTTCTCTTGTCCACTGCAACTGAGCAACCTTGTGACGTGGGGTAAGAAGCGGCTTTTTCACCATGCTCTGGGACCTTTAACCAGCAGCATGCAGTCTGTTATGAACAGTTTGAGTGGACATGCATCTTTGGTGAGGATTGGCTCTCTCCAGCTGGCTCTGAATATCAGGACCTGTGCGGCTCCTACTCCTCAGTGCTGCATTAACGATGAAACGGTCTTGTTGCCTGGTGGTCAGCTTTGGCCTTCCCGGGCGTGATAAATCTGCAACATCATTTGTGTTTCGGTATTTTCTCAACAACTCATGGATGGATTTATGGTTCACACCCATTGCCCGTGTGACAGCTCTGCAACTTTCACCGGCTTCAATGCGACCTATGGCTCTTGCCCTGTCCATTTTGGATAGCCTTGGCATGGTGATGTTCACAGCTTGACCAGTGATGGCGAATCCATAACTGACAGAAAAAACCCCATGCCTTTATACCCATGATTGGCACAGTTTCTGGCCACATTACACAGGCATGGTGAGAAAAATCCATGGTCAGGAGGGTCCTAACAGGGACAGGAAAGACCACTCATGATCCTTTCTGCGAAGTGCACTTTTTGACTTTGTGTCACATTCAGCGCATGTGCAGTCAAGCATTGGCTCCAACTCTGCTCATCTTTACACATGATGTAATCAAAGGATTATGCTACACATACATATGCGTATCTTTAAATTACCTAAAAAAGTATGGGTACACCATTAAATTATTTAAGTGGAGGGCTATTAATTTTGCCTAGTTTAGATAAGCTTGGGAAACGATAAGATGTATTTGTAAGTTTACTTACTGGTGCTGGAAAGTCATTGACATATATTGCTGCTCCATCTACACTGGACTGGGAGAAGACGATTTTGGCAGCTGATTAACTGGAAGCACATACAATAATAATAGTTGTGTCCCCACTGGTTGCTCTCATGCTCTCAGATGGGGCTCAAAGCAGTTTACATTGCCCATCAAGATACTGAGATTAAACATGTTTATGAAGGTCAATACAATTATGTATTTGGAAGCCAAGAGTCCCTGCTAGAAACACACAGGAAGCTGTTCACCAACATACTCACCATCAAGTCCATGCTGCGATATTTACATTGACATGTAGGTCATATGGGGTCAACTAAGGCCTCGGTTCCTCATTGGCTGCCATTGACAGCAGGCTGACCAGATGATTTTTCAACAGGTGCGTAGTGCCGCCTGTAGGCTGCAGATTGAAGCTGCTGACATTATCCTGTTGTCGTTTGCTTCGCAAACTCACACTGTGTGTCAGTATTTCCCGGTCCAATCAATAATTCTATAATATATGGATATATTTTTTTTCTAACTCGTGGAAAAGAACAACATGCAAACGAAGACTTGCCAGTCTAATGTTCCTTATAAGAAGACATTTTATTCCACTACCGGCATGCCATTAGTAGCAAAGAAAGTAAAAACGCAGGTAAACAGTTTTCCTCAGCACACCTTGGGTACATTACAAAACACACCAAAGAAAAGATGTCGACTTTGTCCAAATTGTGAAAACAATAGTTATCTTTTAAAGCTGTTGGAATGGACAGTGTATGCTTTGTAATTAGAGAGAATTATTTTGGTAGAGGTGCCAAATGTGTTGCAAAACTACACATCGATTCAGTTGAACGCTTTCTCACTTAAGCTCTGTATGACGTCCACCAAAGGTCTATTGAAATGCATTTTTCTCTGAGCTTTAAGTGCTTTATAATCTGAGAAACGTTTAGTTCATTTTTACTTCAACTTTGACATCTACTAGATTCGTGTATATCAGTTTTGGGCAGTACTGAGTTGAGTCTGGCATTTGGCCTGAGTTTCAAATGGAGTTTCTGGGGTATGGGGGGGGGGGTTGAAGTGTGCATTTGTGAGGTTCATCTCTGCACTAGATCTGCAGACCTCTAACCCTTAAATGGGTTCCCTTTAATGGGCCATACCATTGCCTCAAGTTTTGTCACACTTAAACCAAGTTGGCCAAACCACGGTGTTATGCCAGGGAGCTTTTGATGCACAAACTAGATGCATGACAAGCCAGGCAACAGATACTGCATTACTGAGTCACAAATTAAAGCTGCTATGGAGCAACATGTTACAGTTCTAGTTACAAATATGATCAACAAATTAGAGTCCCTAAAAGCAGTTATAATGTAGTCTAAGGTGTCATATAAGGTTAATATGTTCTCATTGTGGACTCAGGCCAACAATATCAGGGTTTCATGCGACTTATGCAAGCTACGGGGTGGCAGCCTGAGAATCGCATCAGTATCACTGTTTTTCTCTTGCTAACATCAGTCCTATTCGGCAAGCATTTTTTCCAGAAAAATGAACTGGAGTGAAGATATGAATTCAAGAAGTCATGTAAAATGGATTTTTTTCTTAAGACGCATAAAATTTTTCTAGTATTATTGCTTTGAGTGCCAAAGAACCATTTGTTTCTTGCGTTGAAAAAGAGTATAATCATGTACCAAAATATTAATACAATGGGGAGTACATGTTTGTCAAAAAATATTCATATCTAATTGCTATTACACACGTCTCCGTGCACGTGTTTGTTGTGCATACTTATTCATTTTCTGTATATGAACAAATGTTTGTGCCATATGTGACCATAGACAGATGCCATTAAATTTCAGACAGAGATATTGTAAAAGAACAACATGCACGTTAACTAATTTCACCAGGGGAATTAGTTGTGTCAGGGAAAGTTGCATGGCATCACATACGGGGGAGTACTAGATTTAGTTTGTGGGGTTGAAATTGTATGGAGCTACTAGTTCTGTATTGGCCTCAGTGTAGCTGTAGGTTATCACCCCAGTTCTGTGTAGGAGGCCATGTTTCATGCATATTGATCCCAGCAGGAGGACCACTTCCCACCAAATCAGGTAGTTTCTGTGAACAGCAAGACAAGTACTGCTGTTGCTTTGGACATGGCTGCAAACTACCTCATGCATAGGACTCACATGATCTCTCATTCCCATTAGTCTGGGGTTTCACCCAGCACAGGACATATTCCTGGGGCACACATACAACTTTCCTGTAGCCATTCTGTAATAATCTTGCACTTACTTTGGCAACTGCAATGTCCAGGATTCGATGTGAATTCACTAAAATAGGTCGATGTGTGGACAAATTTAACTTCAAGAATTAACCAGGAAATAGGGTGAAGAGTTGCCTCTCAATGCATTTCATTGGCTGTTTTGTCCTCATTTGTCTGATGTCCGTGTGCTAATGGGCAACAGGTTGTCGAAGAATGTTAACCCACTTTTCTGCTCTCTGAAGGAATCTCTCTCAACTTTTCATCATGATGTTTCACAGGTGACCACAGTTGTAAATCCTTCTATTTTTCATATTAGCATTTTTCAGTCTAAAAAATTAGCATTTTCATATTTTAAAATTCTGTGAACGCCATTTAACATATAAAAATGTCAGAAAGACATGGAAGGATTCTTGTCATACAATTCCCAGCTCGTTAATTTGTGATAATTGAAATACAAAATAACACTTGGATGTCAGCTTTATACAGGTGTATGAACTGTGCTCTTGCCAGGGTCACATCATTGTCCTTCCGCACCATAAAGTTCCCACCTGGCCTGGAAGACAGTGCACCTATATGACCACCAATGAAGCAGCAAACCTGACTTAGCTAACTTTATTCAAACAGCAGCAAACCTGACTTAGCTAACTTTATTCAAACAGAAGCTACAGCATGCTGAAAACACAATATTTTCACAATTATGGACTATCTCCGTTGGGTTGCGCAACTAGCCAATCAGAACCGTGGTCTGTATGTCTAATAGACTTATCAAAATTTTTAAAACTTGTTTAACTGAAGCCACAACTTGTTTTCTGCAAATGATTTGCATCAAATTTACCAAACTTCAATATTAAGGAAAATATTCACTCTTTTGCAAGCAACCTCTAAATCTGAAAAATCAATTTTTATGACAAATAAAATAATTAATTAAAATTTTGAGGAAAATTACATAATTGCATCCAATCAATTCTTTTCTGTCCAATATGAATACAATATACAATGGGCTATGATGCAAACCAATAATCACTTGCCTGCATGTCCTGCCCTTACAATGAGAGATCAAATTACAATGCCCCACCCCTTAATCTTTAACATTTTGAATATATTGCTAAAATTTTATTAATTTTTAGGAGAAATTGGTGATTTTTTTACTATTTATGGATTGATTCGTAACATTTGTCTACAAAAAATATGTCATCTATCACTGCTGAGGCATTAATGGGGGATGGGGGGGTATTAGTTACACCAAGTCAGCATCTAATCCCAGTCATTATGGCAGTACTTTCCTGATATAATCTAAATTATGGCAGACAATGGTTCAGTTTCAGTGTTTAAACATTATTGGCCCATTAAAATGCACAGTTAAAGACCATTAGGTCTCAGATTAGAGTAGCAGTATTCAGCAAATTATGTTTTTTGGTACTAAAATTATGGAATTTTAACGCACCCATTGTTTGAACATTAGGAGGGCAGTTGGGTGATCCAGCTTCCACAAACCAATAGTGCTATGCCTTTTTTCTGCAGTAGACTGCATAAGTTGTGGCTTATTGACATGGTTTCTGATGTATGTGAACATATTAGGGAAAAAAATGACAAAAGTTTGTATAGTTAATCCAATATCATAAATACATATTTGTATTCACAAGTGCTCTAATTTTAAATTTGATAAGCTTCCAATTATCAATATAATTATCAGGCACAAGTGTTTTCAGGCAAGTGTTTAATGGAAGTTAACTTTTTTCCCTTGTATCACTTTCTGAAACTCTTACAATTCTATGTGGTTGTATGTCGAAGTTCAAATGTTTTGCCACCTATGTACACTAGCTTGGTAAAAGTTATAAAATCTGCAGTTCATAAGTGCTGTCATTCATATCCATGGATGTAAATTTCTTATTTATGTGAAAATAATATGCTGATGAACTCAACAGCTCAACGAAGTCAGCATGCCTGATTTTAAATGATTTACCCCAGTCAAATGACACACATATATGACAAGCTTTTGTCTGCAAAACAAAAAAAAATAAAAGAAAAAAAAAATAAAAGGAGGGTGGGGGTGGGGGTCGGGAGAAACAAAAACAAAACCAAAAAACAAAGAAATTTACATTTTGCCTAAGATTTGTACAGCTCTACTGACAGACAATGCACATTTTTTTCTGTTATGCCCAAAATCACTTTGACATGATTTTGTATAAACAGCTCTGCATATGAATGGAGGCTATAGGCCTACAGTGACAATGCCACAAAATTAAAAGTTTGAAACACAGGGTTACTAAATGTGCTAACCCCTCAAAACAAAGGGTGCACTATATACAAAGACTGAAGTAAATCACCCTACCCAATCTAAACTCCCAATTTGTGCCTTAACATGGCTGATGAAACAAATAAAACGAGTGTCAAAAAGATGTCTCCCATCCTCAACCTGTCAATTTGAAAGACACTAGCAAGGGAGAGATGCAAGGTAAACTAAGATAACAAGGAAAAGAAAACATGAAAGTTTGGAATAAAAACTTCTCTGCAAATGTTTCCAAGAAGTTTAAGGAAAAACATTGATGGAAAACTTGGTTCAGCTAAATATGGTAACGAAACGTGGAAAATGGCAGAGTCAAAAACTATGGCTCCACCAGTAAATACGGAATGGGAAGAATTTGCACAAATTTGAAAGAACACATTGTCTCAAGCTCACCTCAGACATTCACCAGACTCTCACCTCTCATATTTCTCAAGAAACAGGAATCTCAAACTGAAACAATGGTGACAAGCAAGGGGAATATTAAAAAAATAGATGATCTAGGTATTTAAAGGATGATAGATGTGTGTGGACACCATGTCTGTACAAGTCGATGCTAGATGACAGTACCAAACAGACAGATGAGGGACATGTTCACCACCCAGAAATATATACAAGGATGAACAGTCTCTGATATGTACAACCTGATGGTGCTACTGGAGGGACGATAGTTTTCTCCTCAACTGCATGCATGCAAAAAGGTCTGGTAGCTACAGAGAGGCTCACACAAATGTGTGATGTAAACTATCGACACTTAAAATGAGGTATCTACCACATTACCAGGAGGAAGGTCAGCAAATGATTCCTCTGGGGACAATAACAGTGGGGGATGCTCTACATAATAAAGACATACCCCTCCTCAGGAACATGAGTGTGTATTGTGGCTATTCTTAGAACGGGTCTCCCCGCACGAGCCATAAGAAGGAAGTGCACCCTCCAGTGGGTGAGGTCCCAAATGGAGTGTGGCTGGACAGGGTTAAAGGCCCCCTCATCTAAATCAAAATGGATGGCTCTTAGATATGGTGGTGTGGGCATGGGATAGGTCCATAGGGCCAATCTTCGCTGACAAACAACAATCGGAAGTTGGTCGGTGGTCATCTTGAGCTCCTATGCCATTAGCTCAAAAAGATGAGCCCTCAAGGCAAGGAACTTTGGCTTCACACGGTGGGCAGTTTTGGACCTTGTCCTTTCTCCTATCTTCTGGGAAGTATGGTTCTGGATCTGTGGATGGGATGTCTTGCAGCTGATGACCAGCCAGTGCTTTGTCATTGCTCAGTGCTTCCTCCACTTTAGTTTTCCTTACAACCCCCTTTTCTTTTGGCTGGGCATCTTGGAAATGCTGCCACTTAGCCGCTATTTGACAGGGGTGTCCCTGTGTGACTTGCAATTGTGGGTATTCCTTCCAGTCTGAAGGTTGGTCATGGTACAGATGCTCATACGGAGTACCAAATAGGTGCTGGGGTACAGGTACAGCGGATTTGGGTCTTTTGCCTGCCTGTCCACAGGCGAAGGGCCTTTCTTACTGACAGTCTCACTGACCCACTTCGGGTTCCCTGGACGAATGAGGAATAACGTCAGTCTCTCTCTCAAATGTACTGCAAAACCTGAATGAACACTGGGGAGTCCTGCTCTGAATAAATTGCTGCCTCCCCACAAGATGAGGAAGGAAGCCAGAGACATTCTCCTTACTTCAGAAGTGACCGAGCTATGTACAGTCCTGGCTGATGAGTGTGGCAGGGAGGAGGGAGGCCTACAATCCACCTGTGTTGATGCTGTGACAGCTGCTATTGTGGACGGAGCAGAGGCCACCAGATGAGGGGCCAACAGCTGCTTGTAGCCCGTTACTGTAAGGGTGGTACCTGACAAGTATTTGCTGCTGGATTCAGCATCGTTGGGTGGATCCTCCACCAGGGGATAAAAATGGGTATCCTCTCAACATGAATTCACCAAATCCAGGCCGAGAGGCTCTCGAGGCAGGACAAAGATGGATGCCGGTGTGGACGGACTGACAGAGGTGGCAAGGCAGGAGCCTCTATCCATACTGACGGGGCGGTTTTCTGCCTCCTGCATCCCCTCATATCCTACCAGGTTGGTCAGTTCAAGTGCTAGGAACAGGTTGACCACACTTTCTGCAGTGTTGCAGATTCCTCAAGCACTCTAAGTGCTCGGAATCTGAGGGGAGCACAGCTGCAGTCTCTTCCTGTGTCCATGTTCCACTGTGTTCTAGCACAGAACTGACAACTAGCAGGACTAAGCAAGTTTCTTGCCCATTATGGTATGGTGCCAGGTTCGAAAGTTATTTTAATTAAAGAGTCAGGGTCAGTCTTGTCCTCAAAAGTCACCTGTCTGTCATGCCTTCCAACCAGGCTGCAAGAAGAGAAAAGATATGTTTTACGATTAATTTAATGGCAATTACCTTCGTTCAAGGGCATTGTAATCAAACATGAGTTAGACAGTAGAATTTGGTTGGTTCACAATGCGAGGAGAAATTCATAAATATTATGTCCGCTAACGAATCAATCTCCCTTTTTGAGTGAAGGAACAGGCCTGACTTTTGTTAGGAACTGCACCCACAGATTCTGACAAAAAAAAGGGTTTCTTGGCCGGTGTTCCATATTTTTTTCTCAAACTGGTAGAAAACCCCTTCTTGTTGATATGAACTTTGGGTTTGTTTCAACCCTTGGCAGGTCATAGCAACCCAGGTTGAACCCCATCCTCAGCCTCTCCAGAGTGTGAACCATGTATTTCCACTTCTGGGTTCATTATATTAGGTAGACTGCTTGAGGTTGGCTCCTTCCAGTGCATTTATTAGGAAGCCTACTTTGTGCTCTAACAATCCACACAGGTACAACCTCTCCCCGATAAGGCTTTAGTCTGTCCCAATGTTGAATGTGTATTTCCTTCTGATCCTGAACTCAATAGAGAACTGGTGTCAATTAACTGATTCTAAGGTTCAGGCCTAGCCAATCTGGCTACAATTTCGGGCTTTTCCCAATAAAATGACAGGAATTCAGGATGTTTACGAGAATTCCTAGGGACAATACCAACTCAGTAGTTCTCAGATTGTTAGTCCATTTCTGGAGTTCTTGCACAGCTTGTAAATGTTCTTGTGCTAGGTCATGCACCTCATTCATGGTTTTTTGCAAGTCCAAGGCATATTCACCAAGATTTAATGGTTGATCATTTGAGAGCGAGAACTGCACATCGTTTTGGCCAATTTACCTTTCCTCCGAGCATGAGGCAATTGAGTGTGAAACTGGTTACACTTTGAGGCATGACAGGCTATGCAGCCACTAATAAAGGTGTTTGCTAATCCCAATTTCTCTGGTTATGGTGGACATACCATCTCACCATCTGGAGTAAAGTGCAATTAAAGCATTCACCCTCCTCGTTGCCACATGGACGGTAAGGTGTAGTTTGGGTCTTGGTCACTTGAAGTAGTTGGTACATTTGGCACCTTAGCTCGCTGCAAAAGTTCCTCCCCTGGTCCCTATGGACCTCTAATGGAGAACCAAATCTAGCCAAAAATAGATGAACGTGTGTGCCACTGAGGCTGCACACTGTTCCACAAGAGCAAAGGCATCTTCCCAACGGGTGACCTGGTTGATGATTATGAGCAGGTACTTATTTCCCAAACTGGACTGGGGAAGCAGACCAAAAATGTCCATATGGACCCGGTTCATTGATAGGTCTGTGTAGGAGCTCAAATAACCTGTGGGGGCTTCTTGAAACTGCCGACTTCACACACGAACAGACATAATCTTTTATGTCCCTAGTCATGAGGAACCAATAGGAACTTTGTTTTATTCAGGTGGTCCTTTAACTTATGCCTGAATGGCCTACCACTAGCTGATCATGGTTTAAATGTAGCTCCTCTCTGTGAAGGAAAGCAGGCATCACCAGCAACTCCTCTGTCATATTAGCGAGATCACTTTCCCAGAGATAGTACAAGACTCCATCCTTCATTTTGAAATGAGACCAACACAACCAATAGTGGTGCAGAGCAATGCTGCTTCTGGCATCTTCTCTTTCAGAGGAGGATTGCATCCATGAGTAGAAAATATGTCAATCTGGGTCAGCTAGCTGTTTTTCCTGAATTTGTGGTGCGTCAATCTATGGAAGCCAGTTATAGGCTTTATGTGGTCCATCGGTGGAAGTATCATCCACTACCACTCCCTCTTCCACACTGCTGATGGCCAGCAGTACTACATAGACCACCTTTTCCTTGAATCACGCCCATTGATCATGAACTCAGGCACAATTCTTGCACCCACCACGTGGCAGATCCCTCACATGTTGACGCGCTATGTAACAGTTACAACCAAGAGCATCCATTTCTTTGTGACTCATTCCATCTGCATTGGAATGCTTTCTCACTCACCAGGGTTCGATAACTAAGTAGCATTGACTGAGCTCCTCAAGCCAGCACACAAGCTGGCCCTCCGGCAAACAGAATTGGAATAACCAGGTGAGACAGCTGTGGTCAGTCATCAAAATAAACTTCCACCCAAGGAGATAGTGCCTGAACTGACATGTGAAATGTACTACAGCCAAGAGTTTTTTGCAAGTAATGCAATACCATTGCTGCCCTAGGTTCAGATGAAGACTGATATAGGCTATGGGCTTCTCCACGCCTTCTTGACGCTGCCAAAATATAGGGACATTCGAATGACTCAAAGCATCTGTATGCAGCACAAAAGTGTCATGATCATTCAGATACATGAGAACCGGCGTGCTAGTCAACCGCTTCTTGAGTTCCTGGAAAGAAGCATCCTGCTCTGGACCACAAATCAAAGGTAGTCTCTTTGCCATCAACTTCATCATGGGTCCTGCAAGCTCTACATAGTTTGGCATGAACCAACGATTATAGCCAGTGAGCCCCAAAAAGGCTTGAATCTCGCACTTGGAAGTGGGCAGCGTCCAATCTAGAACGTTCTTGATGAGTGCAAGGGGTTGGTTTGCACACCATCCTGGCTCACTATGTGTCCTAGAAATACAACCTGGTCCTTCCGGAGTTGGCATTTCCAGGCTTTAATTTTAAATGATGGTACTGAAAATGCTCAAAGACTTCCCATAAGTGCTCTAGATGTTCAAAAATGTAGATCCAGTCACTAATATGTATTGGATGTAAACATGAAGCATGTGCCATTGCAGCCCTTGAAGAATGAGCTCCATTAACTGTTGAAATATCGACAGTGCATAACAGTGCCCAAAAGGGAAGACACTGGTGATGAAAAAGGCTTTATTTAGTGATAAAGGCCATTTGTTTCTTGTCATACTCATCCAGTTCGAGATGGTAGTAGCCACTGTTTAGACCTATGGCAGAAGAGAAAGCTACCTCTCAAAGTATCCAAGCACTTGCCAATTTTAGGCAATGGGTAACTGTCCTTCACTGTGACCTCATTAAGTCACCAATAGTTGATACACCACCGGACGCACTTCTCTTTTTTCGTCCCAATGATCATGCAAGAAGACCTCTTGGTACTCAAATAAAAGGGTGGCTAGTGGTGATTGCTCCTTCTGGGTTAGAATATCACTCCCTTCCACATACATATCACGAAGGTGATCTGGGATATACATCAGATCTGACAAAATTTGGTACCGGACAACGGAAAAAGGGGTTTTCCAGGTCATTGCCTTGGGCAGCAACCCCGCTCTGAGTCTCAGTCTCAGGGTGGCAGTCACCTCCTTTCCGTGTTTGGACAGGGGCATCGATTCCCAAAGCAAGACCAGTTTCTTGCACAGAATCATCTTGAACCTGTGTGACAGACTCCACTTCTGTCAATTGTCCAATACACATCCCCTTACTTGGCACAACTTCTTGATGGGATAGGTTCACCACTTGGGTAGGGATGGTGGAGTTCATCTGCACTAAGAAGCAATAGCCATTGCATCATTGTGGAAGCTGGAAGGCTCTAAGACGGCTATCATCCCCAGACATGTATCTTCTACTTCTGCAAAAACAACTGTTCTGCCTCTGGAGATAAGTACACATTATGGCCTAGCATGCTGCGACTGATGCAGTGTCTATCCGTAGAGGGTGTACAAGTTTGTAATAAGGTACTATTCACACTCAAGCCTCCACAAGCATGAATGGCGGCATCCACAGCTTCAAAAAAATCTAAGCCTAAGAGGGCATCATCTTGCATGGCGTGATGTTTCTGGCTAGTCAATCCTCTTTCCTGCTTTAACTATGTCTACCTGCAGTCCTTGCCATCCAGTGGTAACATCAGTGTTTCCGAAACCTCTAAGACAGACTGACTCCAAGCCTACCTTGAACCGACAAGACAGGAAGCAAATTTATCCAAAAGTATGGTGATTTCCACTGCGGTCTCTCCCACTGCATCAACCGGCATGTTATTAATAACAATGGGTATATAAAAAGGTTTTTCTCGCGCATTAGCTTGATGCACTTGGACTTCTGGTTCTGCTTTATCCTGTGGCCACTGTTCAGTAGGTATAGAACTATCTGCTTGTTTGGGGACCAAGCCATGGCCACTGGACTTGGTCCTTGTCTGCTTCTTGACCGACTGGTACTTCTCAGACCGAGCCTCTTTGAAAAAACATTGTGGGCAATACGATTTAAAATGGCCGCTCTGTCCACCGCCATAGCAAGGATCATTTTCCATTGTCGGCGATGCAGTAGGGCTCCAACTCTGAGAAGGATTATGATTTTCAAAGCGACGCACATTTCCTTTGTTGGTGGAGCTTTTGGGAGGCCTTCCAGTTCATCCTTGCTGTCCACATGGTCTCTTCATGTGATCTTGCCTTAATGGTCACAGCCTTTTCCATTCAATGCTTGATGGTAAAATTTGCACAATGGACCAGATCACAATGCATCACCCAAAGTCCTCAGGCTGTCATTCAATCCCTGATAATCAATATCTCAATTCTTGACACCTGTCAAGAAGGCATACACTGTCTCGTTTTTTGCGGTCTTCCACAGTAGAGTACAGGTAAGCCAGAGTTGCTAGACCCCTCATATCCGCAGCAAATTCTTCTAAGATTTCCTTTCCCTGTGATATGGATGATATCTTTGCACACAGAGTTAGCGGTGGATCACAAATGAAAATTGTGTACTTAATGAATGAGACAAATGAAAATTGTGTACGTAATGAAAATTATTAAATTGACGAAACACATCCGTAAATATGTGGCATGGGTAAAACGTGTATTTTAGGATCACCTACATTTTGTGATACACTTTGCCAGTAGCTCAAATGTGCCTTTCAAAATATACAATTGTATCATACTAGAAAGCATTACCTTGAGCTTTATATTCGTCAACTTACAAAGAAATATTATCTTTTTCATTATTTTTTTGAAACTCAGAACAGACATTAAAAGACTTCGAATATTGTTAAATTAGTTTGAACCCTAACAGGAGCAAAAGAAATTCCCTCAGTTTTGCAAAAACAGATAAAATTAAAGTTACTTATAAATGTAAAACTGCTGAGTATTTCCATGAATTCTTCACACGTATAGGAGTGATGATGGCCAGAAATATCAATTTTTCAAACATAACAAAGTACCTATTTTCCTTGATGGGACTAGTACTGCCTTGCAAGCAGTTTTTTGTGAGATAGAGGAATAAGTATCTCTTTAATAATTCGAGTGAAGCAACAACATTTTTCATAAAACCTATTAAGTTGCTTCAGTTTAAATGGTGTGAACTCCAGAGCAACAATGACTAGTTTCTGCAGTTACAGAGTGAGATAATGCAGGTACAAAAGTAATGCACAAGATCATTCTAGGCACAACTTAAGGTGAATAGTTTTTTGTTGCGAATAGCTCCTAATTTTTGCTGATGCTTCTTATCCTCTGTGAATGAAAATCAGAAACAAAAACCTTTTACCTGCAAGTCGGATGCCTGGAATATATGGTACAAAACAGGCACAAATTAGCAGTAGTATTCTCAAAATAACATACAAAGTGTCCAATTTCCACTGGCACAGACAACACATAATTTGATTCAACTAACATACATGTGTTTTACAGAAGCACTTCAAATTACATCTTTTGGTCTCAAAGGTGGTTCATCATGTAATATGGCAGAAGATAATAGAGTAATGTTTTTCATACATTTTTGCCGCCAAAAACATAAAACTTTTAAAAATATACTTTGTTTAAGGGAAATGTTTAGATTGACCATTGTGTTATCTTCTAAATTAACATCATTCACCTACCTTCAGAAAAAGTTAATGTTTATAACAATATTTTTACTAAAACATTTGATACTGGAATATACAACAAAACACACATGTGCATACAAATAAATGAAACTATCAGAAATAAGAGTATGTGTGGAAAGTAATATTTTAGTAACCCTGTTACAGTATAAGTGTATTGTCATTGTAGGATGTTGTTACGGTAGCCCTACGTGGAGTAACATTGTCAACCGATATGTACATGGACAGCCACTTGACATGGGAGATGTAGGCAAAATTTGCAGCAAATTACTGCGTCACAGGACAAACAAATGGGCAACTGCTACTTGAATGGATGACACAGAGAAGTCTTCACTTTCCCTCCCAGCAGGAATGTTGACCGAAAAGCTACTTTTGTCAGCATATATACATACACCCATACACACACACACACACATACATACATACATACATACATACATACGTACATACATACATACATACATGTGTGACAAAATACTTGTAAGAGTTATCAGTGACACAGTTTGACGACAATTGCCCCTGCAAAATCAACTAGTTCACCATACTTAAGCATAATTACGTACTGCAGGGTATAATATATAATTACCACCAAATCACATTTTACAATGGTGATAACATCGCCTTCATATGTTCAGTCTCTGTGCATAGGTTAAATACTTTTTTATAATGAGAAATAGACTGGGCATATTATGATGTTGGGAAAAGGGAGTCAATTTCTTACATTACACCTTGGATGGTTGCATACTGGAATACTCAAGTCTCACTATATATATCTTCCTTTTCTCTCAAAGATTTAGAACATGTGAGGCTACAAAAAAAAAGCAGTATATAGTTTCATTATCACCAGTACAGTTTTTTGTTAAGGTATCAAGGTTCCGGCAGCCATGCCCCAGAAAGGTAGTCGTTGCTGGTAATTTGAAAGAATTTTTATGTGCTGTTCTCATATTTTATCTGTCATATAAAATGTGCGACTGTGAAAGATTATGAATGACGTTATGGACCCTTTGGAATTCATTGGTGCCCCTCACATGGATAAATATATCCATAAAAGATTGTACTTAATTTGTTTCCATAAAATAGCCATTTGAGGCTCATAGATATACTATCAGTATATACCTCTGATATCTCGACACAGAAATGTACTTTTGGAGATATCATGTTCCCAAAGACAATATCTATAAATTGGATGGAAACAGAAGTATCCCCGACTCTAAACATAAGTAGCATGCATACCTCAACTTTTCAGTGTTGTTTGGGTGGGTCTCTACCAAGTTTGTTTGAATGGTCAAGCTCCAGTTTTATTTTGTGTTGTTTTGTTTTGTTTTTTCTTCACTTTTTATGAAATTTTTGGGGTTTTTTTTTGGGGGGGGGCAATCTTAAAGAAACCTTCTTTTGCAAAACCGCTCACCTAATTACTTTAATATCACACAGGACAACACCTGGGGAATCCTAGTTCTTAATTTGTTCACCAGCCTACGCTGTTATTTTGCTCCTATTTTTATGATTTTTTGTGTGTTTTTGTTGTTTTCAACTTTTCATCGAATTCATCACCTGGATTCCTTTCAAACATGCAGCGAATGTTCCTCTGTTGGATCTGTACCAAGTTTATTTGAATGGCCACGCTCCAGTGATTTTTGTATTTTTAATGAATTTGTTCTTCTGTCCAAATCTGAAAAAAAAAAATCTCCAAAACATCTCACCCAATTGTTTCGAATGCACACAGGGACACTTTTACGAACTTCTACTTGTTAACAAGGTTGCGCTGCATCCTTTTTACAATTATTTATGAATTTTAGTATGTTTCATCCTTTTTATCTTGGCTTTTTATGGACGACCTTGTGTCTCCACTTTTGCCTTTGTGGACAAAACGGATATGAAGACCATCTTTCTGATTGCAGAATTTGAGAGAATGAAGAGTTCAAAAAACTCTTATCAAGATCATTGCATGACAGATGGGGGCTTCAATAGTGGTCATATGGCTTAGATATAATTTTTTTAAAATTTTTTATTTATTTATTTATTTATTTATTTATTTATTTATTTATTTATTTATTTATTTTATTTTATCTTATTTTATTTTATTTATTTATTTATTTATTTATTCGTTATTTATTTTTTTGTGTTATTTTATTATTTTTTTTGGCCATTTCCACAATACTCAGGCAATTTTGTTTGACATGAGCGACCCGCTTTCTCTACATGTTCTTTGCCTAGAACATGGTCAAAATCAAGTCACTCACTCCATACCATGAAAAAATAGCTGGAAAAATACCTCCTCTGTTTTGATTCAAGGCCTCTGCTTAAATTGTTCACAACAAGTGCTCCACAGTGGCAATTGAAACCGTTTTGTTCAAGGTTGACACACACACATGTAAATGGAATGTTGAATCCCAGACAGACAATAAATGGAAGGTTGAATCCCAAACAGACAATAAAAGTGTGTTTCAACATTTTATGCACATTCGTGTAGAAACATGGCAGACCAACTAATCAAAAACGTTGACTTTGTGAACAAACTTTGTTCAGCTGAACACATGCTGTTGACACAGTCCACAAGCTTTAATATCTTGACAATGTTCTTCATGTATGTTATATCCATATTTTGGTAATTTGAGTTTATTTTCAATGTGTATATCGTTAACAAAAATAGGCGAAAAACTGTATTTTGACCCAGCTCAATTAATACATTAGTTCATTGGGTCCAGCGAAGTGGTCAATCAAACTGAAAACAAGACGTGGAATTAGATATTTTTGTTATAGGGATGGTGTAAAGGGGAGTTCATTATGTTATTTTATGGAGAACCAGTCTGATGTGATCATGAAATGCAGAAGGTTTGTGAACTGGTGACTGAGCTAGACTTTATTTACTCATACTCAAACTAGCAGGACCCCCAGTTGAACACATCAGTCATGTCCACATGTATCCCATTAGGCATGATCCATATGGAAACACAAAAGGTAATCCTGACAAAGTTTTTGATAACTGCTCTGCAAAACCAATATTGTCTTTAACTTAACGCAAAGTATATTGCTAGCTGTCAAGTTTGAAATGATTATAGTACATGTTATTGCTAATTTTTTCTCCACATTAAAAAAATGATTGTCACAGGACATGCGCTCATGCTATGAGCTCAGACAACATACGTATGTCGATATTTAAAGAAATGAAATATTGTCTGGAATCTTTCTTGAGATTTGACCACTTCCCTGCCATTTTTTTTAACATGTTATTATATATTTATACATATATTACACAGTTTTGTGATATAGAAGCATATTTCAAATATAAAAGCAATATCATACAGTCAAAAACAAATGTAGCTTTCCCTTTCGTCAATTTGGTGTTTATTTTCCCATGAGTATTAATGATCTTAAAATTTCCAGCATAACAGCTATTTTCTGTATAATACAGTTATAGGCATTTTTTCGCATGTGCACAGACGTTAATTATTTACCTTGGCAGAATCACAAAATGATCAACTACTTCAATGCCATGTAAATATATTTCATGTTTTGTATGATATACACCTTTGGTATATCTGAAAATCCTCATAAATTTTTCCAAGCCTGATACCAAGGTTCTTTTTCTTGTTTTTGTACGGCTGGGTTGATATTTTAAATTGACTGTAGGATTGTCCTAAATGATAATTAAGAACAGAGTGAATAAAGTTTCATATATTCGGTTTTCAGCTATGTAAGAAAATATAACACATAAAAACACACTGATTACCGTCAAAATTTCCTGCAGTGTTTACTTGGTAGATACTTGGGGTACCATTTATATATTTATTTCTAACATAATTAATAAAATAGATTGGAACATACTCAGATGGGCATATAATAAAGTTATCCGCTCATATCTGGACACGCCAAGCCATGATGTTATGCAGGGCACTCATCTTGTTGCACAGTACTTTCCTAACAACTATAAGAAACACTATGGATTAATATGCTACAATCCAGTGTCAAGTATGAAATGAGAGCAATTCCCATCCTTCCACTATATTGTGATATTATTACCATTTGCTCAAATGCTTATGCACTTACCATGTCCAAATAGCGATATCGTTGTTAAAGTGGAGTGACCAGATTTTAGTTTGCATTCACAGAACCTACCTAAGGAACACCTTTGAAATGAATGTGTATATTTGGCACCATATCATCCATTATCCTACATTGGTAGAGTGTAGAAGTGACTATTACTTATTCAATGCCCAATGAGTGGTAATTTCCTTATTCCCTTTCATCTTGTGATTATTCATAAAACACTTTATTGCCGTATCAGATGAACAAACAAATTATTTTCTTTTTTATTTGAACGCAATTTCGCCATGGTTTCGAATACATCATTTGCATTATATTCTAGCCCGAACTTCGACTTTTGAGCGGGTAAATTAATATAAGATATTTAAAGATTTGTTACTAATGGTGCACTCTAGATATTACAAAAGTGACCAGTCCCATTGGTTAAATGAAATGTGATATGAATACCAACCTCTGTAGCAGGTATAATGCATAATTCCTGAGTTATGTAACATTGCCTTGAAGGCCACGTTTGTGGTCCAGTGCACGGCTGAAAAATGACCTGGAAGGAATTCAGGTAAAATCAAGAATAGCACAGGGATTGTGCCCAGATGGTGCACATGGGTTTGATGGGCCCGCTGGCATGACGAGGGAAATAAAGGACAGTCAATGTGTCTCTGCATGTGGACCACTGATGACACCTGAATGTGAAAGAATACGAATTATTAGCATTCATAAGGCTGGCCTGTTACTAGGTGAAATAGTAAGAAGGATGCCCTGTTCATAATCAACAAAAACAGATGCGGTGGGATAGATTTTAGATGACAAAGAAATATTTTACTTCAGTTAAACATTGGCGGATGGTTTAACTAGGATAAGCTGTCCAGCTGGAAAGGGTACATATTGGTTCAGGGGTAAGTCAAATTGTTCTTGTGTGAACCTGTACTGTGCAAATTTGGTAATTATGGCTTGTTTGACAGGTATTCTTCTTTGATATGAAGCTCTGCATTTATAAGCAAAACTTCACGTATTTAGCTAATTCATCAATTGCCACGTTCATATTTATTCATTATTATGTGGGTTGTCTTTGCTGAATATTTACCTTAGACAAGGAGCCGCTACTCAGAGAGACATGTACGGGTAAAAGGCTGCGAAACATGTTGAGTAGTGACCCGCTGAACACCCCTCAATTTATTTGGGCTAATACAGCCTATGTCAAAATTTTACAGAGGAACGTGTGCAATATGGACAATAGTACTGCTATGTGTATAACTAAGACAGGGACAGGTTAGCTTATGGAGAATGAAGAGTTCGGACCGTGGAATAGGGTAATGACTTCTAGGAAGTGGTTTTGGACAAAAAGACACAAATACAATATCATTGTAAACCAAGATCTGCCAGATCTGAACTTTCAGACAGTCAGTAGGATTGCTAATTTGTGCTGTGTGTGAAAGACACAGTTTTATTATACAAGAATGTGACAGCAATGGCTTGATCCGACATCCGACATCAGATGGTTAAGGTCGACAGTAAACAAACAATTGTTGAAGGCAAGCAAGTTTCAGGTCGTACCTGCAGCATGATTCATCTTGGGCCTCACCACAAGGACGTCTTCATACAGTGGTGCTGGGAGAACTCCAATTGCACGCTACAACAGCGGCAAAATGTTATGTGGTCTGATGTATCCTAATTCTGTCTGGATCTTCATGGTGGTCGTAAAAGGGTACACTAATTTTGAAGACACTCAAAGACAAATGTATGATACAGCGTGACTTACATGGAGCCTGCATGGCATGGGTAGGAATTGGTACGGCGCCATGAACACGACCTAATCACGATAAACAGGACCTCCTAGGGACAGAATTATAGATGAGATTCTCCTTGCACTTACACAGTTGACACAGCAACATCATCTAGATTCATTCGCCAAGGAAAGTAATGTTCTTCCCTACAATGGCCACGTCAATGTGCAGTTGTTGTACGACAATGTCGTCCACCTGATGTTTGTGCCTGTACGATCTATTCAACCTATGTGTTGCAATAATGTATTCCTTTTTATAAATATTTTTTTTTTATTAAATATATCTTAGTTTGATTTATGGCTGTTTCACATCTGGAGCCAAATCTGTTCCAATCAGAATTATGACATTATACAAACATGTTAACCAAACATTTTATGTAATGACCATAAAAAAATAGAACTAAAAATAGTTTGATACTACAGGTAATAATGGTTGACACAGGATGATGGCTGGTACTGGTCGGCCTTAGACAGCTTTAGCCAGTGGTATACAACAACAAAGGCCCACTCTACGGCTGATCACTCTTGTGTCCATGCAGGGATGCCAGAGATAATACCAATGACCACCACCGAATTTTACTGAACCAAAGAAACATTTAATTCTTGAAAAAAATTTGAAGTTACCCATATGTGGACATCATCCACCCCTCATGGCCAACACAATTATATATGTAATACGTTTTACAATGCATAAGTCAAAGTTAATTGCTTTTCAACCTGTCGCTCAGTGACCAAATTTCAAAATGATGCCTCGAGTTAGCTTCACAATTTTGGCAAGGTTATTTACCTATCACACATTTGTGCATGTACATGAATTCCAGAGAATAGTTATACGTGAGTAAATACAAAATCAGCCACACGTTCTGAACTACCTTAATGTAAAATATTTGCAGATTAACCCATGGTTCAAATTAGAACACATCTTTGTTGCACGTTCAGTGTTGAAACTGTCACTGGATCCCATTTGGCATTTTTCAGTGCATCAAACAAATGGTTTGTAATTCCTGATGGGTATTATCGTCAAGGAAAGATCACGTTGAAGATACCATGGTCCAATAGAACCATTTAGAAATCACCGTCAACTTTATCATATCTGGATAATGTGCTTTAATGTACATTAGAAAAGTGATGCTAGCTTACATCCGATGTCTTTTTACATATTTTTTGTCCCCTCTCTAGTATGCTTTGTGGTACTTATCCATTCTATACATCACAGGCGTAGTTCCCTGCTGCGTTAAAGCCAAACTACTTCCGCTGGTAGCATAGATCTCTCCTGACATTTTTGTCTATCCGTCCTCAATTTTCAATATCATGGGCATTTTGTGCAGTTTAAAGTTATCAGCATAAGTATCTCATTGATATAAAAGGATGGTTTTCTGCAACAACATAATTTGTATAGCATTTTCCATAGAATAGACCAACTTGTAAAGGGCAACCCATAACTAATATAATTGATAAGCTGTCAGGTCCATACATAATGGCATGCAAATAAGACATACAAGATTGGCATAAGAAGCTTTTGGCAACTTGTGCACCGTTCCTTACTAAAAAGCTGAAAAGGCGATCGACAACACCATGTATCCCTCATTGACTTTACCTGTGATAGTGATCCATGATCTCATATAGAGAATCAAGTAGAGTACAGTGTGCAATTGAGACAAACTGGAAAAACAAGTGCTGAGCAGTTTCCACGCATAAGACTATGTAACGTCAGAAGTAACTTTCCAAACTTATCACTCTTACTAAGAAATGTTTTATTCTACTGTGTAATTTTTTAGTTGGTAGTGTATAAAAATGTGGATCCAATAAAGAGTTAGTCGGTATGAGTAAACTAATTAACCATATTTGTATTGAAGGACACAAAACACTCCCTGTATCTATTGCCACAAGTATACCAACTATGATAAGAGCATACATAGTATATGTTAATACAAGTGCCAATAATAGAAAGGTAATTTTTGCTGGTGTGTTTCCTTTCCGAACTCCTTTCCTACTTTTAACTTGTGCATATGATAATATAGAGTAGCCAAATATAAGACACATACATACAATTATAGTCTCAGCGATGAATATACAGTGTAGATGCATCGAATTGCTTCTGCTTGAGTCCAGGCTCAGAGCAAAACACGTCAGTGACACTATTTGTCCAGGAGGGCTATTAAACAGGATACCTGGGAGGAACAGTGTATTAACAACGGTAGCAGCAAGCCAGCCAAATGTGGTTATCTTCATAATCGTGGATGACGCGTAATTAACCTTGAGAGGAAAAACAATTGTCACCGCCCTATGTATGGCAGTTACTGACAACAAATAGTTGGTCATAAGTAATGACATAAAGGACAATGACCGCATTGTCTGGCAAACAACAGACCTGTACAACGGTCGTGCTGTCAACATGTGATTGTTCATTAGCCATGAGTCTAAAATTGTTAATGCTAAAAGATATAGCCCCAACATCAGATCAGAAAAAGCCAAGTTAAAAGACAGATGACTGTTTATATTCACATTGATGTCAACAAAAGTGGCATACAATGCAACAATATTACTTAAAATAATACAAAACGAGAGTGGCCACAATATGATTCTCACTGAAAAACTTTGTAATAGACGTCCGCACTCGAGGCATTTTGCGTTGCAAGAGGATGGATACGTAACTAGCAGACAGCACAGCTCACTCTGACAAGTAACGAGTTTTTCAAGCGACGGATTATGGTCAAAGATAGAATTATCAAACGTATTTATCTTATTCCCTTGTATGTTTAAATATCTTAAAGCAGTCAAGTCCATCAGCATACTCTCATGCAGTTTTATAATACGGTTATTAGATAAATCAATGGATACAACATTAGAAAGCCCACAAAAGGCACAGGCCTCAATGTGAGTTATAATTAGTCCAGACATATTCAACGCTTGCATTGATAACATAGATCCGAATGCTTTACTATGTATACTTCTAAGAGGATTACCGAGAATAATTAATTTACTCAGATATGTAAGTTTTGATAAACTTTTAGAAAAAACGATATACACACTGTTAAAAGATATGTTGAATATTTTCAAGACTGGGTAAGGATTAGACCTTTTACTTTGTAGTATTTGTAAACTATTAAAAGACAAATCAAGCCATTGAAGAAACATATATATAGCTTTACCTTGCCAGTCTCTTAAACTATTGCCGCTAAAGATAATCACCCTTACGAAATTGGATAAATTGGGCATCGACGTCAAGTTTTTATTTTGACATCTTCCTGCGTAAAATTTGCATATGCAGTCTTCTGTACACGTATATTTCTCACATAATAATTCATCATCTCCTAATCTACAGTTCACCTTGCCATCACATATTTCACTTTGATGTAAGCACTTGATGTCTGATTTGCAGCTAAAATGAAAGAGACAGGAAAAGTTTGCACATAGGGTTTCATCTTCCCCAACCATACAGTCAATATGGCCATCGCAAACACGCCACGTTGATATGCAATAGGAAGCTGAGCATTTATACATGAAGGAACATCCTACCAGTTCACAAAACTGAAGATGACGCCCATTGATGCAATATTTAATGTTGTTCTGCTTATTTAAATCATAAAAACAAGAATTCGTTGTATGATAACAAGTAGTTGTGGGGCCACCATACGAACATTTTAAAAACCCGGGAGCATAACAACTACTGTCCTCTTTCGCATTACTGTCTCTAGTGCTCAGATACAAACGACTACCTTGTACCAAAACGTACCGGTGATTATCTGGACAACCATACTCGTCGTCAAATTGATTGCAATCATACAAACCATCACAAACCTTAGCATAAGGCACACAAGAGCCAGTGTTGCACTGATAATATAAATCAGCACAGAGACAGTCATATTTGGGGCAGTTTTGAGTACATTCTATGTTTTGTGGCACAAAACCATTCAAGAAATAGCATACAGGATTGCATGATACCTCGTCACTCTCGTCTTCGCAATCGTTTATACCATCACAAACATAAAGAGACAGAATACACATTGATGTTTTGCAAGTAAATTGGCTTGCAGTACATTGAGGTAATACTACATGCTTATTGTGTTCGCATATAACGCCTGTCACCTGATTTGTGGAACAATTGAGATTAACACCATGTAGCAAAGGTATGAAAAAATCATCAGGCGATTTAGGTGCATCTTTCAGAATGAAACATGGGATTAATTTGGGCCTGGCACTTGCACAAACCTTTGCAAATGACGTTATCCAAGTACTTGCCTTTACATCAAATAATCGCCACACCCAAAACAAATGGACTAGAACCGAAGTACGCCTTCTATGTGTTGCATTAACGCTGCGTAAAAATCTGAGGTCTTGGAATGCAACTCTTCTTCCTTCCTCAGTAAAAGATACTAACATCAATTTATTGTGTGACAGATAGACCTCCAATGCTCGGTCATATGTTTTAAGCCACTTCAGTGATACCTCTGCAACATTAGCTCCGTACATGTTGCAAAGTGATACTGCAGACTCAAAGGACATGGAACTCTCATTTTGCATCAGAAGGAAGCATTTTGATGTAACCGTGAGAGAAACCCAATATTTTAAGCATGATGCTTTCGCTATTTGCAATATATTATCAGGCTTTATTGCTTTGTCCTTTAAGTTGGTATTTTTGACATTGGAATCAAATTCACATATATATGCTGCAAACTTAATTTTAACATTGCAAGGCACGGTTATCCATCCAGAATTGTGACTGGAAGATAAGACAACCATACCGGAACAATATCGAGATCCAGTCCAATTTGGTTGAACGGCATGTAGATACTCTTTCAATGGGGGAGTTCCAAGAAGATTCACTTCAACCTTCTTGGCAGAGAAGTGCATTTCAATTAGTACTGTGTCTGTTGGATTCCACCACTTATTGAAAATGATTAATTCTCCGCTAATCCATCTGGCCGTTTTGTCACTCTATTAATCACAATGACCATATGGATGGATGGATGGATGGATAAATAGATAGATAGATAGATAGATGGATAGATAGATAGATAGATAGATAGATTGATAGAGAGATAGGTGATAATTATTAGTATAATGAACTATCTGTTTAAACTTGTACGATAGTTATAGATATTAACTTATTACATTGCTTTTTGATTGCGCAATCAATATAGTATATTGAACTTGAGAAAAGCCTAGCCCTCCAAAATGTTTGTTGCTCAATCCCTGATAACAAGGAACTAAATGCAGGTATTTCGTTGTTGCAATGTTCCAGATTCATACATCAAAGAAAAAAAGGAAAAACAAAAAAAAAATAATAATGCTATACTTTTTTCTTTTACTGGCAGCTCAGCTGACAGACAAGTGAAGAACATCAGAAAGTGACCTTTCTACTATTTTTTGTCTTTGGCACAAGGGATAAATTTTGAGTGGTTTTGCCTTTGTCTTTAAAAAAAAAAAGTTTGTTGTTAATGGTCAATATTTCGAACGTTGAGAGGACGGGTTGAAAAGCACCAGTTGCGTTTTATGGGTGACCACCTATCTCAAGCCAGGGGTGAAATTGGTTTCTTCACACTAGTATTGAAAGCTGAATGTTTTTGGTTTGGGGATTCTTACATATTTGCCTTTTCTTCCATTAAGTTGCTAATCTGGGTAATGTTTTCTGGAACACTTTCTCAGATATTAACTTTTTACGATGTTTTTAAATCATAAAATCATGATGCAAAATCTAACGTCTCTTAGGTCTGCATGTACATAATGTTTCTTGTTTAATCTTTGGTAACAGGGACATCATTAGGTAGTAGATTTTAAGTTCTAATCTCCAGTGTTGTAAGAATGTACTTTCCAGATGATAAGTGAAGTCTGTCCAGGAAGTACGACAGAGATCACTTCAACAAAAAGAAAAGGACTTTGTTTAATAAAAAAAATATGGCAAGGAGCTGGTGTTTATGAATCTGACTGGGAATTTAAAAATTATTTCATTGCCATTTTTTTAATTTGAAACTTAAGTTTATTTTCTTGTTTAGAAACTATAAGGAAGACGATATATATGTAACCTACTGTTATATCATTATTTGTTGACACGAAAAGCTAGAACTTCCCACAGAGCATCATAACGGTAAGATTAACTTTCAGAAACACATAGCTTTTATATGACCAATTTGTAGATGAAGGTCATTGAAGTGACCAGCAAAGGATGTAAATGTGAAAATATGCAAGTAAAAAACAAACCCTTAATTTCAGTTTGCCGTGGTCATGAAATTAATGTACTCAGTAAAATATTGAATCTGAATATCACACAAAAGGAAGAGTATGTTCATGAATTGAACTTAGTTTTACTTTATTATTAAAAAATGACAACACTCGTCGCAATATCAGATTCTGCTAAAGCTCAAATAAACGTTTATTACTATGAAATGTAGACTGATACATTGTTCTAACATGATGTTCTAATGGACTTGTAGTAGGTTGCCATCACTGCAAGGTTCAAGTCATGGCACGGGTAGGGTCTGAGTTTGGGTCATTGTCAGGGTCAGGGACAGGATCAAGGTCAAAATCGGAGAGACAAAAGAATACAGTGGTCAGATCTGACCTTTCTTCCATGAAAGTACAGCTGAGACATTGTCGTTGCTTTACCAGGACCCTATCACTAAATTATATTGTATATAGGTAAGGAAGCGGCTGCTATTTACACCCTGCTGGACCATGAGGTTTGGGAATACCTGTAGCTGGGGCATTGTCACGTTGATGTAGCTAAAACTAAAGCTCAGGGTGCTAATCGCAACAAAGGTTTATTAATCTGGGTTACCACTTTGATGTCAGATTTATCCCTTTCAGGGCCATACTTCAGATTGATTCAACAGCATTTTTCGGCATCCTATGAACCATACCCAAAGTGCTCCGATGAAACTCTTGACCCAGATTACTATAATCAATGTAACTACAGGCATGCGGGTACCTGTTCAAGATGCACTTCAACTTCCCATGAAAGCTGTTGGCCCAAAGTATTATATTCTGTGTAACTTCAGGCACGCTGAGACCTGAGTACAATATCAATTTTTCCAAACAAACGTTAATCCCATACCATTATTATAATTCAGAGCAGTTCGTTTTAAGTTGTTCGACTTGAGTCACGGTAAGTAGGGAAAGAGTTAAATTGCATGTGGAAAAATCCTCCTACCAAGAAAAAGGATGGTCCATGTCAAGAGCTATCCACGGCATATTTTCAGTGTTTTAGTCTATCAAGGAAAGCTGTTAGCCCAATCTTCACTGAACGGATTATTTCCAGGATACTTTTTTTTGACAATTAGACATACGACATGGCTAAACTGTGATTGTTACATTTAACCTTGTTTTACAAAAAAAAACCCTACAGGATTAAGCTTCGTTGTACAACTTCTGTTTGGTAGACATGTAGATCCTTTTTGCAAAGAGGTCTCGAATTTTCCAATGGCAAATGAGATTCCCAGGACTTTTTGGTTGATAAGTGGTATCCGTTTATAGAATCAAAATTGCCATTGGGCACAAAAGTTGATTTTATATCATTTAAAAGTATTTCACAGCATTGTTGTATTATATGAGTTACCCTGTATAATTGGCAGTGAAAAGGTGATAATGTTCATTTTCCTTACCTCTAGAAAGCTGTGTCGATGTAGCAGGAGAGGCAGAAGATGGCAGACAAAATATGTTCCCCTCTTTGGAACCTTGCTGTTTATCTCGGACTGATACAATTTTAGTCAACTTGACACAGGAAACATATTGCAGCAAGACCGGTGAGGGTTTACCCATACACTGGCAAAGCCAACAGGCAATGTGGCATGTTTGCGTCCGGTCTAAACAGGTGTTGTAACTTATTGCACATCCAATGGTATCTTAACAGGTATTGTACGTGGTGCATCTATGTTTGTCTCTTAACCGAAAGCCACCAATTAAGGTCCATGTTCTTACTTAGCAGGCACATTACATAAAGGTTCAAAATTGCCACTGTCTCAAATTATGTATAAAAACCCATCAATATATACATTTGTAGTTTTGTCAATTTCTGTAGTCTTTTTGCATGTAGCAATAAATACTCTAAGATTTATTTGTGAAATTGGAAAGGCATTTTATCAATGGGTCTGATTTACACTTTCAGAAAGAATCACAACAAAAATCATGGTATAAAAAGGTTGAAATCAACAGACATGTAAAGGCAATAGTAAAGCTCGGGTAGCTATTTCTTTTGTTTCCTTTAAAATGAATGGGTTTTATGTAATTGGATGTATAAACATCAGCAATTAACATTGATAGCTTTTTCCATTTTGGAGCTCAAAAAGCAGCGTTTAAAATTGCAATTGGGTTTTGACAGCTTGCTTGGGCTATGCAGTTGCCAAAAAAAAAAAATCTAAGCATGAAAGGGAACGTTTGGCAGAGAAGCAGAGCCCTGGTTTACATCCAGTTTTACAGCCATAGCTGATCAGATTCAGGAGTGTATCTGCCAGCTGCACTTGAATAGAAAATACTGGTCATAGCTCGTGGTCCAATATTTCCCAACCATGCATCAAAGGGTCCAAGGCAGGAGGCACAGACATTTCTGTGGCTTTTCATACAGCTTTTTGGAAAATGTATAAATGGGTACTATAGCTTGGACATGCCCATATTTGGTGGAAAACTGCTCAATTTTGGGGCCATGGGTCATTTTGGCAGTGATCGTTCCTTTGCAAATAGCTACACAAGTATTGTCTAATGAGTATTGTGTAATTGCGTATCTTTCCACATGACATCTAAAACAGCTACAAACACGCACACACACACAAAAAAGAACAGACTGCTTCAGCTAGTGGTGCTTCCACATCACCTGGGCGAAGCCAATCAAGGGAAATATCATAATTTTTCAAGACTATTCCTGTGCCGAGAAGGGACGCAACTGGCCACTTTCGGCCATAAAGGAACCTGCATCACAGCCAAGTACAGCATTAAGTGCAAGAAAATTGGGCATGGAAGTAGCACGCATTTTACTCAGTTCACTGGCAGTGATTAAAAAGTCCAGAACATGACTCGTGGTTATTTCTACAGTATTTGGCAAGTCATTGATACCTAATTGCAGATGTTGAGCACATTAGTATCATTGGACATACTACCCATATGCCAACAGAGCCTTCCTGGATCATATGATATATCATAATCACATCTACCTCCTCATGCATTACTGCTGCATTTACTGAAGCAACTGCAAAGTTTTGGATGGTGCTCAGAGGCTGTTGCAGCCACACGTTTTCCACCCAGGACCTGAATGGAGGACAAATGTTTGACAGTCCTGTTCCTGATTTGTTTTTTGTTTGCACTTACAGTGTAGGACGATAGCAGTTTTCTTGGAGTCTGGTCCAGATGGTATGACATTTCAAGACAGCAAAGGACATTGAAGGTACTATCTTCAACAGCTCCACCAGAGAATGTACCGACAGTACTAGTGGCTGGATGCTACTCGCTGTTAAATGTGTCAATACAAGTTGAAATGGTATTTGGAATGATCGTTCTTTCGTCGGCATTAGTTTTGATTCGCATTTGCTGTTCCTTTTTGTCAGAGAAGTGAAAGCATCTTTTATACAGTCACGATCGTTCTCCAACTGGGCACGTGACCTATAAAACGGTGCCCATATGGTAAGTGTAGATTTATTCAAGGCACATTCATCGATGCCAGATGGTCCATGGCCATATCACACAGTGGTTGTATTTATGAAGAGATCCCACCATAATACAGGATTTCGCAGGCCATCTTTGTGTTGCATGAAACGCTCACCAGACATAAACTTCTTAAGAAGTTTATCGACAAGTACATTGCATACACCATAAATTGTACAGCCCATAACAAGTATAATTGAATTGATCAGGAGCAAAAATGTATGATAGCATTTTTGCCACCAAGTGGAGTGGAGTTTGTTTTTGTGTATATTTTAAAGATTGAAATATTCTGTCGAACTTACATCTTTATTTGACAGTAAATTAAGAAAAAAATAAAAGATCAGGTTTTGGCTATGGATATTAAATATGGAATGAAAAATTGTAAATCGATATTGATTTTGAAGTTGCATTAAAAAATCGAGCACAGATGATATAATTTATATCAATTGTTTGAGTGTTTATAGGAGTATATAGGAAACAAAATCAGAAATACACAAACGAAATTATATCTTTTAAAACACCAATTTTGTAAATTGAGCATTGGACTGAAATACTCCACTACTTGTGTATATGTCATGTTATTGTGTTCATTTTGGATTTGAAATTAGCAAAATGGTAAAACCTAACAAAGATGTGGCTGTTTTGTTTCAATCAATTTTAGCGCCACTTAGCGTCCACAGCAGAAATTATCTGGTGGTTCACTAGATTCCTTTTTAAGACATCTTTTTTCTTTTCCTTTTTTTTTTGGGGGGGGGGAGGTCACAAAAAACTGAAACTTTAAACTGAATTCAACTTTTTTCTTTCAAAGGTTTTTTTTAAAAAAGATGATACAAAATGATAGCAGTATAACTGTATAGTGATTTTTTTCCCCACTATTATTTAAATGTGTCTTGGGGGACCTGATGACATTTTAATTCCAGTTTAAGAGATCAAAATATCTCGAAGGGAGCAGTTCTGCCCCCACAGTGATCATGGCCGCTGCCATTATCGAATCTGGGTCGGCTAATATTTTTGCAAGCAGAAGACATTGGTATTGAACAATAGTCATTTATGGTATCAGCCATTCAAATGCGGTTCAGAGTATCTCCAAGGGAGCAATTCTGCCCCATAGTGATCATGGCAGCTGCCATTATTGAATCAAGCTCGGGAAATATTTTTGCAAGCAGAAGACATTGGTGTTGCACAACAGTCATCATTGGTATTAGCCATTCAAATGCGGTTGGTGCAGACATTTGCACCTGGTTTCTGCCATTCTGCTTTGATCTTTGTGGCCAAAATGAAGACAGCTCGTCTGATGCATTGTTATGTAAAATGCGCAATTGATGTGTTACTTTACTCTGAAACACAATGATTGATGTGACACAATAGGGTGACAAAAATGAGCAGATCTGAATGCATGTTCCTGCCAACAGCTGTTCTTAACGTCTTCTTTATTTGATCTGTGTTTCTAATGTGACGTCATGTGCAATACAAGTGGAATAAACTAGGCTTTTGGTAATTGATTTGAAAAAGAGTCTTTGTGGTATGGGCACCTGCTCTGTGCAAATCACCAAATGCACAACTGCACAGACACATGCCTCCTTCATCGAGTCAGGCTTTTTGGGGTCACGTTCATTGAGGCACTTTTTGCCACCAAATAAACACTTTCTTCATGGAAGCTATATTTTTTATTTTCCCTCTAATTTTCAAAATAATTGAGGTTGAATGCTCTTACTTCAATTTTATACAGCTTCAAGTGTTTATGTATGAACAGTTGTAGTTTCCTTGTAGGAAATTCTAGACTAGTAAAGAAATGAGTTGGCAATATTGGCAGTAAAATTGCTGGTGTGTGTATCGGAAATACTGGAAAGTGAAAGGAATAAACTGGCAATATTGGCACTAGTATGTCAAAAGATCATAAAAGGGTTGGTTATAAGATACTTGATTCAGCATGCACGATACTATTCAGATTTTGAAACACCAGGCAATGGTTAATGCTCAAAAGCAATTACAACTATTTTTTTTTTGCAATTTACAGAACATGAATTTTAACCAAATTTCACAGAGTGCTCTACTCTGATCATCTAGGACCAGTCATATTTGGAAACATCAGGTGCAAACTTTATGGAAATCAGTCTTAAGAAAGTTATATGTCCAAAACACGCTTCACTGAGCAGCATTTGTTTCTGCCTTGATTTTTTACTTTACTGGCATAATACTCCACCAAAGAGGGTGTATTTATTCTTAAATGTATGCAGGGTCACAACTGATTTTATATTTTTATGACAGGGAAACAAACTGTAAAAAAAATTGTGGCAGGGGCAAGAGGTAACCATGTAACCAGGAATATAGTAATTAGTATCATCTGCATTGTTGTCACATCACCAATTGTTTTCAACTCTGCTAATAAAAGATCAAAGAGCTTATGTGATCATTTTGTTCTATGTGTAAACCCCCTTTTGCTTGTAAACACAATGCAGTTTATAGTATTTTTAGATAGCCCGATATAATTACCAGGACTTATCAAGGGTATAAAAATCTAGGTTGAGTTTTATATTGGTAGCTCCACCTGTGGTGTTATGATATATATGGGTCAAAATGTGAAAATTGTGTGACTGCCCTTGCATCCTTAATGTCTGATAGATCTTCATGAAACTCAACAGGATGGTGGAGGAGGTTAAAGTATAAATAGACTATAATTCCAGTGGTGCCACCTATAATCTGTCAAAAACTATAAGCCAAAATGTGTTGTGTTTTTACGAAATAATGTTCTATACATCAAAAAGTATTTGAACTAGACTTGCAAAATTTATAGAATGAATAGGCTATATTCAATGTGACCAGGCTATGTAAAATCAGTGACCTTGACCGGTTTGATGAGGCTACAAGGCCTTGTACAGTGAGAGGTCATTTTGCTATGGCAGGGTGTAACTTGGACGTTAGTGGAAAAGAGAATAGAGACCCCAGATCCAAACTGAGCTTGATTACATTTTACATAAAACTGAGCTTGAAGACTTACTTTTTTCAGGCACCATGACCCAATAATTATGGACTTTGGCACTTGTCTAACATCACAGATTTTCTTCAATAACTTAAAAAGTTAATACCCGATTCAAACAAAAAGACCATGTATGGAAAGCTGACTACGGGACTCAAATTTGAACATAACAATTTTTAATCTCAGTTGCAAGTCACGGTCATAGAGCTATTTGGAACACAGAGGTCACATTGCAAATGTTCGGCACCCCACACATTTTTTGTTGAATCAAAGATCACTTATTACTTGTCAAATGCAGGGAAATCTATGTCGACGTCACTGTTTTATTATAAAGTAAAGTCAAAACGTGAAAACCATGTGACTAGTCCAGTGTCATTATTTTTGTGGATCTTCGTGAACTAAAGTAGGATAACAAAATAGCTCAAAATCTCGATTGCAAAAGATACTAGTGGCGCGAAAATTTTACGGAACATATGGGTTCAAATGTCTTGAAAGAAACAGAATTCTAGATTTCGAAATATAATTGAATAAGACATGCCAAATCTATAGGATATATAGATCATGTCATGCAAATATGTCATATAGGAACAGTGATCTCGGCTTATTTTTGTAAGGTCAACAGACCTCTGAATTTTAAAGAGGCAATTTTGCAATAGTACGATACAGTTTAGACTTCAATGGCCAGAACAAATAGCCTCTAGATCAAAATTGCACGTGAGTACATTGTACATAAAACTCTACTTGTTGACTTGCATTTTGGGTCACCATGACCCAATGATAGTGACCTTGCCCTATTTTTCGAGACCATTAGGCACATCAAAAATAGACATTTAGTTAAATATCTTGATAAAGAATAAAGCAAATGACGTCAAATGTATCACAAATGTGTATAAAGTGGGAGTTCATTATCTCATTATATGGTTTAACTTGATTACGTTCTCAAGGTCGTGGATTGAATACATTTCACGATATGATTTTCCGTTGGTGACGGTGGTCAATAGAGCATTAAGTCCAAGAGCCTCTAGTTTCATATTTATGCTCGTCTGTATGAGAACAAACGTTCTTACATGTAGCGTGTCACCACATTAGTAAGGTGCCAGGTGAACTTATTTTTATACATTGCCGAGGTTAGGATGTACCTTGGTGGCTTTCTAGTAGCATTATGTCATTTGGTTAAGTAGTTGGGCCTTAGTATCCAAATGCTCTTCAGCCAACACCATGCAAGGTACAGCGCTGGTCATCATAGCTAAGTTGAAAATGAAGCTCAACTCAGCAGTCCATCTAATGTTGGAACTTTTATATCAGGAGGGGAGTGGGATACTTTCAGACAGAAAATATACTCCCATCCAGCAATTGTTACCAATGCAAGTGTAATTAATTACTGCTGCGGATTCCAATGTTACTTTTACCGGCTAATTTTGGCCTTTCTTTGCAAAATTATCAACGGGAGTGGAACTTGTTTACGATATAGAACCTGCTTTCGTAAGAAAAGCAATGATCACTGGCTTTCAGATCAGGATTGTTAAACGTTTCGGATAATGGTGTTCATCGGCATTGTGCTTGACAACAGTTGGTTATAATGTACTGTTTTGTATTAAATGCACGAATGTCCACTTGTTCATGTGCAATAACACTTAAAATTGGAAAGCATGGTAGCACTTACGTGGTTATATGTTGCACCTATAAACAAAACTGACGTTGAAAACACTTGAAAATACATCTCGTCTACCCAACGCTTTGTTATTGGTATCTTGAAGATGAGTTCAAACTCTTTTTGATCATTGATACCTATCAAATATCCAGAACTTAATCTGCATAATTTCTGTGCATACTGCCACGATATACCGCCGCTGTACAGAGATACCATTCTATGGTCGAATCGATTCTTTTCATCTTTAAAATCCACGTGTGTAGCCGTCATTGATATGTTTCTTTCGTACCAATAGCCCTCAAACAGGTACTTTTGTTCATACACTGAAATATTAAGTAAACATGGAACAATTTCCTTGAAACTCATCCTTACACGAGTAAAAGTGCTTTCTAGAGTTTCTTTCTGGGGTACGAAGCCTATAATCCAGTAAAATGACGATAATGTAATTTTTCTCCATCTCCAAAGAATAGACTGGTGTATCAGTTGAAAATGATGATAAATTTCTTTAATTATAGTTAGCTGGTACATTTGGCTGCAGCATTTACTAATTGATAGAATCGTTTCTTTTCCTGGCCCAAATATCACGTCAAGACGTATAATGAGTGGACATGTTAGCAGCACAAGAGATACACACTCGGCGCCCATGTCACGGATATTTGCATTAAAATATATTAAATTGGAACTATGGTTCCTACTTGTGTTTTCCTTAATACATTTCTCTAAAATCTGGACAATGTGCATTGATGTTTTGTACCTTACAAAGCCATAGCATATATATTCGATACACTGGTAAAATAAATCAGACCTTGGATACACAGAAATTGGCTTAACAGATTCTTTACATTGTACTGCGTGAAATTGTTTGTGTCCTGATTGTCTTAAATTTCCCAGGGATTTAACGTGCACATTCCTTGCATAAATAATAACTTCACAACTAAATACTTGAAACTGTAAGTTCCATGGTGTACGAAGGGCTATTTCATTTGGATCAAAAACACGTGGAAGCTCTTGAATTATGAGGCACTCAACATTTAAGAGTCCAATGAGTATCATGTGTTCCCAACACCTATGATAAAGAAAAATCTGATTGCTATAACTTCTGTCTACGTTGATAAACATCGTCGGTCCGCACACAGGTGGTTGCTCATCACAAAAATTCAAAGTGCCTATGCACCTGGATGATTTAACAGACAATGTGATTTGCTGTTCATCTGGCATGTGCGAATAAAGCATAAGGTATGCCATGTCAGTGGGAAAAGTAATTGGCTGAGCTGCGCCATACAATAATTTGCAAAATGGGCCTAGTATGCTTCCATGTGATACCGGGATGCCATAAATGAAACTAAATCCCTCAAGAGTACAATCAGTGGATTCACTGCCACCCCATATGTAATTCATCACTTTAATTTCAATATAATTTCCGTCTGTCATGAGCAAAAAGGTGCATACTTTAAACTTATTGACAACATTCCTTATGTTTAATTGATAGGTATGTAAAAATACATATGTTTTAAAGCCTCTTGTCCTCAGTTTCACTCTTACATTACATTTCGTTGCATTATTTGGTATATTTCTGATGTATACATGTATGAATTGATTTAAGTTCATAGATATGCAGCAAGTGACAAGACTGAAGAGAAAAGACTCAGTTTGTAGTGTCCTACCAGTTAGCGTATTTAGGCCTGTCACACAGTGCTTTGTGAATGTGTGAATATTGCACATTATTGGTCCTTCCATCAGCTTAAACCATATTGTTTGTGGTGGATTTAATGCCATATTTATTTTGACTTCATGACGTACATCGGGATGGCTTTGACAAGTCCACATTCTTTTCTTGGGAACAAACTCCAAGTGTATGCTGGTGTGATAGTCCAAAAAATTCTGCTGTTTCCTATAGCCAAGAATGTGTTGGTCAACATGCTGATAGTTCATACGAATAGACTTTTTTCCCTTTATATAGGGATCAATTCTCAACAACATGGAAATTATGTTTGTGCACGACGTAATATTGAACGGAAGTAATACACCGCATATTCGTTCATACAAATTACAGGGTTTAAATATAGTTTTTCCTTGATCCCTTATAATAAAGTATGGAACATTCGAGCAGCTAAGCCCTGAAATTGGCATATGGACGTGCGCAAATAAAAGTTTAAGATTCATAAATTTGGAGGAAACCATGTGCCACATGAATGAAAATTGCGACGTCCTGCCTGTATCTCCCGCAGATATATTTAATTCAAACAAATAGCATGGTTTTGTTACAAATGGGCTTAGATCCTGAGGAGTCTGGCCATCTGAATGAATCGTCAGAGTGCTCAGAGTGCAGCTCTTCTGATAGTTGCCCACACACTGCAACACGCTTCTACAAGAAGCAACGATCGTCGACACATATTGATGACACCTGACCATCAAATAGAATACATATTCTTCCATCAAATATGTTGATACAGATAATGGGTTGAGGAACACAGTTTGATATTGAAAAATCAGGTCAAAAATGTACACGTAATGTTTTATTTTCATATAAATATATATAAGATTAAAGTTTGTATAGAATTGTAGATTGTTCATGGTTTCACACTCGCTAAGTATTGTGGCAACCTCAGTATATCCCTCTAGAACATCAATGCTGCTTACAAAGCAAAATTGGGAAGAAGGTTTTACAATAGCACGTCTAAGTAGAATGGACATGGTTGTATTTTTTGCTGTCCTTATTTTCCAGTGGCTTCTCTTATTTGTTCTTGCATGTAATACGCCAACTGGTTGAGTAATCACTGAGCTGCGAGAGTCCAGCTGGTGTATAGCTAAAAAGGCATTAATGCAAGCACTGCTGGCTTTGATGTCTTGAATGAATTCCGGGTTTGTACGAGTCAATTTAATGCATAGACCCATGATATTCCGTAAGGTGGTAACACGTTGACTGATTTGAAAGTCGGAATCACGGTGCAGACGACTTTGTTGGGAATAGCAGTCACCTGGCAAGTATTGATTAAAAAATGAGATCGAATATATGAATATGCAACGTAATATCATTTCTGTCGAGTTCTGTATACTTTTGTGCATAAATGTTGTAACGTTTTCCAGTGCTATATGCATCGTGTCGCAAACATAAGATTGACTGGTATGACCGTTTAGTGTAAAATTTCAAATGATTGCATCCACAGGCGTATGAAAAGATTCTGAGTGCGAGAGCACTGATGCTGCGTGTTAAGTAGGTGTTCATTTGTCATGCGAAAAGTGGTGTCCTAAAAAAAGTGTCAAAAGAGTGGTGAAAATTTCAATATTCTATTTATTTATTTATTTATTTATTTTTTTATTGATTGATTGATTGATTGATTTATTTATTTATTTATTTATTTATTTATTTATTTATTTATCAAAACGGGTGGTCATTGTTGCTTCAAAGAATTAATTGTTTAATATGTATTGGTACATTGATCAGGTTAATATATTTAAATTAAGAATTATTTCAAAGTTTTAGAAGGGTCTGGAACTTAGCAACATTTTTTATTTATTGGAAATTAACGCAGCTGACGGCAAAGGTACATTTTAGTTGACGTATTCCAATTTCTTTGTAATTTGTATGTTTATGTTGAATTTCAGATCAGTTGGTCAGTTTGGGCAATATCATTCAATGTATCAGATTTGTGTGTTTGATCATGCTCTCATATTTGATCCGTTATGTGTGGTCATGCCCTTAGAGGATCATGAAGAAATCCATTGAGAGAGAGACAGAGAGAGAGAGAGAGAGAGAGAGAGACAGACAGACAGACAGACAGACAGACAGACGGTTTTATCTTATTACTATGAAATGGCATCGCTAATGAGATATTATACAATATCAATTGTTTAGAAACAAAAACTTATATTTATACATTATCTGGGTCAATCATTTTTTTCAATACAGGTAAAATTACTAGATAAAAATAAAACCAACCACTTGAATACTACTGCAAGCCAGGATAGCATTATATATGTCTGGATTACGCTCGTAGTGATCTGGCCATGAATGGCTTGTAGTAATGTGGACTTGGTTATTTTATTACTTTATGCACTTATATTTTCCAGATGGCATGTAACATAAATATGCTTTATGCAAAATTAATTATGGATAACTAAAAGGAATACGTATAGCTAAATGAAAATAAAATTGTCATGCCAGGTGCATGGAGAGGGTGAGTTATGCCCTTGTCCAAACCAGTGTGACAGATAATTTTTTTTAGCTCACTTTCATTTTCCAGATGATATGAGGTCAGTAACCATAGCAAGTTTGTGGTCTTGGAAAAAATATTGCTTGACAAATCTCCAAACCAACTTGGTAGTGTGGAAGAAAGGAAGAAAGAGAGTAAGGGGGAGAGAGGGGGCTAGAGAGAAAGAAAGAAACAAAGAAATAAAGCAACTGTTTACTTATACAGTTAAACTTCTCTACAGTGGGCACCCTTGCGACTAGAGAAAAGACTCCACTCCTGAGAGGTTCAGCCCTTCTGAGCAGTATATATGAGTTGTGCATGTACGTGTACATTATTCATATATGCACATATACATATACAGTGCAAAATCGTTGCCTAACACCATGGAGGTCAAGCACAGGTCAACAAGCAGTTGAAGGCCTGCATTTGTGGATTGTGGAGAAACCCAGTGAATAAAGCATACATTAAATTTCCTCAAATTTTGTTTGCGTGCTATTGGATTTGCCAGTTGTCTGAATCCTATATGTGTAAGTTAGAACTTTGTGTCCGTCTATAATATTTTTGAAGATATAGAGCTTTTCAAATTTTAATTGCCCCTCATTTGCATAATTTTAATCATTATGACTATTCCACACCAAAATTTCATTGGCGCTTTAATCAGCATGGCAAGTTTGGTGACTTTCAGAATTATAGTGTCTGATAAAAACTCTGGACAAATTTGGTTGCCGTGAAAAGCGAGGAAAATATATCTGGGTCAGCACCTAGAAAAAAAATAGATAGATAGATAGACAGATAGATAGATAGATACATAGATACATAGATAGATACATAGATAGATAGAGAGATAGATAGATAGAGAAAGAGAGAGAGAGAGAATGAATATGGCTGTGTTGGTCCACAGACATAATAAAGGACCAAAAATTCCTCGAATTGTGTCTTTCTGCAATGTAGTATTCTGGTAAATATCTATACACATGATGTAGATATTGTCTCTCATACAGTAATAAAAGATAAATTATCGAATTGTTCAAAATTATCAGGAATACTAAAATAGTATTGCGTAAAATACTGCTGCACAACAGCTGACCTTACTCTTTTTGCAGCTTTCCCAATTGTAGCATCTTCGATGTTTTCATCGACTGTAGGATCATGTAAATCATCAATAGTGTTATCAATTATGGAATCCTGCATATGCAAGCCTTTATTGTGTAGTTGAATTGCACAAGCAGTTGCAATTTTGCACGCTTTTTCCGGTGCTACCCTAAATTCACTGTGGAGGCATGCAAACTTCCTTTTGAGAATGCCAAACCCTGTTCAATCTTAACCTGAGTCTCACAGTGTCCGATGTTGTATGCCTCTGCTGATTGATTGCAAGGAGTGGAAAAGGGAGCCAACAGGAATGTCTGCAGTGCATATGCACTGTCGCCCACCAAAAACCGATCAAGATCTCCTAAAACATGTTAGTTAAAATTGTGTTTATGATCCAGATTGAGGGAAGTAACAGGTGTCCACAATATGTCCTTGTTATTTTTTTTTTTTTTTTTTGGTTCATGCGTCAAAGACACAATGCTAAGATAGACAAGATATCATTGAAAGTAAGGGTTACATCAGAGGTTCGGACCTTTGTGATCGATTATTGGGTTAACCTTCACCTTGTTTCAGTAGAGAACATATAAATGGAAAAATTAACTTTGAAATTAATCAAACTTTTGTCGTCCTCATAATCCTGGAAAATGCATTGACATATTTCCCTGAAATTCATACGTTAAAGGCGTTCGGTACACCGCGATATGCGCAACCATTTATGGTCCGATGCCTCCATACAGTAAGAGCTGGTATTTGTCGATACCTGCACTAGCTGCTGTTCGCTTTTCCTATTTTGCAGAGTTCCGATTGAGAAATATGGATTGTTTACGAAGAGTGGAAAGGAAAAAAGAATGGGCGGTTTGTTAAAAAATGCCAAAACAAAGGACTAAATGCTTTAAAACAAGGCAAGAATACGTCGAAATACGGCAGCGGTAGACCAAAAACGCATGTGCACAATCAGCGAACGCTGACCAAGCCACTGTCGAAAGTGCCACGCCTACCCCCCAAATGGCACATGCACATGTAAACACTGACAGTTATAACTGGGACGAAGGTCCTAGAATAGTGGAACTAAGTGTACTAGCCGATATTCGTGTATGCAAGGAATGTAAACAAAAAAAAATTGTCCCTAAAAAATACAGAATCAGAAAAACGATATGGCTTGGCCAGTGTACTTTACATTTCTTGTGAATGTGGTACGATAAACGCTGTCCCAACTGGGGGGGGGGGGGACCACAGTAATACCCCAGTGTCAAAAGGGGGCACAGGCATATTTGATAATGTGCTGCCTCTGTTACCATTCGACAATGTATTAAGGCAACTATAATTTTGATATTCTTATTTTTACCTCTTTTTCCACATTGCTGTATTGCACTATGGAGAGAACCTTAAAATGTTTGCCTCTTCTCAGTTTAACTATGAAAGTATATACTATGACTGGAATATAAAATGAACGAAGTACTGCCGTTTATTGAATCTAAATACATGTATATTGATATGGTATCGAACTTAGACAATGAATGGATACCTTGTACCTATGAACTTAGAACAAATTAAGTCAACATGCATGAATTCTTTGTACAATTGTGGAAAAAATAGCACCGTATGATATCTTTTTTGTTAATCAATGAGATAAGTACATATTTTGGAAACCCCCTACAATTTTTCAGGGATTTGCAAATATTTTTTCTATTTCAAACTTTAAAAAAAAGTGTGAGCACTTATACATTTTTGCAAGACGAGATGAATTTAAAGTCGCATTCCAGCATGTTTTGTCTACATATTTGTTATTTAAAGGCTTGATATACATTGCATACACTCATATTGAGTTATATAATGCATATTTTTGCATCCTTAATTGGTAATTTTTCTTTTACCCACATATATAATGTTTGCTATCAAATTTTTGTAGTCCTTACATGTAGCGCCACCTAGCGACAAAAGTAGCACCGTGACATGCCAATTTTTTTGCTTGCATTTTGTTTCAAATGCCAAAAACTTGGTTCACACCAAAAACCAGAGATTTCTAAATTCTTTTGACCAGTGCACCGAACGTCTTTAACTACAAAAGAAGATTTGCTTCAAAGCAAATCTGTGTGCCATAAAAAGTTGTAAATGTTAAATGCTTGACGTTTGGCCTTTGGTACTTCACATTCCATTAATCTTATGGCTAGATGAAAATTTCAAAGTCCAAATGACCTTCACCTTTGACCTTTACAGGTCACATGTAAATAACAACAACAGGGCTGTACGAAAAGCCCATACTCAGCTGATCTTGACATTTATCACACTTGCAGCTCTATGAACTTGGGAAAAAATCAAGGTCATCCATGTTCTGAGTAAGTCTGACCTTCATAGACGAACACTAACATGTGCCACATCAAGGTTCAAGTAGTACGGAAAAACATGATCCATATTCATTAATTCCAAACCCAACAATGACAGCAAAGAGAGTTCAGACGTGCCAAAGCATTAACATTTCTCTTCCAATTCCAAAAGTAGTTCTCATGTTATAATGAAGACTAAAATGCATGTATATTGCACTGTGACCCCAGAAACGAGGTCAAAGTCATTCATGTATGTCTAAGCATGACCTTCATACAGAAACATTAACATATGCAGTATCACCGTACTAACTCAAAACAGATCTCAAGTTATCAAGTAAACAGTAACTTTCGTGTCAGTTGTCCTGTGAATTAGCATTAGAAGGCCCATTGACTTACATAGTAATTAATAGGAAAGCTGTATTGACTGATAAGTACCCGAATTGAAAATCCTTAAAAATCAGGAATCCAAAGCAGTGCCATGTAGTAAACAACTTTGTTTCACCCTTCCACAAGAACATATCCATCACATTTCAGCTTAATCAGGGAGACGGTTCTCAGAACAAGTGAAAAATAGCAAAACCATACAAACGATTCATAAAAAAAAATGGAAAAAAATTGCAGCACCACCTGGTGAACAAATTGGGAACTAGGTGTCCTTGGGAGTGTCACTGTACGTTATCAAAGCGATTGGGCTAGCGGTTTTAGAGATGAAGAGTTTTTAAGGTTTGCCCCCCCCCCCCCCCAAAAGAACAAAAAAATTTCACAACAATTCCAAAAATCATAGAGCGTGGCCATTTGAACACACTTATTAGAGATCCATCCAAGGCACATCCCGACTAATTGAGGTAAAAGTTAATCTGGCCAAAGTTATTTTACGTTATAGCCATTACAAGAAATTCCTATGTTAAACTTTCCTATTAAAAGTTTTGTAAAGATTTTTGAAAAAAAATCATAAATAAATTAAGAACAAAAGGTCCCTAGGTGTCTTCCCGTGTGATATCAGAGCAATTCGGTGAGCGGTTTCGGAGAAGAAATTTTTTAAGATTTGTCACCCCCCCCCAAAAAAAATATACATTGAAAATTAAAAATACACTGGAACATGACCATTTGAATGAACCTGGTAGAAACCCACTCAAGGTACATCCCCACCAAGTTTGAAGTTAATCTGGATGACGCTTTCGGAGAAGAAGTCGAAAATGTAAATTAGTATTAGAATGCTCATTGACCTTCATAGTAATCAATCGGAAAGCTGCATGGACTGATAAGTACCCGCATTGAACAAATCGTTAAAAATCAGAAATCTGCAGCATTCCCACATGGTGAACAACTTTGTTTGACCCTTCTACAAGGAACATATCCACCATGTTACAGCTTAATCTGAGTGACGGTTCTGGAGAAGAAGTGGAGAACAGCTACAACACACAAAAATTCATAAAAGTTTTCAAAAAAATTACAGCGCCACTTGGTGGACAAATTAAGAACTAAGATTCCCAGAGAGTGTTCCTGTGTGATATCAAAGCAATTGGGTGAGCGGTTTCAGAGAAGATTTTTTAAGATTTGCCCAAAAAAGAACAAACAAATTCATTAAAAATCCAAAAATCACTGGACCATGACCATTTGGACAAACTTGGTAGATACCCACCCACGGTACATCCCGACCAAGTTTGAAGTGGATGTGGCTGACGGTTTTGGAGGAGAAGTTGAAAATCTGAATTGTTGACGGACGACGGATGGACCATGGACGGAGGACGGACGCAGGACCATAAGATAAGCACAGCTGATTGACAAGTCAGCTGAACTAAAAATGTACAGTGTTACAATACCTACAATATAAGCCCAACATAACCAAATCCAATGGAAATTGACCAAGTTACGGTTAAATGAAACTTTCAAATGGCTGAATTACCTTGACTTTTGACCTCCACAAAAATGTGCAGGGTTGCAATACCTACCATTTGAAACCACTAGATCAGAATTGGATGGAAATGGGTGAGTTATTGCACGAGTGAAAATTTCTAAATGACCTTTACCTATGACCTTTACATGGTCAGGAAAACTACAATGTAACAAACATATTAATTGAAGTTGGTTTGGTTACCTGTTCCTATGATAGTTTTGACGATATTCAAGATTTAAATCTTCAAATGGCCCAAATGTGCACAATTTTCAAAACCGTTGAACCTCTTAACAAAAACTTGCGACTTCATGTATGGAAGTATAATCATGCAAAGTTTTGAGTTTCTACGTTGAATACTTTTTAGATGAAATGTCCGACAAATTTGCCTGTAAAGAACGAAACAAACAAACAAAGAAGAAAGAAATGACGAACTGCTAGAAAAACAATATGTCTGTGTTGGCACACAAACATAACTAGGGAAAGAATGGGAAAAGATAACTACCAAAGTCATACAGAGACACACTATACATGACTGAAGCTGGTAGTCATGAATAATTAAATTCATAATTTACAAATCACTGGCAACAAGCTGGCCTGCTTGGTTTATCAATAGCAGGAGTTGTGGCTACAAGTGAGGCCCTTAATAAAATCTGGTTGAAAGTCGGCGCATCTAGAGGCCACCAGCAAAATATACAAGTGAGCTTAGTGGTCAAACATTTGTAAAAATTACAATTTATTTCGAGGCTTTTCCTTTCAGACGTATCAGATAATACCCTATAGATATGGAATAATATAAAAACTTCAAATAACAAAAAATCCACAAGGAATTATCATAACCATAACTACATGTATAAAAATGTCTTGTACCAAATTATATTATTAGGTGTTTAAATTTATATAAGTATAAACTATTAAACAGCAAAACACAAACAAACAAATTAAAACATGAAGACCCCCAAGTGTGTTTATACAAGGATATTTAATTTATGGTGAAATTTTTCCATCTCCAAAGGTTCATGGAAAGTTCTTAAGGAGAGTTTGTGATGCACTTGAAGGCCGACATTATGAACTAAGCTTTGTTAGAAAGAATACAGGATATATCAGCGGATTTTATAGATTGAGTTACTGTTAAACGAGAAGAACGTCATTTGGTAAGAGATGCTACAAGATCACATTTAAAGTCTTTCTTTTACTTAATCTTAGGTATAGTCTATGGTACGACAGTTCAGTTAAGGTATATATTTACTGGTCCATAAGATTTAGATGACGCAACTTGTCAAAACTTTAATTGTTTTGGATCGACTCTGTGCGATATAGGCTTTGTAGAAACGAGTATTTTATATATAGGCCAACAAACTAATTTCAAATTCTTTCATGAGAATTGATGACACATATCAACAAAAAGAATATTGCCCAAGAAGAAATCCTCAAGTTTTCCTGAAAATGTACAATGCTCCAACGGTAGACTTATTGTAGATGTAATATGACTACAGATTTTAGTGCTACTAATGTATATGTTGATGTTCAGGAGAAAAAACAGGTTTCTGCAGCTCTGCATATAGATTGTAGGGCTATATTGTGATCTGTCGTTAAAATATAAAATACAAAATAATAAAGAATAACTAACAGTCCGAATGGAAAAAATACGTTTTAATAAAAGTTATTTTGATACCACTTTTTAAATTAATTGTATTTCACACATTTTACCCTAACTTTCATTAGATGATTTGTACATTAATTCACCGGATATTGAATTCATATCCACCTGGTAACATTTCATGACCATTTGTGCCACCACGAGTCTATAAATTATGCATCACCAATTAAAAAATCCATCAAATATGAGTTTGCCCGGCATAGTGACATTTCCATTAAGAGAGAAGTAATGATCATATACGTCAAAATGTTTAACTAATTGCAATAAATCGACAAACATTGAACAAAATCTCATGTACACCATCTAGGGCATTTTTACAGCGAAAACTTTCATGCTTAGATCTATCAAATTTACCGTTACCACCCTTTGAAATAATTCAAGGATGGATCTTAAATCAAAAGAATCACGTTTACAGTATGGCCTAGTTTTTATAAAAAATTTACTTAAAACTAATATTTTATGAAATAAAAAAAAACTACGGTTAATTCATGAGGAAAACACGCTTGGAACTTCCAACGTACGGATAGGCCGACATGCATGTTTAACCAGGGCTGCAAAGTGAACGATTGCGGATGTCTATAGTTTGGCAGGAGAAAATAATACTAGAAACTAGGAAAGATGATTTGCTGCATAGCAAATCAGTGTGTGTGTCTGCAAAGCATATTGGTCTGGCAAGGTACACCTATTCCATAACACAGGAGTAGAAGTTGGTATGGCATTTCTATCTATTATGGCTTTGAAGTTATTCAAGATTTAAAATTTCTAATGGTAATATCAAGCATAATTTAAATCGCTACAACTTTTATTTTGAATTCATTAGGTGCGAATGGTCAACAACCCGCTAATAGAAGTTGGAATGACATCTCTATTTACTATATTGTTGGATATATTGAAGATTGATATTTCGACTATACATTAATTAGCATAATTTAAATTGCTACAACTTTTGTTTTAGATTCATTACATGCGCAATGGTGAACGACCCCCAAGTACAAGTTGAAATGACATCTTTATCTATAATAGTTTTGAAGATATTCAAGTTTTAACATTCAAATGTTGCAGATAAGCATAATTTAAATTGCTACAACTTGAGATACATTACATGCACAATGGTCAATAACGTCCTACCATCAATTGGAATGACATCTCTGTCTATTACACTTTCTGAGATATTCAAGATTTAAAATTTCAAATGCCCCTAATTTGCATAATTTTAAACATCTACACGTTTCTGTATAAAAAAATTCCAGCTTTTTGTATGGAGGTACAATCATGCCAAGTTTGGAGTTTCTATGTATAAAAGTGTCCGACAAAAGTGTCGGACGAACTCGCTGGTAAAGAAAGAAAGAAAGAAAGAAAGAAAGAAAGAAAGAAAGAAAGAAAGAAAGAAAGAAAGAAAGAAAGAAAGAAAAAAAGAAACAAACAAAGAAAGAAACAAAGAAAGTACGAAAGTATAATTTTAAGGAAAAACAGAAAAGTGTGTGTTGACACACACACACACTTAAATAAACAGTTTCTTGATCAAATGTTAATTTATTTAAGTTAACTATTAGCCTGATTCATTTTGTGTATTTCATGCATAGGTCCACCTGACAAAATTATACCTAAAAATACTAAAATGAATTTTAAAAGTTAGCACGTGTTGTTCATGAATACAAAATGCAGGCCTTAGCCATTACTTTTATTTCAATTAAACACTAAGGGCCACAGCACACAAATATTTGCATCACTATTCAATAGTCTCACGGAGCGGTAAACTGGCCAATGTGGAAAATGTTCTCGCTCCCTCTGATCGATACTTGGTTTACTAGAAGTACTCTTACAGTACTATACTGTTGATGTGTTGTCATAAAAAATATCTTTTAAATCTATTTTTAACAAGAGGATCATGAGCCTAGTGCTGTGCTGGCATCGTGGCTATATTCCAGCTGTTCATTTTAAAGTTGTGAGTCCTCAAGTGGCTACTGAACATATAAAGCTGAATGTAAAAATTGTGCACCAATGACACTTCGCTCCATGTGTAACCATGGCTTATTTTTGCAACTCCTGAGATGAATATCGTTGCAGGTGCCAAGACAACACTGAGTGAGTCCTTAACTCTTTGTCCTCAGCGACCTTGGGACAGAAAATCAAAGACACCCGGATTATATAAAACAAGAGGCCCATAGGCCTGTCTGGTGCGGTCCTGACATTGCCATTGAAGTCCAAGCTACACCCTGGCACTACCAAATCACCTCTTTCAACTTTACGGGCATGGTAACCTCACAAAAATAGGTCAAAGTCACTGATATTATATGCTATTCTAGCTTTGGACATTGTCTATATATCGCATAAATTGGCAGGTTTTGTCATATTACTTTTTAAGATATAGAATTTCATATCTTAAAACACATTTTGGCTCATAATTTCCATAAAATTATAGGTGGCGCCACTAGCATCATTACCAATTAAGACTTTGACCTCCCCCACAATCCCATCAAATTTAAAGATCAGCAACAAATTAAAGATGCTTGAGTGTTCACAAGATTTTCATATTTTTGCCCCTATATTGCATAATATTGTAGTGGCGTCACCAATATCAAAAAGAACCTAGATTTTATACCCCTATAAGTCCTGAAAGTTATATTGGGCTAGCTTGAAAATTGTGGACAGTACTGCGGTCACAGGATTTTTACATTTTGACCTGTAAATAACAAATATTATAGGTGGCGCCACCAACATTGATGTCAACAAAGATTTTTTATACACTTCATAACTCCCAAATGTTTTATGTCTCAAGAATTTGGGGTATACATCATTCACAAGATGACCCCAATATTCAAACTGGCCAGTTGACCTTGACCATCCAACTCGGATTAAAAAATTGTTATATTCAAAACATGCGCCCCACATCCAGCTGTCCATATATTTTCTGTTTGTTCAAATCGGGTCATACCTTTTCGAGTAATTGAGGAAAAACAATAAACTTGGATACGCGCCAAACTCCAAAATTACTGGGTCACAGAGACCCAAAAAGCAGGGCATCAAGTACAGTTTTATGTATAATGTAATCAAGTGCAGTTTTGATCTGGAGGCTCTATTCTCTTTGCCATTGATGCCCAAGCTACACCCGGCCATTACAAAATCAGCTTTTTCAACTTAACAGACATGGTGACCTCACAAAAATAGGTCAAGGTCACTGATATTACATAAAATTCTATCTTGACATGGTCTATATACCATATAAATTTGGCAAATCTAATCCAATTGTTTCTCCAAATATGGAATTTTACATCTGAAAACACATTTTGGCTCATGATTTGTCAAATTATAGATTGCGCTACTGGTATCATTAGACTTTGACATACCTCCACAATCCCACCAAATCTGGTGAAGATCCGCTAAAAAATTAAAGATGCTAGAGTGTTCACAACATTTTCACATTTTGACCCCTATACTATATAATCATGTAGGTGGCGCCACCAATATCGAAAGCGGTTTAGGTTTTCCTAGATTTTGCTATGAGGCCTGGAAGTTATATTGGGCCAACTTGAAAACTGTGGACGGTATCCAGTAATGAGCAAAAGTTGACTGAGAGGCAGATGAACAGACATGAGTGGTTGCAAAAGTTCTGCGACCCTTGATCAGCAGAGCTAAAAAAGAATCTCTGAAGATTTTTACCTGGAAAACACCACAAAGATGTGGTTTCCTAATAGCTGATTGCAGTTGCTAAAATAACAAACTAGGAGTGCCCTATGTTCTATCACCAGCCCACTGGTCTATTGTTCTCTACCTAGCCCAGTGGCCCAATGCTCCCCCCCCCCCCAAACCAATGAGCAGCTTGATTATTTCCCATTGTTCAGGACACCCAAGTCTAACTGACAGTTTACTTACATTATGTAGTAAATACAGAACCATGTGGGTGTTTAGTCAAAAATCATGATTTCTTTAGCTCAAAAATTCTTATAAAAATTGACATTTTTCAAACTTAGGATTTGGCCGTATTGTAGATTGGTACCTGATCTTTCCCATTCTGCCAAAAAAAAAGCAATTCTTTGTTCTCTAAAAATTTTACTGCGAAAAAACTTTCCAGACGGCCCCTTAATTAGTTCACCAAATGGGGCTGCATTTTTTTCATTTTTTTTTTTTTTTATGATTGCTATTTTTGACTTCTCCAGAATTGTAAATCAGACTAAGCTGAAACTTAGTAAATATGTTCTTTGTGGAAGGGTCAAACAAACTTTTTTACTTGTGGCAATGCTGCAGATTCCTAACTTTTTACTTTTTTTTCAAGTTGGGTACTTATCAGTGAGTGCATCTTTCCCATTGATTACTACGTAAGTCAATGAGCCACATAATGCTGATTCACATCTTTGACTTCTCCGAAACCATTATCCAGATTGAGTCAAACTTGATGGCAATGTACCTTTGGTGGGTCTCTACCAAATTTGCTCAAATGGTCATGCTCTTGTGATTTTTTTTTTGCGATTTGTTTGTTTTTTTATGGTTTTTTTATTTGTTTATTTATTTATTTATTTATTTATTTATTTATTTATTTAATTTTATTTTTAATGGCAGTGGGGTGGGGTCCTTTTTGGGGTAAATCTAAAAAAAAGATTCTTTATTGAAACTGCTCATCCGATTACTTTGATGTCCGTAGGAACACTTTTCGGGACCCGTAGCTCTTAATTTGTTCACCAGGTGCCGCTGCGCCTTTTCCATTTATTTAAAATGATTTTTTGTGTTTTTTGCTATTTATAACTTCATCAGAGACCTCACTAAATTAAGCTGAAACTTGGTGGATGTGTTCTACTGGTAGGCTCAAACAAAGTGGTACACTGGGTGGAACATATGTGGGTTCCTGCTATTTCAAGGGATTTTCAATTTAGGTATTTATCGGTAAATGCATCTTTCGAATTGATTACCACATACGTGAAGGGGCATTCTAATCCTAATTCCTATTTCTGATATCTCCTAAACTGTTATCCAGATTGTTTCAAACTTGGTGGCAATGTAACCTTAGGACGATCTCTACCAGATTTGTTCCAATGGTCATACTCTATTGAGTTTTAGACTTGTTGTGAATTTCTTTGTTCTTTTTAGGGCAATTTTAAAAAATCGCTTGGGTAAATGTATATGTCAGCTGAGCACAGGACTGTCACAATCCTCAGGATTGCAGTTTTTAACGAGTTTTAGAACTTAATGAAAAATATTTCAAAGGTTGAAAGGACTGGATTGAAACCACCAACTGCCTTTTATGGATGACTGCTTGCCTCAAGTCAGGAGTGAAATTTGTTTCTTCATATTGGTATTGAAAGATGAATGGTGATGCTTTGATAACTCTGGACTCTTTTTGCTGCCATTGCTGGGTTTGAAAGTTTTTCTAATGATGGTCATGCATTTCAAAAACAATTTGATAAATACTTCATTGGCTGTGTTGTGCTTTGGGCTGTGTTCTCAGACTCGTAGTTATAAGGGACGTAGAATGTGTTTATAATGTTAAAGATTCATAAATATCACAAAAACGATATAGGCCTACTTTCTTCTTTTGCTGTAAACTCAGCTGATGCACCAGTCAGGAGAAACAAAAAAGTGATACGCCTAAAAAATCTCTCTTTTTTTTTTAATTTTGGCAGAAGTGAAGTGAAAATGGACTTTGAGTGCTAAAGCCGGTACATTTTGGACACATTATAGTGTATTCATGAAAAAATATTTTCATGCTGTGTACACTTCAGCTGAATATACCTGGCTAAAAGCCATTTTGCAGGCTGGTTTTCACCCCCATTGCTCCTTGCAAGGCTTGGCTGCAGGGGTCAGACGTGTCCTGGATATCAAAGAACACCCAGTAACTCAACCTAATTGCCATTACGTAATCACTGAGAAAGCACTCTTCTTTCCACTTTTAAACAAAAATGTGAAAATTCTGTTAATTATCGGAAAATGCTGTATTGAATTAACACATTGATCACAAGAATTGGATGACAGAAAGGGAAATTATGCTTCTATTTTGTACTATGACACAAAGAAACTGGACACAGACAGCTGTTCTAGTGATTAAGATATTGAGAGAAAGTGACAACCAAGCTGGTTGAGAGTGTGTGAGAAATGATCAGCGTTTGGCTTCAAAGAGTGTTAGACTTGGGTAGAGAAAAGAGAAATGAGGGTAAAAACTCAATTTTCATGGTAGCTGAGGTGTACAAATCATGAAAGGTTGAGAAGACCAGTTAAAGCGACCAGTAGCCTTTTATGGATGACTGCCTGTTAGGAGTGAAATTTGTTTCTTCCAATTGGTATTGGAAGATGAACGGTGATGCTTTGGTAACTCTGGGATCTCTTTGCTATCATTGTTGTGTTTGAAATTTATGAGTATGCGTCATGTTTTTCTCAACCATTTAATGAAATTAATACATTTAGTAATACTAGTATATAATTAGACCGGATTTCAGGTTTGCCATGATGTGTGCACATCGGCATTCCCATGACCAGTTTCAATTTCAAATATGCACACAGCCATTTTTCATTTACCAGATTTCATGCATTGTTGTTCGGTGGTTATAAGAAAGGGTGTCAGAATTAATCTATTTGTTGAAACCACAAGGCCTGGCAAAGCTTGAATTTTGCTGTACAAGACTGCATGTGCACATTTGTTTATATTTATTAGATTAGAGATTGGTGTAAGCATGACCTAATTTGGGCAAATGGCGGACCCTTCAGTCAATGCTTTGAATTTACGGTATGTCTAGATTTTTTTCCTTTTTTGTCCACATCATAAAACAAGAGGCCCGTGGACCTCATGCTCTGCTTGCACCATGGCTATATTGTACCTGTTCATTTCAAAATTGCGAGTCCTTAGAACACATAAAGCTAATGTAAATTTAGTGTATAAAATGTCCGTCAGATGGTACTTTGCATTGCATGCAATCAAAGCTTATTTGCGCACCTTCTGTGATGGATATTGGTGCATGTGCCAAGTCAAAAGTGAGTGCATCCTTAATTTTATGTCCTCAGTGAACTGAGGTCAAGGTCACCAAGATTATGTAACACACGAGGCCCATAGGCCTGACGCTGTGCTGACATTGCCATTGATGTCCAAGCTACACCCTGCCACTACAAAATCAACTCTTTGAACTATACACAGGCATGATGGCATCACAAAAATTGGTCAAGGTTACTGATACTATATTGTATTTGTGTCTTTTTGCCCAGAACCACTTCCTAGTAGTCCTATAAAATTCAAATAAAAAGTCTAGCTTTGGACATTGTCTATATATCCTATAAATGAAGCAAGTCTAATCCAATTACTTTTCAAGATATTGAATTTTATATCTGAAAACACATTTTGGCTCATATTTTATGTTAAATTATAGGTAGCGCCACAAGTATCATACTTCGACCTCCCCTTCAACCCCACTAAATTTGGTGAAGATCCACCAAAAATTAAACACGCTTGAGTGTTCACAAGATTTTCATCTTTCGACCCTTATACAACATACTAATCTAGGTGGCTCCATCAATATCAAAAGGGGGCTAGATTTGCATACACCCTATTAGTCCTGAAAGTTATATTGGGCTAACCTTAAAAATTGTGAATGGTGTCACACTAACGAGCAAAAGTTTACAGATGGATGGACAGACATGAGAAGTGGCATGAACTCTGTGACCTTTGGTCAGCAGATCTAAAAACAATTTCTCAAAACTGCCCAGCTTATTGGTTCAAAATTACATAGGGACACGTCTGGGGACCCCCAGACTCAAATTTGTTCAACAGTTGGCACTTTGAATTTTTCCTGTATTGCACGATTTTTTTTTCTTTGGCATTGAGGTCATTTTTGACTCCAAAACCTCCATTCAATTTGTTCCGTAACGTGATGGGAATGTAGCTTGTAAGTGGGGTCAAAAACTTTTTTCACCAGTTTAAGATACTCGTTATGCCTGATTTTTAACATTTTTTTTCAATTCTTATGCTTGTCAGTTGATGCATGCACTCCTATTGATTACCATGTTAGCGAATGGAATCGCAATGGAAATTCACAATTTTGATTCCCTTTCCAAAACCATAAAGCAGATTCACTTGAAACATGGTGGGAGGTACCTTGGGTGGGTTTCTATCATGTGTGTTAAAATGGTCACGGTCCAGTGAATTTTCCCTTTTTTAATGAGTTTTGTTGCTGGGTTTTTGGCAAAATGTAAAAAAATCTCCTTGGTTACCGCCCAGCCAATTGCTTTAATATGCATAGGGACACTCTTCGCTACGCCTAGACCTTAATTTGTTTAACAGGTGGGGCTGCAATTTTCTGTTTTGTGAACAAAATGATTGTTAGTGGACAATGTTGGCAGACTATTCATTTAATAAAAAACTTTTCGATGTATATCTCAAGTCAGTCGTAAAAATAAAGACTAGAAACAAAAACTAAATTATAGATTCAATCCAATTTAATAGTCCGTACCTTATTAATTTTTACAACAATATACCTTCGAAGATTGAGTAACATGGTTTTATTACCATTATCATGTCACTCTGAGACAGAAACCTTTATGAAGATTGAGTAAAATGGACTTGTTAATTTGATCTTCTCTGCTGTTTTTTTTATATTATGGTCAAACCTTTGAAAGAAAGATTCAGTTATAGTGCTGATATGCAACTTGTCATGCAGAGACTGAAGAGAGTCAAACAAGGCTTGGCTGAATCTGTTCAGTCCTGTGCAGAGAGCATTAATGATCTTGCTGAAGAAGCATTCAACACTTTGGATCTGTCAGAACCCCTCATACAGGTGCAGCTAAAAGACATATTTTTAGATGGAAGAAGAGATGATGTAATTGCAAGCAAAAGTATCGGATTAAAGTCATTAAAGCTTGATGATGCATTGCAAATAGCTGTGAGTGAGCAGTTGGTTAATACAACATTTGATCTGTGCAAAGGTGAAGAGCTGATAGAAGTTGTTGCAGTGCAGGCCATTAACACAATTAATCACGCCCGTTTTAATGTCATCAAAGATTCCATTGCTGAACTCAGACATGTTTACTCAGGTTTTGGCAGTAATCAAAACAATCATGCAAAACGAGTAGCTCTCTTTTGCATGTTCATGAAAGAGTTAACATACCAGCCTTTACAGAAATCAATAGTAAGGCATACATGGCCACCAAGGTAGCACAGGGTGATTATGGAGTCACACTACTTGATAAAAAGCCAGTCTTTATTGATCATCCGGGCACACTGTTTCCCAACTCATTATGCACGGAAGATGATGGTCTTGTACCATTAACCCTTACTAACATGACAGGCGAGTGCTTCACTATATCAACTGGAAGCATAGTAGCTCATGCTGAAAGATTAAATGAACAAAAAGTTCAGTGTTGAGCATGTTGAAACTATAACATCCGAAGTCACTGATGATAAGTTTGATAGTGAAACCAACTACAGAAAAGATGTGCCATTTGATGCAAAAACCTTTTTACACCTGTTCAAGACCCACCATATTGCCGAGGAACAAAGGTCAAATCTGGGGAGTTTATTAATCTCTTACTATGCGTTTGCCAAAAGTAGTTCAGAACTTGGCACTGCCCACATTAAGCCAATGCGAATTGAACAAAACTATAATTAAGAATTCATCCCCTATGTGAAATATAGAAGATGCAATTAATCAGTTAGGTGAAGCCAATTCCCTCACTGTTCTTGACCTTATCCAAGGAGGCCTCCAAATCCTTATTGATGAAAAAGACAAACACAACACTGCATCTGTTACAAGTAATGGACTGTCTGAATTGAAGGGAATGGCACTTGACATGGCAGTGGCACCCTATATCTACCAGAATGTCATGCACGAAGTGCTTTCTGGCCCAGCTCATTACGTAATGGTCTACATTGACAATAATATTTTTCATAGCAAGAAGTTTGATTACCATATGCACCTTATAAATGCTGTATTCCAAAGACTTAAAAAATTGGCATGAAACTGAACCACTCAAGTGGGACTTCCTCAAACAAGAAATTTTACACCTCAGGCATCTGGTAACTCCAAAAGGGTCCTGCCCAGATGAAGAAAATGTAGAAGTCGAATATAATATGAAGCCCCAACCACAGTAAGGGATGTCCATGCCTTCTTAGGAATGGTTGGTTTTCATCACTATTATATCCCACATTTTAGTGAGATAGCACACCCACTTACAAATATGACCGAGGAAAGTGCCCATTTTAAGTGGACAGAAAAAGCTGAAGAAGCCTTTGATGCATTGAAGCCGAAATTAACACAAACCCCCATACTGGCTTGTCCTAACCCTAAGGACCCTTATTACCTCTATATTGATGCTTCTGAGTATGCGATAGGAGCCATACTGAGCGAGAAAAGAGATGACTATGGTGAACATATATTTCAATTTTCGTCTCATAAATTGGATTATGGACAGCTTAACTGGCCAATAATAGAGAAAGAGGCTTATGACATAGTCTATGTGATTACAAAACTTAGACCATATATCTATGGTGCATTCTATACAGTGTTTACAGAACACAAGCCATTGAAATCAGTGTTCACTGCCCAAATGAATTGTACTAGAATCCAGTGTTAGGCCATCCCACTGAATTAATATGGCAGTGATATACAGCATACCAGTGGCAAAAATAATGCCAGGGCTGATTATCTGCCAAGAGTGCACTTAAGGTCAGAGGAGGAACCCCAAATCAATATTGTTGACACTCATGAACCAAACTATAAAGTATCAGCAGTGGATTATTCAGATTCTTAGGTTAATCACAATGACACAATTGACCTGTCAGAAAAAATATAGTGAACAACTGCGGAATACCAGTCAGCAAAAAAAAAAACTGGATCCCTGAGCTTAAAGAATCATAGATGCTTCAAAAAAGAATGGTGCATGCACACACTGTGAAGAATATGTATTGCAAGATGACACTCTGTATTGCAAATCTGGCCCAGTTAGGCTGTGTCATGGCCATGCTTACAAGAGGTCATTCCAAAACCTTGGTTAGTACCATTTTTGCCAATTATCATTTTGACAATGGACATTTTGGAATCAACAAAACATGCCAAACCATAAGAGCAAGGTACTGCTTGCAATACAAGAAAATTGAAATATAAAAGAAAAGAACGGAATTGCAGGACATGCCAATAAGTGAAGTCCTTTTCAAATCGTTGGTATTGATACACGAGGTCCCTTTGTTGACAGTATTTCAGGAAATAGATATATTGTTACTGTAGTTGATCATTTTAGTGGATGGCCAGTGACCTATCCTGCTACTAACAAATCTGCTGAGACAGTGGCACACCTGCTTAGCAAGGAATTTGATCTCCACTTTGCTTGTCCTATGACCATTATTTCAGATAATCGAGTTTTACATGATATGCTTGCCAAATTTTTAGAGTCACAGGATCAAAGAAACTGTGCTTCTATGTACCACCTGCTGTCCTTGTTTACAGGACTAGTGTATAACATGTCTCTAAGATTTTGCCTTACTACGTTGTGTATGACAGAGAACCTATTCTGCCCTGTGACACTAAAAACTGAGGTACATGGGTGAGCATTACATTCCCTGCATGCTAAGTAGAATGCATAAGGCAAACCAGCTGGTCAAACATATAATGCAAGAAGCCAGGGAAAAATTAACAAATCTACAACTCAAAAGCTGAAAAGCTTGACTACCAAGCTGATGATCCAGTGTATATACATGATACCACTGTAACACCATGTACCTCTTCTAAATTGATTAATTCAAGGAAACCCTATTACAGAATAATTGACCAGTTAACCCCTGTAAATTTCCTCGTTAAACATCAACCATAAGGAAACACAAAGGTAGTGCATGCAGAAAGATTGTGTCCTGCCCACCCAGGCAATGCTTAGAATAAGGAACAGTCAATACTTAAAACAACAGGCCACAAATATGTAGGGTGGAACTTTAGAAATGTAAGTTTTGATACATGTAACCCTTTAATTGATTAGACGCTGTCCCACAAACTCCTGCTAGTAGGCTTATCGTGCTCATGGAATCTCACACATGCAATCACTGTTTTTCTTTTATTTCAGATCTATTCTCCTCTCAGTTTTTTCTCCTACGAACCCCCTTTTTTCTATGCCAATACAGGAACATATTTTTCACTCCTGTAATAGAAGTCTTTGGTATCAAAAGTACCTGGCTCCTATCCTTCTCTACTGACCTGAGGCCCTATGAGATGGGAAAAAAATGGTCTCCAGGACGTAGTTACTAATGTTGATAATGTAGTAGATAGTACAGGAAAACATGATCCATATTCATTAATTCCAAACCCAACAATGACAGCAAAGATATTCCAGACTTGCAAAGCATCAACATTTCTTTTCCAATACCAATGTGAAGAAACAGATTTCACTCTTGACAGGCAGTCACCCATAAAAGGCAACTGGTGGACTGGTGGTTTTAAACCGGTCCTCTCAACCTTAGAAATATTCATCATTAACTGCAGACACTAGTTCTTTTCCAAAATGTATAGGCCTAACCACCCAAAACACAAATTTCATTACTTCTGCCAAAAATAAAAAGAGACCTGTCAGGCCTATCACCTTTTAGTTCTCCCGACTTGTCGGTCAGCTCAGTTTACAGCAAAAGAGTCAAGTAGGCCTACATCGTTTTTGTGATATTAATGAATCTGGAACACTATAAACAAACTCTACCTCCACTATAACTATGAGTCGGAGAATTAAGACCCTAATCTACAACCCAATAAGTGCCAAATTAGATCAATACAGCAGAAGCAGTACAATACTCTTCTAAATCAAACGATGAGATTTATCAAGGCAGAGATGACCCAATACAGGCAAAGTACAGACTGCTTGTTTGTAGTCTGGTATGAACTTAAAACCCAATCACAAGGGAGAATTAATTATTTTTATAGAACCTCTAGAGGACAGATCTAAATAATTGGTGACCTCCCTATACACTCTTTGGAGTAGCCACTAATAAAAATATGGAAAAGTTGCCCAGAAAAAATATCAAGCTACAATCCCGATAACCACAATTAGTAACAGACGTTCAAAAAGGTTTAACCTTATCTTTATAAGACACATACTAGAACCATCATAAGCCGAGAGGCAATTTACAAATTAGCCCATGCTACTGACCAGCTATATGCCTCTGCACAGGAAATGCAGTCAAAATTACAAATATTAGACCTTTCATTGATTTTCCCTGCTTTTAGTTATGGACTGGATCACTTATTCCATTTAGTATTGTTTACAACACAACAGACATACTGGGGTATTTCCGAATTGCGATCAGCTGTAGAAATAATCAATACTGGACACATGCCTCCCTCTCTGGTCTCAAAATAGCAAATATCACAAGTATTGCAGTCAATAGTTAACCATTTGTCATCTCAATTAAAATTACCCCATCCAAGTCTACCTGATTATTATACGCATCTGGCTTCTGCTCCTGTACTACAGAATAACACACTTCATCTGATAGCAGTGTTACCTCTCTACCGTGATGAATTGTTCACTCTTTATGAAGCAACTAGTGTACCAATACCTAGTCCTTCTGGTCATTTAGTGGCTCATTAGCAAATGAAAAGTTATTATTTTGCAATGTCAATGGATATTACAATGTATGCCTTACTCATTGATAGTACTGCCATGCACTGTATTGCAGCATGAGATGGACATTGTGCGTTTTCAAAACCTATATTTTCAATGTCAAGTGCACCTAATTACATTATATCCCTTTAAAAAAATGACAGACAAGCATTGGGTTTGTGCATTAGTGGCGAGCTATACATTTCTTATTGTACATTACTTACATGATGGTCATTAGGATATAGCATCTTGCTCACCTCTGACTTTAACACCAAATTGCTATAAAAACAATCAGCGAGATATAACTTCCCTCAAAATTTACAAAAGTGTTGTATCGTTTCACTGACCATCTGCTTGTGACGCGCACAAGGAATATTTTCAGCTTCTACCATTCTTTACAGGAAACTCATCTGACATGTCTGAACCACTATTGCATCGGCCCATAGAATTGAAATGTGTACTGAATAACATATGGAACTTTTCAAGGACTCCATCTGATCAATAATTATCGAAACTCAATCTGAATGACCTTTTGCTGAAAGATATCCCACCTCTCCCTATCCCTGAACTGCAAACAGCACTAGATTATTTGAAAAAGAAGTTTACTACTGATAGTGAAAATTGACACACCTTAGCTTTCAAATATATTCTGGTTGCCTCTCTAGTACTAACTGGCATGCGTGCCTCAGCTTTTTGTTACTACTGTTACATTTGTAAAAAGAAATAGCATGAAGATGATGAATCCACTAACTGTGATGGTGATTATCCTAACAGCGAGGTTGGTATTAACTTTTAAGCCAATGATGAAGATACTAATGCACCTGTTTTCGTAGAAGTAAAACCTGGAGCCAGCAGCACAGTGGCCTAATACCTCCACTTGGCTGGATTGCCGTCGGGAAAACAACACTTTTAGAAGAATGGACTTTTAAAAACTCACAACATAAACACTATGTTGTGATAGCAGAGCACAACACCTGAACCGAAAGCCCATCGTACACATAGCATGTAAACTGATCACAAGAGGTAACTATTTGCAAGAAAAACGGACCCATAAATTTTCACGTTCATCTGTGAAACTTTGAGAAATATAAACAAAAAACACAGAGGTGTGGTGTATGGCGATATTATAAAGGAACGATGCAGAAAACAGGATGAATTAGGAACTGCAGGCTAAATCATTTGAGGTTACAATATATGTGCGAGATAAAACGTAGTATGCTAGCTGTTCATGGTGACTTTACAGCTGATATCTACCCCATGGCATCTCACCTGTGTTGTAATCAAAGTTGTAACAGTTTCTACAGTAAACTTACATATAACATCATTTTTAGGTACTTATGGTAGACGTCATATTCATCAGGAAAATAAACTTTATGATAATACTTTGGGAAATGATTGTTTTAACATTGTCAACTCAGTCTTATCGAAACTACTGTCACCAATTGGACTGGTTTCATGCTGCATGTTGCGAAGCGTATCAAAGCATGTTGTTTCCATAGTGTACATAGTGTTGGTCTGTAACATATTAGTTTGTCAACAGTAGCCAAAGTTTACCTTTTGGAAAATCAGAATTGTGCATAACTGTTTTTCGTATGAAGTCATAAACTTAAAAGGAAGGATCGCATTACTTGAATAACGCCAATGTGCTATTGTGTGGTTGTTTATGAGCCTTGGAAAGCGATGTACCATTCCAAGCTCTAGCAAGCCCTGGCTATTAGACATATTTCGTAATGAATTTGTCAGAAAGTGTGATATCTGGTATAAACACAGGCAAACGATATGAAAGAACTGACTGGCTCAAGTTTCTAATTCGCCCTGAGAACTACATAAAGCTATGGTCGGCCAAATAAATAGCAAAAGTAGTGGTTCTAAGGGACTTCCTTGGAGTGAGATGAGTTCCCTGATGGCCTCATTGCATGCCATCCCCTGATATCAATCTGCACTATCACCAGGCAGTACCCACATATTTTTCTATTACAGTATCTGAAAAATCGAATCTAAGTGGCTGGAATTCAAAGCCAAATGTTTTTTTCAAGATTCTCTATAACCTCCCCCCCCCAAAAAAAAACTATTCGTTATGTAACTGCGTTGACCATGCACAGATAACAACAGGCACAGTAACATGTGCTATGTGATCAAAGAAACAGTCGAAATATGGACATTCTTCGCGATTTAGCAAACATTTTAGGAAAGTAAAGTTTGTGTCAGCTTCAGTGCAAAACCAAGATTGAAGACACTTTTTGTGTCAGCACCAACACCAAAATGAATGCCTTGATCAATCATTTGATATTCAGGGCTGGCTGAAACAGTGCCCTGTTAAGCTTGCAAACTGCCCTTGAGAGCAAATTGTTGCTTGACAGTTTTTCCTTTTCTTGATTGTCATCATATGGACTCTGTCCCACAAATACAGTGAAAACACCGTGCTTTCAAACTATCACGTCTGCTCCTTAAATCTGACGATATATGCAATAGAAATGATGCTAATGCTGAAGTCTCTCTAATTAACCCGGGTAAAGTACAGCACTGGCAAATGATGTTGGTCATGATAATGATGATGATTTTAAAAGTAATGATGGTCGCTACTCCAAGTAATGCTACTACACATTTGTGGAACACAGCAGGTCTGCAGTTGTTGGTATCTGAATATCTTTGTGTTTGCTCCTTGTGAGAATTTTTTTGCGACCCACCAGTCATGCGCGTCACAGTGATAGCCTCAATCCAAGGATGAACACATACTGATTGGTCATATTATTTTGTGAATTAACATTTCCTTGCATTTTTGGGGCGGTGTTTTTGTTTTTGTTTTTGTTTTTTTGTTTGTTTTTTTGTTTGTTTTTTTTTTTTTTGTTGTTGTTTTCTTTTATTTTTCTTTTTTTTGTATTTATTTTTTGTGTTGTTTTTGAGCGTTTTTGTTTCTGTTTTGCTTTGTTTAGTTTTGTTTGTTTGTTTGTTTTTGGACGGGGGGGATGTCCTCTTATCGCCAAATATCAAGTAAACAATACAAGGGAAGCATTTGGAAAGTTTTGGTTAGACGTTTGATGTTTGCGCAAGGAAACTAGGCTCATTGTCAGTAGAGCTTTTAGCCAATAACACTGCGCAATTATTAGACCTTTTGATATTTTTAAATAGTCGAGAGGGCATCTAAAGTGCCAAATCAGTGTTGATTATATACTATTTTACTGTGATCTAAGGGAGGTGAACAAAGGCTTAGCCTGCCAAATCCAGTGCGTGAAGAGCGAAGCTTAACATATGAAATTGTTAAGTGTAAATTATGCGAAAGACAATCTCAGAAAACGGATGCTTGTTTCACAATAGGAAAGAGACTTTCATTTTTAAACTCAAAGAAAGGTAGGTTTCACACATCCTGTGTCTGTTTGGCATAAACCAAACCATAACCACTCATGCTAGGTCTCCACATTGAATGCTACGGTAGACATGAATTTGATAGACAGATACACTAAAGTATATCTTAATATTCGACAATGCAGCCCATGGGTCTAATGGTCTGTATGTAGTTGTGAGCGGAATTATACAACTATTGCTTAAAATTACTGCATAGGGAATTCCATTCCGATATTTCAAAGAGAATTTATGTAACTTATATCACTTTATAAGGTTGTCAGGTATGACATTCATTTACCTTTACCGTGATTGAACTAAATTTTGTGTGGGTTTTAGAGCGCGCTGTGCATATGTAGAGCAGATTCTGAACAGCAGGAAAGCAAAAACCATTACTTCGCTTAGTTTAAGATTCCTCTCGCTCTTCAATGTTAATACGGAATAATGTAAGAGGCAGAACCGTACCTTGGTTCCGGTCTATGCTGCAGGCAAAAGGTCCTAAATTATTGTCATTCATGGGAACCATCACAATTTGAGGTGAGTATATTTTCGGTAATAGCAAAAAAAAAAAAATAAAAAAAAATAAAAAAAAAAAAAAAAAAAAAAAAAAGGGTTTGACAAAATTCACCCGGTCGAATATTTAAGTGGTATCCACGAAATTTAAATTAAGATTGGTGTCAAGAGACAAGTAAGTCAACACAGTTGGAAAGGTACATTGAGTTGTTGACATTTTGGATTTGAACCCAAATTGTATATCAAATGTGCAGCACTTATCCAAGTTTCCCATAAACATAGTCTGATCATAAACGAAGCAAACAAAAGAAGGAAAAAACAAAAAAAAAAAAACAAAAACAAAAACAAAAACAAAAAAAAAACAGAAAAAAAATCAACACTCCGCTTCTTTTTAAAATATCACTCTTGGATTTCTTTCTGTTTAGATGAGTTTGATTTAATATCCGTAAGGCCACCAGGGACTGCACTGCATACTAACAAGGACTTAAAGAGGCATGGAAGATGGATATTCATTGGAACCGTGCCGTTTAAGACATGGTCAACATAATGACTGGCCCCTTCATCGTTTTCGTGTTTTGTTCAGATAGCATCTAAATTTGGGCTTGATGGATTTCATTTTTTTTGAGGGGGGGGGGGGTAGTACGCCAAAGCGTTTTACAATATTTTCCAATTTTGCGCTTTTCATACTATATGTTTTTAAACAGTTTCCTGTATTTCTCTGCAAAATGTCAGATATTTTCTGGAGATCAATTCATCGACCAAAAAAGATTGAGCACGCTTTGCGTGTTCAATTTTTTTCTGACAATAAATCAGCAAATTAAGTACGTAAACTGGATCGAGCTAGACTATTACCGCCATACTTCTTTATTCCTCTCCACCAACCTGCGTGCATGGTGATATCTGGCTCTAGTGCTTTTATGAATATAAGCAATTGTGCTGGATATCAGGGAAACGTTATGTTTCCAAACGTAATAGTGTCGTAGGGTTTTCCTTAATCTGCAATTCAAAACCGTTATTCTATCCAAGCAGCAGTTTCGGGGGCATTTTGAATTGTGTTGGCTTACTTCTGGGTACCTTTAGAACCTAATTACCCAACATTTCATTCATGAATTTTTTCATATTGTCTTTTGTGCTTCGCTGCACTTTTTTGGTCAGAATATATTTGTTCATTGTGGGGAAAATATTCAGAAGTCGTCTTCTTTGTAACCGCTTGGACAACTGCTTCGAATTTTCATACAGTACTCCTGGCTAGCCCTGGACCTTACTCATTCAGAAATCGGCACTGCATTCTGTGTTCTTTCACTATCATGAAAATTATCCAGAACGTCTGGAGTGTTTTGGGGAGTGCACACGAACACTTTTGTGTGGCTGGAGACTTCATTTTGTACAGGAAGTGGCGACTCGATTGTGTCATCATTCTAAATTACTCTTTTTTTTTGCAATTTACGTCTTAAATACTGTAAGCTGTACACTCTTTAAACTGGAAGGAATGTACCTTGTCTCGTTCTTTAGCAAATATTATAACTAAGTGGCAGCATGTTTCTTTCCTGATTTTTAGCATATGTGTAAAATAATGTTATACACTGCATGTTAGCATGGCTACTATATGACCACTATTGCCCATGCATGTATACGCAAAATCGTACACCCTGTCCAAAACCGTATACTATCACCACATCTGTCTCGATGAACAGATTGACCATGTGGCTTAGTGCTGGACCCATGTGCCTATGTCGTTTCTGATCCCTGCTTAGGCCGCTAGTCATTGAAGTATCTATGTCGTTTCAAATATGAAGTGCAAGATGCTCTGTGTCCTCCATGGCATCATGTGTCCTCTAACGTAACGTCCAAAGATAAAATGTTCACGGTATTTATTGTACAATTAATCAGTAGTTCGACATATACTTTGTTCAAGTCAAAACATGGTGCATGTGCACCACTAATACTTATTGACACCAACAGCACAAAACACCCAAGATTTGTTTGGTAATACAACTCTATGTTCCCGCTGAAAACGGAAGACACATCCTGTTATGGGAGACCTGAATGTACTTCGACCTAATACTCCAGGTTTGGTTGCTGCAAACAAGACACTCTGTTTCCGCTGAAATGCAGTAAAAGAACACCTACCCTGGAATGAAACATCCATACTTTTCAAAAACATATATTTATTTTCCATGAATTGAAAATTTCGTCACAGTCTTCATGTTTATGGAGCTATATTATCAGTAGTCAGATATATTCACTGTGTTCTTTTAAAACGGCCATAGTCATTTTCAGTTGTACAATGATGTGAATTAATGACGAGGAACAATTATTTGAAAACACACACACATATACATATATGTGTATATATATATATATGTATATATATATATACATATATTTATATATATATACATATACATATATATATATATACATATACATGGCAGTAAATAAACAGCAAAATAACCCACTTCAATCTTTTATCCAAAGAGCGAATTGTGTGGATATTGTGTAGCATGATGAGGTTATAGTAGATTGTTTGGAACGTACCAATTTACAATGAATGTAAACAAAATTGTAAAGACACATCCAGGTTTGCAGGAAAGAAACGGCGATAGGTTATTCTGACACTTATCACGTGATCGGGATGGAATCAACTCAGTGTTCTTCTTCTCGGACTCCACACTATAATTGCACGTCTATGACAAGCCAACAGGGCCACAACGCATTGGCCTTACGCGTTGCCGAGCCTCCACTACGCGTAGTCGAGCCAACCAATCAGGTTTCAGTCTCCACTACACGTTGTCAAGAATATGTTTTCCACTACACGTAGTCGAGCTTCGGTAACGCGTAGGGGAGCAACTTATGGCACCTGTTGGCTGAAGAAAAGCAAACCAATCATTTACGTCCGTACAATCATTACTGATATTAAAACAGCCAATCAAATTAGAGTCTCTACAATGCGTAGCGGAAATATGAAATTCTCTTGAACGCGTAGTCCAGACTTGAAATTCTCCACAACGCGTCCTTGAGGCAGCCAATCAAATTACGGTCTCTACGACGCATAGTGGAATGGTTGTAACCCATGTTTCAAAACGGAGGTTGAACGGGTATCAAATTTTACTTTTCAAGACAGCACAGCGGCGCGTTGTTCAGTTCATGGAAAAGCATTTCTCAGGTAAGTTCTTAATTGAAATGCCAACTTTTCGGAAATAGAGTAGGGAGTTGCTGGTACATTTGCCAGCCTGGCGCCATCGGAACTAACTTCTAAGTTCTATTGGTTGTTATGGGTACGCGTTGCCGAGAGTCAATTTTCATTGGGTATCTCGGCTACGCCTGGTAGAGAACCAACTTTAATTGGGTCCTACGCAATGCATAGTGGAGAACCAAATTTAATTGGCTTCCTTCGCTTCGCGTCGCGGAGACCAGTAATTTCTCAACGCATAATCGAACAGGTCTAATACAGTTTACAAGAGCATCAGTGATTGGATATTTTGGCTACACGCTATTGGAGGCATAGTTTCTCCACTAGCCTCGGCGAAGCGTTCTAGAAGAACATTTTCTCGGCAGCGCGTAGTGGAGGCTGTAATCTTATTGGTTAGCTCGACTACGCGTTGCCGAGCCTCGACTACGCGTAGTGGAAACTGTAATCTTATTTGTTGGGTCGACTACGCGTTGCCGAGCCTCGACTACGCATAGTAGAGACTGCAATCTGATTGGTTTACTCGACTACGCTTTGCCGAGCCTCGACTACGTGTAGTGGAGGCTCGGCTACGTGTAAGACCTATGCGTGATGGCCCTGTTGGCTTGCCATACACGTCTGTCGTCTAGCGTTGGGTGATGGTGCAGTCGCGCATGCTGGGGTAGGAGTTACATCGCATGGCCTCTCGACACATTCATGCTTGCACCGATTAACGCTTTAAGCCATATCATTGGGTGCCAGGAGGTTAAAAAGTGTCGACAACTCCACGTATTGCTCAGTACTGTTGGGTTTGTGGTTCCGCACACCAGCAGATGACTGGTGTCCTTTCCGATACATCACAAGATGTTCTTCTTTTCCGGCTTGAAATAACATGGTAGCACACATGTGTTTCCCGCTATGGTTATTGAAATTTCTTTAAATCCTGCCTCAACACTCGTTTTTGATCTCCATACGTGGTTAAAGCCAAGCAGGACTTGCGAAAATAAATATGTGGTCCCTCCACTAAGCGGCCTGTGATAGAGCGTGGGCAACCTTCGTTGTGCATTTTAGATTTGAAGCATTTCAAGATGGATGATGTGAACGATCATTAGTGCGGGCGATCAAGTTCATATCACAAATATATTTTTGCGGATCATTAAAAAGTTTAGTTCAGCAAACAATCCAAAATATTCCAGCATACAGAGAAAAAAATATAGTCGTCAAAATCCTCTTAGATCCGCTATGGAGAGGCCCGATACATGCAGCCTATGCCACATTCACTGCCAGTTTCAAAATGTAAATAAGTGGAACGATCGAACGCTTGTAATAATTTGAAATAGGGAGGAATAGATACCGATTGATCAAATTAAAAACTTGTTTAAGTTAATTTACTGTAGGAAGAAATCCTTTATTGTTTCCAGGGAGTGCTTTTTCTTTAAGTAGCTCAGTGAGGGAACCTACCTACCAAACTACTTACTTATTTATCGACCTACCTACCTATTATTTTCCTCGAGAGCCAGTAAACATGTAATCCTGGAAGATGATGACACTATTCAAGCTAAATACAGTAACCACAATCCCAGGCAACCAAAGATATAGCCATCATAACATCTTGCCCAGAATAAAACAACAGAATGCATATCATAAGTAGAGGCTAAAAAATTATGCTAATTGTTTTGTCCCAAATACGAAAAAGGAAAATACACAAAGAGTGATATGTCAGAAACATAATCGCCATGAGGGCTTGCAAAAAAAAGAAAAAAAAAACCAATCAAATCGCTACTGGATATACAAAAGATTGTCAAAGCATGAAATGTGAATTAAATGAACGGCCAACACCAGACACAGAAAGTGTATGCATTCAGACTTTACACCTAAAATCCAGAGGAGGGCGCATAAGGTGCACCATAACAACCATCCAAAATCAAAGGACTACCTGTTGGTGTCTACTTTGCCTATTATCAAGGTAATTCTGACAAAAAACCATCAAGAAGAATGATGTTTAGCTTGCAGAAAAAATAATCATGCACATATATTAGTTAAACAATTGAATCCTATCTAAGGGCCTAGGTTCTCCAGACCAGGATCTCATCTAATTTTAGTACTAGACCATTATTTTTCAATATCCTGGTGCTCTATTTACTACAAACCGGCCAAATCTTGACAAGTCCATCAACGTGAACATCACCATATATAAAAGCAAGGCCTGAATATGCATCAAGACATGTAATACTTATTTAACATCTGAAGATGATAAGATGTCACCTTGACAACATGATATATTAACTGTCGAAAAATATAACCCAAGAAAAAAGAACATTTTTAATAATGCAAAAAAAAACCCCACCCATGATCTAAAGCAGCCAGCCATAATACAACCAAAGTCGAAATCCAGAAGTCCAAGATAGACAGAACAACAACTCAGCATCATTTTTTTTGGGGGGGGGGGCTATTTATAGCCGTGCCCAACTACGTACACGGTAGTGTAGTAAGTGGGTATGAAACTTTTCCAAAACTACGTTACCCTCTACATATAAATTATCTTTTGTGATTGTATTTGTAGCCTTTGTCCCAATTCAAGTTTCTTACAAATTTGAAATATAGTAGAATCAATGTTAACATATTTTTTGCGTAGTTTGTGTTTCATTAGCTCTGGAATCACACTACTGCCATGGTGTGTATACAGATATAGTTCTCTCGTATACCATCACTGAATGACGTATTCTGTAACGTGTAGCCTAGATAAGTCTCAATCAGCTATTTATAACAGTAATTAACGACATTCAACCGGTATAGTAGGGTCTGTACTTGATATTCTGTGAATAAGTTGTTGCTCCTTTTTTGCTCATGAAAATCAATTCTTGGTTCAGTTGACCCGAAAAGCAGTTTAAGCAGGGAATTTTCACCCAACTACATCGCTGTATTTTGATTCAAGATGAGTCTATTTTAGTTGAAAGGGACAAGGTTATTTTCGCCTGTTATCACAGCTTTCGACTGCATTTATCATTTGTTATAATAAATGTGACATCATCAGATACACGCTATTTTGTTTTATCAGTTCAGAATATTTAAAATCTTGTCCAAAAGAAACTATAACAAGTCAGTTTTACGTTGTTCACTAAAGTCAGCCAGTGTTAGACGCTGACGTACCTCTTTAGAAGTACGGCATGGAGAGGTCATAATCATCATGCTTACCCTTGGAAGTTTAAGCTGCAGCTCATGGTGCGGAGTTGCGAGAATTGATTCATTTTAGCGGGATATATTTCAGCCTTACGGCCCATATTAGAAAGTACATAATTGAAAACAATCAGGCCGAGAAAAATAAACAAAAAACAAAAAAAAAAAAGCTATTTTGTTTCCACTTGCACGACCGACGTTGCAAAAAGTTGCTGATGATAATTTATTTCAAATGCAAAAGAAAAATCTATTTTCGTCCCGTTTAAATGACTGCACCGTGGTTCTGTTAGTCGCTGATTTTTATTCGTGCACCATGAACCACTTTGACCAATCAGAACATTTGTTGTTCGGGCACTTACAGAAACAAGTGTTCGACCTCACTTGTGAACATGGGGCTAATGGCGGTGTTAGGCCCGGTGTACCGTCCTCTGTTTGCATGGGGGACCAATATGGTGTTTGCTGTGTCAAACTCTTTTATTTGAATAGACAATGGATAAAAACCAAAGTTATTGTAGGCATATCAGAGCATTGTCTGCATAGAATGACAGAATCAGTCGTATTGTAGGGAATCACAGCTGACGTGTTTTGACTGTGGGACAGTTTCCGGCATTCAAGCCAAGGTCAACCAATTGGGTCAACTTGTGGCGATGTTCATACTTTTACTAGAATATTTAAAACGCCTTGATGTATCAACAGTTTGGATTTGTTTGTTAGTAATATTTTGCTTTGTTGTATGAAAATTTGAACTGTTTGGGGACCGATAGAATTCTCAAAGTATCGCTATTTCAGCGCAATCCAAATGGGCCCCATGTGCGCGCTGCAAAGCCAGAGCCTATCAGTATTTTCTGGGCGCCATGCGGCCCCCTTGGGATGTCGGACACTAAAAAATCAATTTAATGGAATTGAAATAAAAAGTATATGCATACAAATTCGAATATTCGAGGTCCCCTACAATTGATCATGAAACTCAGGGTATAATTACAGCACTGCAGGCTTTAGATATCGTAATGAATTTGAAAAAAATACATATTTCTTCATTTAGTACTCATTTACTCGGGCAGACTGCCATGATATATTGATATGCACAATTTCGTATCTTTTTTTTCATTTTGCGTGTTCTTTTCCCCATCAGACTTCATTCAACGAGGAAATGATGCCATACAAGGACTATTTGGAGCCATTCATTAATATATGAAGCGTGAAAGTTTCTTGTTATTTTATTAAAATGCAAGGGTGCCTGGCAAAACATGTATGTTTTAAATTAATCAACCAATACCATATACAAAGTAATAATATATTTAAACAGATTGAAAGCTAATTGTCTCCTTGGAAATTTTGTTTAGATTCTCAAAAAGATGTTGTTCCAGTGGAATGCTTGTCAAATATAGTTTTTGTTTCTATAGAGTTTTGGAGAATTTGTCAGAAATGCAAACGTTTTTTGAATGCAGTATTGATGTACGATAACTCAACTTAAATACATGTTCATTAAATCACATTGTGACAAAGGGACTCACACTAAGCAAAATAAAAATCCATACCTACCTAACCTACGTGTTCGTTTCCATGCAACAGGAAACACATTTTTCAGCTCAGCTGGCTTGTCACTCAGCTGAGCTTATCTTATGGCCCCCAACCCTCTTTTTATTTTTGGCAGAATTGATAACATTTTGGAATTTGAGTGGCTGGGCCTATACATATTGGAAACACTATTATATTTAACTACTAATATTTCAAAGGTCGAGAGGGTCGATTTAAAACCATCAGTTGCCGTTTGTGGGTGACTGCCTGTCTCAAGTCAGGACTGAAATTTGTTTCTTCACGTTGGCATTGGAAGATTAATGTTGATGCTTTGGTTACTCTGGAATCTCTTTGTTGTCATTGTTGGGTTCGATATTAATGAATATGGGTCATGTTTTTCTACATATGTGTATCATTTTAGAGAAATCCGTCCATTCGCTTTGGAACCAGAGCCTGTCAACAAATAGTAGGCAAGTCGATGGGAACAGATCAAGCCCCATATATTGCCAACCTTTATTTACATTATTGTGAATCAAAATGGATGGAGAAATTGGCAAAAGCAAGCTCTACAACTGCAAGAAGATCAAATTCTCACACAAGAACATTTATAAATGACCTGTGTGCTTCAAACAATGGAGATGAAATGAAGGTGAATTGGAGAAAAAAAATATCACAAAGAACTAATATTAAATCTGGAATATCAAAGTGATATAAAAGCTACTTTCCTTGATCTGGATATATAAATAAAGAACAACCAGTATGAAAAACAAAATATTTGATAAGAGAGACCACTTCAAACTTGACACTGTGTCCTACTCCTATCTTACAGGAAAAATTCCAGAGAAACAAGCATATGAAGTTTGTATCTGACAATTGATACGTATTGCTAGAAACACCACACTTTTTAGCGATTTTTTCAATAGAGTCAGAACTTAGTTGCAATAACTACAATGCAAAGGCTATATAAACAACAACTACATAAAACTATGTTGAAATGTTTCCAGAAATATAAAACTATGTTGAAATGTTTCCAGGATATGACTTAATACCTACAAAAAACAATATTAACTTCAAAACATTAGTCAAACAATGCTAAGATGGAGCTCGATTTGCAGTGTAGTCCTCAAAGTGTTAAGAGTGGTAAGAGGGAAAGTACCCGGGTAAAGTGTTCTTAACCCACCTTGAGAATTGATTCTGCTCCTTCTTAAGTTGGAAAACCATGATCATTCTCACATTTTGCAGGATTTCTTTCTTTTTAACCATCATCCAGTATAGTGGAAGAGGTGGCTACCAGCTGATACCTTAGTACACTTTACTTCAAAACACCTCTAGTCAACTTTATGGTGCTAAAATTGTATTGCTATTTACCTGTTTATACCAGTATCGGTATGGTGGAATAGTATATCAAGCTTTTAAGTTTCCAAGGAGACGTCCGTCGTCGGTCCTCACCAATTCACATATTTAACTTCTCCAAAACCGTCAGCCAGATTGACTTCAAACGTGGTGGGGATGTGCCTTGGGTGGGTCTCTACCAAATTTGCTCAAATGGTCATACTCCAGTAATTTTTGGGATGTTTTATGAACTTTTTAGTAATTTTGGGGGCATATCTTCAAAAATCCTCTTCTCCGAAAACCGCTCACCCAATTGCTTTGATATCCAACAGGGTCACTTCCGCAGACTACCCATTCTGAAATTGTTCACCATGTGGCGCTGCGTTTTGTTGTTACTTTTTTATGGTTTTATGTGTGTTTTTGCTATTCTTGACTTCTTCTCCAGAATTGGCACTCGGATTAAGCTGAAACTTGGTGAATATGTTCCTTGTGGAAAGGTCAAACAAATTTGTTCACTAGGTGGCACTGCTGTGGATTCCTGATTTTTTGACTATTTTTCCAATTCAGGTACTTATCGATCAATGCAGCTTTCCTATCGATTACTAGGTAGGTCAATGGGCATTGTAATGCTAATTCACATTTTCGACTTCTTCTCCAAAACCATCATCCAGATTGACTTCAAACTTTGCGGCGATGTACCTCAGGTGGGTTTCTACCAGGTCTGTTCCAATAGTCACTCTCCAGTAATTTTGGATTTTTAATGAATATTTTTTGGCAAGTCTTACAAAATCTTCTTCTCCAAAACCACTCATCCAATTGCTTTGACATCACACAGGAACACTACCGCAGACTCCTAGTTCTTAATCTTTCACCAGGTGGTGCTGCAATTTAAAAAATAAATTATGAATTGTTGTGTGTTTTTGTTACTTGTTACTTCTCCAGACCCGTCTCTCAGATTAAGTTGAAACTTTGTGGATATGTTTCTTGTGAAAGGGTCAAGCAAAGATGTTCACTAGGTAGCACTGCTGTGGATATCTGTTTTGTAACATTTTTTTTTCCAATTTCGGTACTAATCGGTAAATGCACCTTTTGTATTGCTTACTATGCACGTCAATGTGCATTCTTATCCATTCTAATGGTGATTCACATTTTGGACTTGCGTCGGTCTCAACCAAGTTTGTACAAATGGTCACGCTACAATGAATTTTAGATTATTCGTGATTTTTTTTATTCAAAAATCTTTAAAAAGTTTTAATAGGAAAGTTTAACACGGGAATTTCTTGTAATTATTATAATTGAAATATTTTTGGCCAGATTTGTGCCAAACTTGGTAGTAGTGTATCTTTTATAAGTGGCTACCTATTTTGTGCAAATGGTCATGATTCCGTGATGGTTGGACCTTGACCTCATTTCCAAGGTCACAGGACAAGAGGCACGAAATTTACTGTTTATTTGATAACTTGAGATATATGTTGAGTTAGCACCTAGATATTGTACATGTTAAAGTTTTTCTATGAAATTCATGCGTAGACCGTACATGAGTGACTTCGGCCTCTTTTCTGGGGTCCCAGTGCAACATACATGAACTTTACTCAAGCTTTGACTTAAGAACTACTTGACCTGGCACCTTGATGTTGCACATGTAAGTGTTCTTCCGTAAAGGTCATACCTACTCAGTTCATGGGTGACCTGTATCCTCTCCCATGTTCAGAGGGCCACAAGTGTGAGGAATCACGATGGCAGCTGAGCATGGGCTGTTCACACAGTCCTCTTGTTCATGAATGTTTTTGTTCTTTTATTGGGAAAATCTTAAAAAATCTTTTCTGAAAAAACCTCTAACCATTGCCCGGTCATCCACAATTTACATTATATACTTCTTCTCCAAAATCGCCAGCCAGATTCACTTCAAACATTTTGGGAATATACCTTGGGTGGGTATCTACCAAGTTTGTTCAAGCAATCACACTTCAGTGGTTTTGGATTTTTTTTTTTTTGGGGGGGGGGGGCGAACCTTAAAATATTTCTGAAACTGCTTTCCCAATTGCTTTGATATAACACAGGAACACTCTTAGGGACTTCTATTTCCTAATGGGAGAGGTCACAATTACGTATTATCTGTGTATGCAGCTGAGTACACAATCCAAAACACAGAATTCTTCAGGGCTAGAGATGTGTATTCCCACTGGATTGGATTTTGTCTGTTCACGCTGGTCTCTAGTTGATACAGATAACTTGTTAAATGGTGGGGCATTTTAGCACGCAAGGAAATTAGAGTCTAAAGAATGTGGCCACCGGTGCTGGCAATCATCCCCGTCGAAAAGTTAATCATTCATGAGGTGTCATTTTCTGGAAGGCTCTGTGGCACTTAGTGACTGTGGTCAACACAGCAAAACTGACATGTGTCCTGGTGTTTTCTTGAGAAGATTCTCTGCCTCCTTTTGTTCATGGCAGTATGCCTTGCTTATACTAGTGGATGAATATGAAATGCAATATATAGGACAACATCCCTCTCCCGACTCGAGACTGCTAGACACTAAAGTTGGCATTAGTTAAAATTTACATAATTGTAGCATTTCTCAACTTAAAGAAATATCTTGCCTCGTACACACATTGTATAAAATGTCAGGTACAGATGTTTGGTTAACATATATTTACTACAAGCACTTATATCCATCTGATATCTCAATAATAATTTTGAATTTTTACCCCGAAACTTGAACAGTGACCGCTTTCATTTTATTTTTGAATACCCGTTTCACAAATATTTGAAATAGTGGTCAATAATAGGGGTCAAAGTTTTCACAATTGGTGCATACTCTAGCACAGGCAATTAACTGTCGCATAGGAACGTTTGTTCAAAGTTAGTGCAAAAATAAAACAGAAAAAAGAAAGAATGAAATAAAGAAAGAAAGAAAGAAAGAAACAAAGAAAGAAAGAAAGAAAAACAAAAAGGAATAAACGAACACGAGGGCCATGGGCCTACTGCTCTGCTGGCATCATGGCTATTTTGCATTTATATCTTCATTACACAGTTGCGAGTCTTCAAATGGCTTCTGAATATATAAAGGTAGAGTGATTTTAGTGTCTCATTTGTCCACCAGATGCCACTTTGCTCTGCATGGAATCAAAGCTTATTTGTGGAATTCCTGTGAAGGATATTATTGCATGTGCCAAGACAACAATCAGTGAGTCCTTGATTTCATGTCCTCTGTGACCTGGAACAGATGATCAAGGCCACCCATATTATGAATTACAAGAGGCCCATGGGGTTGTTATTGTCTTGACATTGCCATTGATGTTCAGGCTACACCCTGTGTCATTTTACCGTTAATAGTCACATAAAGCACGAAGCAGGTAGGTTGATCACCGTTGATCATTTTATTGAATACATGAGACAGGTACGGTACAAGATGACTTGCCACCAGCAAGCTCAGCACACTTATCACGTCGTGTCTACATCCGTGAGTTCCATAAAAATGAAAAGCATACATATTTTTTACTAATACTTTCAATACATGCAATGCCCTACACTCGTGAGCACGATTATCATAATTCGCGTAAATTCATTTCTTTCTTCTTCAATATAAACGATACATCTTTAACATAGCAAATATGAATTCATCTTATTGACGCATACCAATATATCGCATGGCATTTATACATTTACTTGAGTCACGTACTTTAAACGTGTATACTTTCCGCGCTGTGAAACCTTTACTGCAGAACACACTATGTTATACCGCGACGCATTGATATATATATATATATATATATATATATATATATATGTGCTTTATTTTTCGTACTCGCAGTACATGGAGTGACAATTGAGCAAAAAAAAAAATCAAATAATCAAATCACAAGTAGATAATGAAAAGTCAGTTCATACATTACAATTCACATTAATATCAAGACAATGCGTACCCAAATCTTAATATGAATTTGCACATAAATAATCGATCAGTTGAAGCACCTCTGTTTGGTTTAAATAGAGATAAATGATATTATATATCATGTCAAAAATCTTGAATTATTTCGCGATATCGACCATTACACAATATATAACAATGAATATCTGTACCTTCGGCCCATACAAACTGACCATACAAATTGAAATCACACGAGGAAAGTAAATATTAATTTATTACCCACGTTTGATACTTGAAATATATATATATATATATATATATATATGTACACCTTCACCCGATTAGCGCGGCAATATGACTTCACAAGCGCAATACAAAATACACTGTAGTCTATGGACAAATAAATTGATATCTTACATGGAAATTGGTGGCATATATCCCGTATGTTAACTCATAACAGCAACTGGCAGAAATCAAGCCTAACATAAAATCTCATCTTGGCAAGCTAGATCAAATATTCAAATGTATAGATATTTCACCCAAAATGGAAAATATCAAGTGAAATTCCAAAATTGATGAATTGCAACAAAACTTACGCATTGGGCAAAGTATGGACACTTAAAAGGATCGCTCATAATAGCCTATGGTATACATCGGGTGAGAACTGCGTGAAAGCAACGACTGCCCCGAAGTTTAATCCAATTCGATTCCAAATATGGACTCATCAGAATATGTTATTGTAGATGAATTCCCAAGCTTTACAGTGTTACTGTATGTGTGTGGGTGGGTGTGGGGGCGGATCGGCAGGTAGCGTAAAAAGTTAAATTAAAATTAAAATCAAATGTGATTAACTCCGCAACAATGTGTGTTGGGTTGATTCCTTGATTGCATTACTTTCTACAAAAAGTTATATTAATGATAACATTATCATGATTATGAGTTACATTCGGTTATTTCATTCGCCAAGAAAAACGCTCAGTTTGCACCACATCGTAGTTTGCGATGCCACTCAAGTTGACCCGCTATTGAATACCCGGATGAAAGCTGTCCGCAGTGCCACATGGTGGTCAATGGGAGAACGCAGAGTTATTGCTCTACCATATTACTACAGGGGTTAATATTTTATTATCCCAAAATCACATTTCAAATTGGTGATAACCTTACCTTCAAATGCCCAATCTCTGTGCATTGGTTAAATACATTTTTATAGCCAGAAATTTACTGGACATAGGATATTGTTGGACAAGGAAATCAATTCTCACATAACACATCGGATGGTTGCATAGTGGAGCACTTGAGTCTAGGTATATATTACTTTCCTTTCTCCTAAGGATTCACAACACGTGAGGCTACAAAAAATTAAAATCAGTTTAATTATTACCAAGCTGGGATGAAAAATTCCCACAATTCAGTACTTTGTTCAGGTATCAATGTTCCACGAGCCGGGTGCCAGAAAGGTTGTAGCTGGTGACTTAAAAGATTCTCTACACGCTGTTCTCATATTTCACGTGTCATGCAAAAATGTGGGACTGTGGAAGATTACAAACAACTTTTTTGGCCCTCTGGAATTCTGTGGTGCCCCAAAAATGGATAAATCACCCTTTGGAATGTTTTGCATAAACTGAGAGATGTCCTTCGATTACAAGTATTAAATATGTGTGTTACATGTAAGAGTAAGCCTTTTTACACCTATGTGCCTAATCCTTCCAATTATCCTAATAAAATAGGCATATATATTATTGAGCCTCATCTGATGCTTCGGCCTGCTTAAAATATTAATTTCTGAAGCGCTGTTTGTTTTAAAGAAGTGGTGGCGGATAAGAATGTGTGCATTTGATCACTGGGTGAGATGAGATTAGCCATAAAAACTAAAAATGAAATTTTATTTTTTTTTAAATTGGAAATGGGCAAAGTGGGCCAGCAAAATAATGCTGAAATGATACCCCTCCCTCTTTGCCCCCCGGCCTGCTTTTCCCAAAGTTCCAGGTGTGTCATTATCACGTGATTTGGTCAAGACTGTTTTGACTTGCAGATGTAACTTTGATCATTTGTGCAGCTGAGATGATGTTAAATTCTGAACGACACACCAGTCTTTGTCTTATGCTTGTACTATACCTTTATGTGATCGTACAAGTACCATGCTTTGACCAACAAAATGCGGGTTTACTTACATTTCAGTCCTCTCTCAAACTTGGGGCCTGTTCAGCGCCTTTTTAGTGCCATCGAAGGTGACCACAACGCTGCCGTGACGTCATAAACTTTTTTGTGCGCAAGAATGCATGACGTCAAGATTAAGGATATGTCCTGCATGGCCCGAGTGGAATGCTTTGACTGGTTTCCCCTACCAAAGTTTAACTGCGATAATTAGAATTTTATTTGCAATAGCATGATGCAATAGATTGGAAATACACGGGGTTGCATTATCATGATTCACCACACAGTGGTGGGACTCATATATCTGGACAAAAAAAACTTACAAAAAATTATAATAAGTCTCCACAGCCATCATTAAACAGTTCATTTGAGCCAATGCGGTGACTTGCATTACACACCAGACTACAATTTGTGGCTTGATGAAAGATAGTCACCAGAGTACGAATATTGTATAATGTATATACGATGAAACTTACCAATCTCAGACCAAACTACCACGAGGATTTTGTAGGTGTGATCCATGTTCACTCTCTGAACAATTTCACGGGAAACACGGCAAACGGCGTACGTCCTTGCTTGCTTTAGGCAAGCAGAGCCAGTCACATAGTTTAGTAGCGTATCTTTGCAGTGAAAATTCAAAACTTACTTTTCTCTATATTTCTTCTGCTTCAAATAAGCTGTTTAACCATATACAAGTGCCTTCGGCTGTGCCCAGGAAACAAATTCAACTAACGCCAAAGGAGTTAATGTGTAAAAGGGGAAAGAACATCCATTTGAAACATGTAATGACAAATGTCAAAATACTTCAGGCCTAACAAAAAATATATAAATGTGTGATTCCGATAACTTGACCGACCCCACTGAAAAGGCCTGAGTTCCGACCCTAAATAACTTTTATGAAACATAAAATAATGACATGAGGCCCATGGGCCTAATGCTCTGATGGCATCGGGACGATATTGCACCTGCTCATTTCAAAGCTGTGAGTCCTCAAGTGGCCTCTGAACATACAAAGTTAAATGTGAAAATTGTCCACAAGATGGCACTTTGCTCCACATGTAATCACAGCTTACTTGTCCACCTATTGTGATAAATATTGTTGCATGTGCCAAGACAACAATGATTTAGTCCTTAACTTTATGTCCTCAGTGACCTTGGGCAGAAGATCAAGGACACCCAGATTATGTAATACAAGTGGCCCATAAGCCTCCATGGTGCTGTGCTTACATTGCCATTGAAGTCCAAGCTACACCCTGCCATTACAAAATCACTTCTTTAAACTTTATAGGCATTTTGACCTCACAAAATATGTCAAGGTCACTGATATTGCACACGATTCTAGCTTTAGACATTGTCTATATAAACTGTAAATTTGGCAAGTCTGACACAATTCATTTTTAAGATATGGAATCCTGTATCTTAAAACACATTTTGGTTTATCATTTCCATCAAATTATAGGTGGCGCCACTAGTATCATTAGCACCTTAGCCTTTGACCTTCCCCACAATCCTACCAAATTTAGTGGAAGATCTGCTACAAATCAAAGATGCCAGAGTGTTCATACATTCATATTTTGACCCCTTTATTCCATAATATTGTAGGTGGCACCACCAATATCGAAAATAACCTTCATTTTTCAATACCCCTTATTAGTCCTGAAAATTATATTAGGCTAACTATAAAACTGTGGACAGTACTGCAGGCACAAGAGTTTCACATTTTCACCTGTATATTACATAATAATATGTTGTAGGCATAGCCTAAGATACGAGCGTCAGCATTACAAAGTGTCGATAATAACGTCGGTGGATCAGGCAGTACATAGCACCTGGTCATTAGGTCCCTCTAGCGGCCATTTACTTAACCAGTCTAAAGGGGCGACGCCGTAAAAACATTCATCATAAATTTAAAAAATCACTGGAGCATGACCATTGCAACAAACCTGGCAGAAACCCACTGAGGTACATTGCCACCAAGTTTGAAGTCAATCTAGATGGCGGATTTGGAGAAGAAGTGTAAAATGTGATTTAGATGATCATTGACAGCCATAGTAAAAAGACGAAAGCTGTATTGACGGATAAGTACCTGAATAGGAAAAAAAACATTAAAAAAAAAAACACGAGTCCGCAGCAGTGCCACCTAGTAAACAACCTTGTTTGACCCTTCCACAAGTAACATATCCGCCAAGTTTCAGCTTAATCTGAGTGACGGTTGTAGAGATGAGTCAAGAATAGCAAAAACGTATACACACAAAAATAATAATAATAATGATGATAATAATAATAATAATAATAATAATAATAATAATAATAATAATAATAATAATAATAATAATAATAATAATAATAATAATAATAATAATATTAATAATAATAATAATAATAATAATAATAATAATAATGACAAAAATTATTTTCAAAAATTCCAGAGTCACCTGGTGAACACATTCAGAAAAAGGAACCCCCAGCAGTGTCCCTCTTAGATATCAAAGCAATTGGGTGAGCGGTTTTGGAGAAGATTTTTGAAGTGTTGCCCCTAAAAAGAACAAAAGAATTCAAGAAACAAGAGGACTGTGAAAGTCCTGTGCTTAGCTGACTAAGCCGCCCTATGACCTTGGAATTGAGGTCAAGGTCACTGACCTGTTCTGAATCTAACTTTCATAGAAGGCCATCCCCATGTGCAAGATCAAAGTTACAGTACAAATAGTTTTCAGGTTATCATGCGACCAGTAAAATTCATGTTAGTGGCCCTGTGACCTTCAGATGAGGTCAAGATCACTAATGTACGGTTTCAATCTTTCCTAAATAGAGGCCCATCAACAAATTCAACATCAAAGTCATACCCTCTACACTTCTCAAGTTACAATGTCAAGAGTTAAATTTACGTAGGTGTATAGGTCCCAGTGACCTTGGGAATGAGGTTAATGTCACCCATATACTGTCTAAGCCTGGCCTGTACTCAGGACAACCATCATTTCAACATCACGGTCCAAGTCCAAATAGCGCTCAACTTGTCAGGTGAACAGTAAAATTTGAGCAAGTGGCCCTATGACCTGGGGAATGTGGTCATGGTCACTCATCTACTGTCTAAGTCTGGCCCTCTGTAAGGACAACTAGCATGTGCAATACGAGTGTCCTAGCCTTTATAGTTCCCAAGTTACCATATAAACAGTGAATATCATGCCCCTTGCCCTGTGACCTGGGAAAGAGGTCAAGGTCACTAATCAACTGTACTTGTATCACAATCACACTCAGAAGTGCCCCTATGCAATTTCAAAGCAATTGACTGAGTACATACGAGGATAAAGACTTTCGAAGATTTGGCAAAAAAAGAAAAAAAATCATAAAAAATCTAAAAATTGTTGCACTGTGACCATTTGAACAAACTTGGTAGACACCCACCCAAGGAACAACCCCGTCAAGTTTGAAGTGAATCTAGCTGATAGTCTCACAGACGAAGTAAAAAATTGTCGATTAGAATTTCAATTTAATGACTTTGCAATCCCCACTGACTTGCATAGTAATCAATATGCATGTAAAATTGACAAGAAAAATGCCTAAAAAAAAAAAAAAAAAAAAAAAAAAAAATCACTGGACAAGGACCATTTGAATAAACTTGGTAGAGACCCAGCCAAGACACATCCCTACTAAGTTTGAAGTAAATCTGGATAACAGTTTTTAGATGAGGTAGAAAATGTAAACTACAATTGCAATTTCCATTGACTTGCATAGTAAACAATATGAATGTATGCATTGACCAACAAGTACCCGAATTGAAAAAATCCGGAATCCACAGCAACGCCACCTGGTGAACAACCTTGTGTGAACCTTCCACAAGGAACATATTCACTAAGTTTTTACACAATCTGAAAGACTATTTTGGAGAAAAAAGTCGAAATTAGTAAAAAAAGCACAAAAAATCATTAAAAAAAAGAAAAAAATCGCAGTGCCACCTGTTGAACAACTTAAGATCTGGGGGTTCAATAAGTGTCTATGCAACTTTGAAGTAATTGGCCACACGGTTTCGGAGTAGAAGAGTTTTTTAAGATTTCCCCCAAAAATGAACAAAAAAAAAAAAATTATTTAAAATCCCAAAATCACTAAACCGTGACCATTTGAATGAACTTGGTAGAGGCCCACCCAAAAGACAGCCTCACCAAGCTTGAAATGAATCTGGCTAGCGGATTTGGAGATGAGGTCCAAAATGTGAAATACAATTGCAATCCCCATTGACTTACATAGTAAACCATAGGAATGTATTCATTGACCAACAAGTCGAATTGAAAAATTCGTCAAAAATGAGAGATTCACAGCAACGCCATCTGGTGAACAATCTTGTGTGACCCTTTTATAGAGAACATATCCACCAGGTTTCAGCACAATCTGAGAGATGGATTTGGATAAGAAGTTGCAAATTGCAAGATCGCCCAAAAATTAACCCCCAAAAATTTCTAAAAATTGCGCGGGGACTTGCTGAACAAATGTAGGTCTGGGAGTTTCCAGACGTTTCCCTATACAATTTCAAAGTAATTGGCCAGGTGGATTTGGAGGAGAAGATTTTTTAAGATTTTCCCAAAAAATAAACAAAAAAACTTCATTAAAAATCCAAAAATCACTAGACCGTGACTATTTGAACAAACTTGGTAGAAAGCCAGCCAAGGCCCATCCCCACCAAGTTTGAAGCCATAAATATCAAACCCAACAATGACAGCTAAGAGATTCCAGAGTTATCAAAGCATTGACATTCATCTTCCAATACCGATGTGAAGAAACAAATTTTAGTCCTGACTTCAGACAGGCAGTCACCCATCAAAGACGACTGGTGGTTTTAAACCGGTCCTCTCAACCTCTGAAATATTCTTCATTATATACAGACTATAGTGTTTCCAATATGTATAGGCCCAACCACTCAAAATCCAAATCTTATAACTTCTTCTAAAGATAAAGGAGAATTGGTAGGCCTGTCACTATTTAGGTTCTTCTGACTGGTTCGTCAGCTGAGTTTATAGCAAAAGTAGAAAGTAGGCCTAGAGACGAACGACGGAAGATGGATGTCTCACCCTCCTAAAAGCTCAGCTGAGCTAAAATCCAAAAATTACCAGAGTGACCATTTGAACAAATTTGGTAGAGACCCACCCAGGGCACATCCCTTATAAGTTTGAAGTGAATTTAGCTGAGGGTCTTGGAGAAGTTGAAAATGTGAATTTTTGACGATGGAGGACCGACCGACCAACAAACGGATGGATAACAGACAGAGAACCATAAGATAAGCTCAGCTGACTGACAAGCCAGCTGCGCTAAAAATGTGTTTTCTGTTGCGGGGAAACAAAAAAATAGGGAAGGAAGGTAGGGATGTTTAAAAACTTTTGTGCACTGTGGGTCCCTTAGTAACAATGTGATTTGGTGTACATGTATTTAAGTTAAGTTATCTGGCATCAATATTCTATTCCAGAAAATATCTAATGCATTTCTGACCAATTCTTGAAAACTATACATTAACAAAAATTATTTTTGACAAACATTTCACTGGCACTTTATCTTTGTGAGAAACAAACAAAAATCTGTTTAAGTATATTATAATTTTGTATGTTGTATTGGTTGCTTGATTTAAAACATACATGTTGCGTGAGGCACACTTGCATTTTAATGACATTACAACAAACTTTCACACTACAAATATTAAAGAATGGCTCCAAATGGTCTTCGTCTGGTATCATTTCCTCGTTGAATGAAGCATGATAGAGAAAAGACCATGCGCCATGGAAAAATAAGAAATTGTGCATGTCAATATATCATGGTAGTCTGCCAGAGTACATGAGTAGTAAATGACGAAATATGGTATTTTTTTTTACAAATCCATTATAAAATTTAAAGCCTGCAGTGCTGAAATTAAACCCTGAGTTTCACGATCAATTGTGGGGGACCTCGAGTATTCCAATTTATATAAATGCACTTTTTATTTCAATTCCATCAAGTTGATTTAGTGTCCCACATCCTAACAGGAGCCCCATGGCACCCATAAAATACTTATAGGCTGTAGCTTTGCAGCGCGTATATTGGGGCCCTATTTGGAATGCGCTGAAATTGCGGTACTTTGATCATTCTTTCGGTCCCAAAACAGTTCAAATTTTCACATATCACAGCAAAATATATCACTAACATTTCCTTTAAACAAATCCTAACTGATAATACATCTATGCGTCCTAAACATTCTAGTAAAAGTATGGAGGAACAACGCCGCCAAGTTAACCCAATTGGGTGACCTTGGCTTGAATTTTGCGCACTGCCGAGCAATCAAAAACACGACAGCTGTGATTCCTCACAATACGACCAATTCTTTCATTCTATGCGGACAGTGCTCCGATATGCCCTCTGTAACTTTGGTCTTTACCCCTTGTCTATTCAAATAAAAGAGTTACAACAAACATCGGATTCGTCCTGGTGAAAACAGATGATCGTACACCGGGCCTTGCACCTCCACAAGCCCCATGTTCACAAGTGAGGTTGAACAGGTGTTTCTGCAAGTGTCCAAACAATAAACGTTCTGATTGGTCAAATTGTGTCCTGTTGATCCAATAAAAATCAGCGGCTAACAAAACCACGATGCAGTTATTTTGAACGGTACTGATAGAGATTTCTTTTCTTGCATGCGAAATGAAATTAATGTAAACTTTTTGCAGGGTCGGTTCCGCAACTGGAAACACAACAGTTCCTTTTTTCTAGGCCCTATTGTTTTCAGTTATGTACTTTCTAACGTGGGCTGCGAGGCTGAAGTATAACCCGCTGAAATGAATCAATTCTCGCAAGTCTGCACCTTGAGCTGCAGCGCAAACTTTTAGGCTGAGCATGATGGTGAGGACTGCTCCTTTCCATACTTTCCAAGAGGTAGGTCAGCGTCTATCTCTCGTTGACTTGTGGACAACCTAAAACTGACGTGTTATAGTTTCTTCTTGACAGGATTTAAAATATTCTGAACTGAAAAAAAAAACGATATAGGGTGTATCTGATGATGTCAAATTTATCATCACAAATGATAAATGCAGTCGAAAGCTGTGATAGCAGTCAAGAACAACCTCGTCCCTTTTCAACTAAAACAGACTCGTCTTGACTCGAAATACAGCGATGCAGTTGGTGAAAATGCCCTGCCCAAACTGCTTTTGTTTCGGGTCAACAGGGCCCAGAACCGATGTTTTTGCGCAAAAAAGGTGCAGCAGCTTATTCACAAAATGGCAAATACAGACCCTACTATGCCGGCTGAATATCTTTTATTACTGTTGTAAATAACTGATTGACACGTATCTAGGCTACACGTTACACCAGACGTCATTCAGAGATGGTATACGAGAGAACTATATCCTGATATACGCCATGGCGGTAGTGTGGTTGCAAAGCCGTTAAAACACGAACTACGCAAAAAATATATTAAGATGGGTTCAACTTTAATTTACATTTGTAAGAAACTCGTATTTTGACACAAGCTACAAATACAATCACAAACGATAATTTATGTGAAGAAGGTAATGTGCGTTTGGACAGGTTTCATACCCACTTATTACACTACCGTGTAAGTAGGTGGGCACAATTATAAATAGCCTCCTCAAAAAAAAACCAAAAAAAATTTAGGCTTTTATTGTATGCACATTTTCTTTCACAATGTCAGGGTTAAGTTTCTATGGTACAGCTTGGCCCTTGGCAGGATGCTAGATGGATTACAATACCATGTTTTCAGAAAATTAGTATGCAAGCTACATTTATGGACTAAAACTCAGAACAAATAAAAATGAACTTCTAATTGCTGGTAATCTTCAGAATATATATGCATGTCCCAAGTTTTGGTTAATATCTGGAAATAAATGTACCTTGCCATTTGTGGAATACGCTGAACTGATCCATATCAATAAATTAAAAAACATATTATGTACCGAATAATGCCAAGATACTTCGTTCGAACAAGTACGAACCCAAGTTGCCTTTTTGCAAACGAATGTTTCTGGGTGATTTCAAAATTTTTGCATAGATATAACAAACGATCAAAACTTTTGTCAGGAGAACATGACACCTCCCGTAATGCAAATATGATACTGGAAGCTGTACAGGAAAACATACTTTTGTTATGTTCAGTTTGAATGGAAGGGCTCTTTGCAATAAGTTTTACTAAAAACAGCACCACGGGCGTTTATGCGTCTGATTGTTCACATAAGGCACACAAAACCACTCTCCCCAGTACTTCACACCAATGTGTAATGTGAGAGATATAGTCAACCATAATATAGGGAGCTGGTGTATTTTTCCGGCTTCAGTGTGATAGTAAGGAGTGTATTGCAGAGCATAATGTCTGCGATGGGAGTGTTGACTGCACAGACATTACCGATGAAATACTGTGTGTTTTGGACAATTGTAGACATGTTACAATATGGGAATTACCGGCAGGCACCTGTATCGGTCCGTGTTATCCTCGGAGCTGTTTGTGTTCACATCTCGACTTCTTATGCCATTGTGGTGGATGCATACCATATTCAAATTTTTTTCATAGTGCAAATGACTCCTACCATTCAAGTGATGAGCTCTTTTATCATGGACCCCAAAATATGAACGTTTTAATGAGATTGAAACATAATGAATCTCGTTACTACACAGATAGTCTTTTAGAACTTAAGTAGTTAGCAACCTTTGAAGTTGTGAGAGGCTTAGCCGTTTGCAGATATCCAAACTGGATTCCCTCTGATGAACAATATGGTGAACAGTGTGTTTTGCGAGCACATACCTGCGTGTACGAGAAGGATTTCTTTGTTAATTTAAAATGTTGTGGCACTGGCAAACATTTCTCTGACTGTCATTATTGCGAGAGCTCTGGACAGTTTAAAATACTTAGAAATATTGTGTACCCACTAGGCTGTTGTGTGGCAGACCCTGGAACTGTTAGTTTGGTTAAGACGAACATAATCATATGTGCCATAATTGTACATGTGCCTGCTACTTGCACTGCAAATATAAGCGTTGTGTGCATCATGAAGAGGTATATGATAACAAAACTCATTACCCAAGATCTAAAGGTGATGAAGCACTATGCGACAGTATACATTGTCCAGTGTACTGTCATTCCAAAAGATTTGGTATTCTGTGCAGAGACTAAGGGCTTATTTATGTCCTTTCTACCAATAAAGATGCAATCAGTCACAAGAGCAAACAGCCCTACTGACTCATTTAATAAAGATTACAAGGAGTTTAGGTACATTGATAAACTTGATCTAATTTCAAACAATATACCCAAAAAATTAAAAACAAGCCTTATTTGCCGCCTTACAACCTCTTGTGTCTTAAGACACCAGTAAAAGCCGACAAAGGCTAATAAAAAGTCTATCATTTTTTGTTCGTCTATTCGCTTTACATGGAATTCTTTTGGTATACATCATGCCAAAAGTTTTCATGTCTTTACATATTTTAAAAAAATTCAGCTGGCAGAGTTCAGTTTAAGCCATTTGCACAAGATGAGTTTGACAGCCTGGCAAATGTTCAACATGTACATTTGTTTCACAATCAAATCCAAAAAATTCATTCAGACACAGCCTTACAAACTATGAGGTGATTAAAACAGAGAGCTGCAGAGAGCATACAGAACTATTCAGAGCTTATCTCTGAATTAGGGGCAAAGGCCTTTGAAACACCCAACTAGAAGTATTGTAAATTCAACAGCAATTTTTACAAAAAGATCAAAGACAGCCCACCAAATTAGATACATCTGTGAAGGTGACCACAAGTCAGCCGCTGACAAATAAAACGTTTCAGATACATGGACATCATAGGGCAGAGGAACCCATGGATATTTGCGAAATTTTTTTAAGTACAAATGGCAGGCTCGGTGATTTAGTAGGAGGGCTGAACAGAGTACAAAATTTGTTGCAAGATGTGCTTGTGGCAAATAATACTTGAAAAACCCAGAAGGTCAGAATACAGGCATGGCCAGAAGGCACAATCAATTCACACCTGATGGGGTTCTACTACGCAATTATTGCCAGAAGTCCAACCACCTGTAGCACAACTGCTGTGCAAGATTGCAAAAGCAAAGCAATCAAGCCAGCCAAGGTGCAAATGACACCAATCAACATGTGAATGGTCAGGGAAATTAACCATGGCTGGTGGCAAAATGGCCCCTGCACCTGGGCAAATTGAGGATGAAATGCATACTCCAATGGTTTCCATTGATTTCGGAAACTTTCAAAGCTTTGCTATAGTGGATACTAGGGCTGATATTCCAATTATATCTGAAGAATTGTTCACACAAATTCCACCTGCAAACAAAGGCCCTTTGAAGACGGCAAAGTTTAGATACGTAAATATGTTAGGAATTTCTGGCAAGCCACTTGCATCTTTACGTAATTTCAAAATATCTTTCAAAATTGGGGCTACTTCAAGGGAAATGACCTTTGAAGTCATAAAAGGAATATGCTATTTAACTTTGCTGGGCAGCGGCTTTCTTGCCAATCAGAAGCCCAGCTTCATTTTTATGCAGAGCACTTAGATTGGGGGACTGTGTACAATTATTGTACAAGAAAGATGAAAGTTCAAGTGTCGCCTTAGCAGAAGTGGGAAAAAAGTGCATATATCACCAAATTCAAACATAGATGGGGTAATGATAAAGCTGAATGGTGCAAAGGTGATAAGGTCCGCAGACCTGGCCCTTCATTTCTTCCAATGTACAATAAGAGAGTAGGACAAAGCAAAAACAGCCTTCATTTGTCACAAATGTCTTCATGAGTTAAGCAAATTATTAATGGGCATGTCCGAATTCCTTTCTATCCATTATAAATCAAGTTTTGAAGTTGCCAAGGACTATTTAATGTCTTTTATGGAGGACCTGAACACTTAACAACAGAGAGCAGTCAGGTTGCCCTTGGAGCTACACTCCAGCAACCCTTATGGGAAGCAGGTCATTTTATACATGTCCCATCAATGGACCCTGGGACAGCAAAAGTGGTCTTGCATTGAAAGAGAGGCATATGGTCTGGTATATTCAATGGAAAAGTTTAGACACTATCTTCTTGGTGAAGAAGTACACTGTTACACAGACCATTTGCTATAAAATCCTTGATCACAAGTGAAATGAAAAATTTTATGGGTGACTGCCTGTCTCAAGTCAGGAGTGAAATTTGTTTCTTCACATTGGTATTGGAAGAGAAATGTTAATGCTTTGGCAAGTCTGGAATCTCTTTGCTGTCATTGTTGGGTTTGGAATGAATGAATATGGACCAATTTTTTCTGTACTATTTGAAAATTACTTCATTGGCTATGTTGTGCTGTGGGCTTTGTTCTCCGACTCATAGTTATAGTGGAGATATAGTGTGTTTATAATGTTCCAGATTCATAAATATCACAAAAACGATGTAGGCCTACTTACTCTTTTGCTGTATACTTAGCTGACTGACAAGTCGGGAGAACTTAAAGATGATAGGCCTACTAGGTCTCTTTTTATTTTTGGCAGAAGTAATGAAATTTGTGCTTTGGGTGGTTAGGCCTATGCATTTTGTGCATTTTGGAAAAGAACTAGAGTCTGAAGTTAATGACAAATATTTCTAAGGTTGAGAGGACCGGTTTAAAACCACCAGTTACCTTTTATGGGTGACTGCCTGTCTCAAGTCAGGAGTGAAATTTGTTTCTTCACATCGGTATTGGAAGAGAAATGTTAATGCTTTGGCAAGTCTGGAATCTCTTTGCTGTCATTGTTGGGTTTGGAATTAATGAATATGGACCATGTTTTTCTGTACTATTTGGGTGCAGAGATGGGCACTTTTGCTGTCTGACCGCACCTTCACTATAAAAAGGCTCACCAAACCAAGGTAACTGTCTAAGTAGGGTCATTGTCTGAAACCCACACCCTATAACAGAAGATGAGGCTGAAAATATGGAATATTAGAGACACAGACAGGCTTGACAAAAATAAGGTGCAGCCAGCTGTACAAAATAATGAGGGGACAGAAGGGAATCACCAAAACATAGATTTGAAGAACTTGACTGAAGCCATTGCAAACCTTCCAGCTGGCACAAAACTCATTGAACTACAAGAGCAGGACCAGTTATGTTAAAAATTACTCACTGATTTACATGCAAAGGGAGAGGGAAGTAACTCTGCTCATGCATTTACCATCGATAATAAACTGTTGTACCACATAGCCTCAGGGGTGTATCCAGACCCAGATCCTAGACTGCAGGAAGCTCTTCCCACTTGTTTTACAGCCTCATTGTTAAATGGATATCATGATAGGGAAGGTCACATGGGAATAGATACAACATATGACAAAATAAGCTTGTTATGGCATTTAGAGCCTGTTTCTGAATGATCTTTATTCACACCATTGTCCTGGTCTATGGCAGAGATCCAATCTTACCTCTGGACACACTGCTACAACCAAGACTGAAAGAAAATGGGGGAAGATTACATACTAAGTATACGCCACTGCTTGCATTTTTCCTGTTTATTATCCCTTGCCCCACAAATCCTTTGATGTTTGGTACTCCAGACAGTTTGATATCTTGGATATCCGAGCTGTCTGGAACCCCGTTATATGACAGCTGTCACCAATACATACCAAAAAGCGCCAATGGGATCTACCTGCTTTGTAAGTACGCCAAGACCTTCAGATGCTAGTTGCTTCATCCTTGAATCCAATGCTTTGCTCACTTTAACAAAGCGATGGTCCTTTTCATCCAAAAAGTTCATATTGTGCACGTTTAAATCAACATGTATACAACACAATAGTCCTGTAACTAGAGAATACAGAGTTTTGGGTGGATAGTTTTACCCCCTTTGATTTCTCACTTCTAGTTTGAAAGAAGCCAAGTGAAAGTTGAGCTGTCCGCACTCATATTAACAACCTCTGGTACCTAAACCACGCCAGCATATTTCTGGTTTCAGTTCTTCCGCCACACATCCCACACACTTTTGGCCCAGTTGGTCGCCCGTCGAGTACCGGTACTTTCTGCATGTGCATTTCCTTCTCGTATCTCAGTTTCAGTAGCTGGATCAGGGAATCTGTTTGATGTCTCCCCCATTTCACCTTGAATTTTCACTTGTGCAAATTCCTGTGAATCTGAGGAAACGTCAAAGTCAAAATCCAAAGCAAATGTTGCCAGTGTTTCCTGCACGTTGACATCATAGAGGTCACAAACTTGCGACAAAGTCACGTCACTCAGACCCTCATACAGTTGTAATTCTGGATTCGTTGTTTGCTAAGAATCGTAAAGCTGGCTCGTCCACATAGTCTGACATTCGAGCTGAATATCTTGGCCTATACCACACTGTACTTCATACACCCGTTAGGCTGCACTGGTTCTCCGTGCTCTGGTCTGTTCTGCCTTGTTGCCTGCAAACATTGTCCTGATTTCAGAACCTGGGAACAAGACACCTGTGAAAGTGGGTGTGTCTAACAAGTAATTGCGTGGGGTAATAAACAAGTTACAGGATTGGCTGACGTTCAATAGTTAATTTATTGGGGCATGGTTCACGTGAAATTGCGGCTGGACAAATTTCACGTGAACCTGGCCCTGATAAATCAACTATTGGACGTCGCCAATCCTATAAACGTATACCTGCAGGTCAAGGAACATTTAACCCTCACTGGCTTACTGGGAGCATGATTGTCACAAATTGTACTAAATATCTTTGTGAAAAAATCCCAGCAATGCCATCAAATAAACTACTCTAAACTTATAACTCTTCATTTATTTACTTGTATATAATTAAACAATGAACAAATATTTAGGAATTTCAATATCATATATTTTATATTCATACATTTGGTACAGCGTTAACAGAAAAATAACTATCTTAAGAAGTCCATGCTTCACTGCACATGACTGGTTTAAAGTGAAAGTCAAAATTTCAAGTTTGCAAAATTAGATTCAATGAAACCTGAAGTGGGTATTCATGTTTCTTCTTTATCACAGAAGACTTGTCTCAATGCTTTGATCGTCAACGCATCACAGTATGCTTGTTGAACCATGATAAAGTCAATATTCTGTGTAACCACCTCGGTTGCTATGGCACTGCTGGCACCTTCTCCTCATTCTGTATACAAGCTTACGAAGGTAAGCCTGAGGCAAATTGTCCCATTCCAGCTGAGCTAAACGGGGCAGATCATCAATAGTTGAAGCAGCGTTCATCTGAGGGTATACCTTCTGCTTTAGCTGACTCCAGACATGCTCTATCGGATTCAGATCTGGCGAACAGGCTGGCCACTCCATCACCTCAACACCCTCATTAGCAAGGAAGCCCTGGACATCACGGGACACATGTGGTCTGGCGTTGTCTTGCATTAGCACAAACTCGTCCCCGATGGCACTAGCATACTGGATAACGTGAGGTTGTAGGATGTCAGTAATGTACCTCCTGGAATTCAGGATTCCATCAATGAACACCAGCTCTGTCTTTCCGGCTGCTGATATGCCTCCCAACACCATGATGTTGCCTCCTCCGAATGGGACTGTGGGCTTGACACAGCATTCAGCATGTCTTTCTCCTGTTCTTCTTCAAGCCCTCACTCGCCCGTCTTTATTGTGGACACAGAAGCGACTTTCGACTGTAAACAAGACATCTGCCCACTTAGACTTGCTCAAGTCTCACTGGACTGTCTTCCGTATTTTATTTAAAATCAAATTCATTGCAAAATGAAATTTTAAGTAAACACACGTCGTAGCCTTATTCTGTTACAATACAGGTAGGCCCTTAAACCTAGCTAATTGGCGTGGAACGTGTCTGTAACCAGAAAACATTGACTCCAGCTGATAAGCGCCGGGCGGTCTGCACTGTGTTTCTTATCACTCAGACAAGCGAGCGGTCATATGGCACCCCTCATAAGAAGCTGTTAATTGAGCTTCTGTGTAATGAAGGGTTAATTGCAGCGCAGCGCGTCAGGCGGAGGGCGTCCAGTGAGACTTGTAAAACTTGCCGGCTTGTCGCTGCTATGAATTATTCATGAGCAGTCAGGCACGTGACAGATTCAAGACCGTCTCAAATTCCTTGTATTGACTGTTGTTTATTAATCTTAACATGCAAGCACGCACCTTTTATTGTAGAGAAACGTCAGTTCTTGCCGATGGCTATTTCGATTTTGCGTTAAAATGAATATTTTCCTTCTACGATGATTTAAATCAATGACCGGGCCGTTGCTTGTGACAATTTGAATGATGGAGCTTTGCAAAACTGCGCAAAAATAGGGTGATTTCATCGTCTCGATCTCGATCTTTTATTCGTCTGCGCACTACGTTGTTTATATCGTTAGAATGCTCAGAACCTTGTCTATTTTAACAACAAGCTCTCCCATTGACTGAAACAAAAGTATTTTAGGGGAAATCCCTTCAAAACTGCTTCTATTTCAAACAGATGCGTCGTTATTTTAGTCGGAAACTACAGCCCCCAGAATCGATCACATGGGGTTCGCTGTCCAATCAAAAAGTTTTTCTACCACTGTTTCGTTCGGTAGTACTTGCTGCCTCATGTTCTGAAGTCTGGCTTAAAAATGAAACTTGAAAGATGGGTGACATTTGTCACTTTGTGTGAGCACAAGTGACAATTACAGACAATTTATTAAAGCAAGAAACAAAATTTAACGCTGTAAATTGGCCAGAATGATAACATACTACCACTGTACCAGTCTTTTCGTACAATACTCAATAGAGCAGCTCGAGGGCCCTTTTTTTTTCACGGAAAGAGAGTAAAATACGCCAGCCGCAGGTAAACATCGCTCGGGTGAAAATACCGCTGCCGCTTGTGTTGATCATGTTGACAGTTTTTCAGTAGCTGCGACTATTTACTGCAGCAACAAGCTCTACCACTATAATTTATTGACAATTACGCCTATAACACACAAACGATCTGTAAAAAAAAATAAAGAGGAACCATCGTTCGTAACGCTAACCAAGAAAAATGTGCGGACCAGCACCCATGCAATTGTATTCATAATTCACACAGGTTTGACCGCTTTGATCAAATCGTGATTGAGATCGATATATTCCCTTTGTGAGGTTGCAGGGCACGAGTTTTTTTGTTTAAATTGACAAAAGAACCACATAGAAATATAGAGGTCTTACTCAACAAAACTTAAATCAAGACGTTGATCATTTTGCATTATTGCAAAAATAAAAAAGTTGTGGCACTTTTACGCCAGCATGTCGCATGTTGTGCAACAAAACAAAAAATGCCCAGTGGCTGGCTTTGCCAGATCTCCAAACTGCCCAGAGAGCTGGGGGGGGGGTAAATTAGTACAACACAATGAGACCACTCAAATATTCTGGGCGTCTTGAACTTGATCTGACCTCTGATTTGACTTCTCGGATCCCGCGACACCCCGGATGTTGTGGCGTCACTCCCACTGAAATGATGGTAGTCCAGAGTGGGCTTGTGCAAGTTTGACAAGTCCCTGGTGTCGGCAGCCGGAGTGAGACGGTCAGCTTTGTCTCGCTTGAGTGACCAGTGACTAGCCATGCATTCATTTGAAGACCACTTTGCCTACAGCCTTATCGCGATGATAATGGGATTAGAACCGACTAGGACTCAATTGCTGCTAGTGCTACTGCTGAATCCGGCAAGGCGACAGTGTCGACCAGTTAAAAAAAAACAAAAAAACAGTAGGACCTACTTAATAACACCATGTAGTTGGGATAATATTATACAGTTAACTTTGAGGAGGAGAAAATGTATCGCACTTCTGGGTGGGACCGCGGGATGGGAAAATAGGGACATGCACCAGGGACTTGTGCAAGTCTACTGCCCACTCTGCTCTGGATTTGCGAAGGTGACTTCTTGACCAATCCATCCTGGCTTTCCTGTGTCGAGGCAAGAGGCTGTGCTTCTGGACCATGCATGTGGATCTGAGACCTTGGCGATGTAGCCTATTTCTTATGGTTTGATCAGAGTTTCTTCTTTGATGTGGATAAGCAGCATGGAGCATGTCTCGAATATCAGTGCTCGTAGTTGTTCGAGACCTAAGAGCTGTTGTGACGATAAACTGGTCTTGGCCCCTGGTTGTCACTTTTGATCTTGCTTGCCTTTGCAAGTTGGCTACATCATTAGTGCGTTGGAATTTCTGCCACAGGTCATTTATGGTGCGATGGTTTACACCAAGGGCCCTTGCCACAGAACGACAGCTTTCTCCAGCCTCAATTCAGCCAACAGCTGTAGCCCCATCTACAGTTGAGAGTCTTGGCATGCTTAGTCCAGCAGGTTTGCAAACTGATGGAGAACCCATACCTGATCTCAAGCTCTTCCACACTTTTTACTCTTAACTGTCCCCGTTCTCGTCCAAATCATCCACTCGAGTCATAGTAAAGTGGAAGAAAACAATTTTAGGAAGTGCTTAAATGGAGACAAGGAAACCACACACGTAATGCACTACAAAACACTTCTTTGCAAAGTCATTTTTCAGCTTTGTTTTAGAATAAGTGCATGTGTAGCTTAGCATGAATCTGAAATCAAGTGAATACTCATGGATTATGTGCTAGGGTAGTTGCAATTTACAAATACATTGTCTTTTTAAACATTTTATTTAAAGTGGGTGCTTTATTTTCAGTTAAAAAGGTGGAGAGGTAAAGGTTTTGAGTATTTTATATTCATGACCCACCACAGAATGGCTTAGTTCACCCGCAAATTTGTTTAGGTCAAAGTTTTTGAATGAGCGAATATTTACATACTTTGGTTTTGAACGCAGGATTGTACCTGCACTACACAAGATTGCCAACCATATTCCAAAAAGGTACAGTCTACCCCAGTCAGTCCGTTACAATATAAAATGGTATTATGAAAATTTATTTACTACTTTAGGTCCCGATGGGAGAAGGTTCCACATTGTCACTGCCACTCCACTCGTTCTTGACCATGCTTATTTTTTAATTTACAAAATGCTGAGTGTACCTGTTTACCCCAAGTTTTTTTAATTTATGGCCAGATTTAAATTAGAAAGTGACTACCTGGCCATATCTAGAGATGGTCAGTTTTATGTTTTGGTTAACATGGAGGAGACCAGACATTGTCTGCAACCTCAGGTCAATTATTGTCCTTTGAAAGTGGTGGTACAGTCTCAAACTAACTCGCCATCATGTGTTTTGGCCTCATGGAACAAGGGTCTAAAAGCAATCATACGACTATGTGTTAAACAAATTTTTAAAGGAACACATAGTCCCACTGCATGCTTTTTATAATCGAATGAATGGGTCATTACGACATCAATTGATTTCCAATTGAATGTTATGGGCATAGGTGCTTCTTAGGTAGTGGAACGTATAACCCTAGTTAAAAGTCCAGTTACAAAAATAATTTTAACAAAAGGGTTGTAAGGCTGTGAGTCAATGGTTTTCGTTTTTGCCAGCCTATGGAAACTTCTCAAAAGAAATGATAAAACACCCAAGAGAGCAGCACAAACTTATCTCTAACTTTTTTTTAGATAAATGGAATTTTTCAACTTCATGTGAACCTCCAAAATTAGATTTAAGTGATGTTTTGGCTGGAGGAACTTCATACCGCCTGACATTGTGATGTGAAGAATAAAACTGCTAACTTGCATGCTTAAGTTCAACCCACACAGCACGAGACACATAAGAGAATAGTGTTTAGTACTGGTTGGGCACTTTCAATAATGGTCGGTATCATTGTTTTCATTCTATGTTTATTTGGTTTCAAATAAATAAGATAGGAATGCTATCTAAACAAAGAAGCTATCCTTAGTGAGAATCCCTTGATGTGACAATATGGTGGCAATGTTGCCTCTGTTCTTTTGTATAAGCATCTGTGGGTCACAGGAGCCAAACATGATGTTTCTAGCTCATGTGACATAGCTGCCAACAATGACGGTACCACACTGGAACCAATAGCTGTGACTGAAGACAGCAACTAGGATACGTTTGTTATGTGGAGATGAAATACCTCCTGGACCATGGGGCCACACCTGTGGTTCACCTGACGATGAATGACTCCATGATACCACACTTATACTATTTTTACTGCCAATGACTTGCTCTCCATATCTATGTACAGATTTGAAGCCCTCCTTCCCTGTATCCTGCTCAGGTGGGAACATGTTACGCCTACAGACCTCGGGTTCAGGACGATAAAGGGGTGACAACTAGCTGTAGATATGTTTGTATTTAAGTGTGCATGACCAGCTTTACAACACACTTACCATTCGCTCCAAAATGCTTTGATTCATAGCACACTATGCTGACCCCACCTTATTGCTTTACATGACTGAAGTTACCGACGGTTGGTTTTCCTTTGCTCCACCTGTTGCCAATATCAACCGGGAATTGGGGTTCATCCTCTTACCATCATGCTAGAGGAACCCAGCGGGTGACGTGATGTGATGTGATGCCATGCTTCGAAGGGCTATGGACTTTATGATTGCTCTGCATCATTAACTCTCGCCTGCCCTCTTGAGAGGGAACTGCAATACCATGCAATGAACTCTATTTGTCTTTTCCTCTCACCCTCAGAAGTCCTAAATGTATATACATCACACATGTTATTAAATGCTATTGTTGCTAATTTGTCGACGAAGGGTTGAACATGTACACAATTGCTGAAGTTTTCCCAAATGGCCGATGGAAGGCTTTAGTACATTAGCATTTATGTTTTTATTTACGAGAGTATCTGTTTTATTTGCAAAACTTAACCTATAATTACATCATACAATTTTTACTGTCAGGGCTGAGAGACAGTCAATAATTGATTAGACTTCTGGAGGAACTTTGTCAACCCTTAAACACTTTTATTTTCAAACCTTGTGAAATCAAAGTGTGAATTAAAAGGGCGGCACATGTAACAAAGTGCCATATAGGCCAGAAATTAATTTCATTTAAATTCTTAATTTCACGGCTTATGTTTTACAGTAACTGTGTTCATTTACCTCCAGGTATTGATTACTTAATTGTTTCTCATTAATTTGTTAATGCTACGATGATGTTTCTCATGCATATGCACTTTGGGCCAAGCTGACGAAACCCCATCCAATAAATGTTTCTTTGTCTATTTCAAGGCTTAGAAATCCAGTAGTCCAAGTTGAGTAACTATAAAATAAGACCTTTGTTCATAATATATCTACGTCGTATTCGTATTCCGTCTCTACTGCCTTTTAAGGTATTTTCTAGTTTGTAAGAGTAAACATGGTACAATTCACGTAACTGCAATTCAATTAAACTTCTCTTGCATGTGGGGATCTTGTCACAGTTGGGCTAAGCGATACCAGGAATCTACATATGCTTTGCAGTTTGTGAAGTACAATAAATCATGTATCTACAAAACACCCGGAGTGTTTCATTTTTTTATTTACACAACACAATGAGAGAAGTACTGCTGTCACATTAGAATATCTTATTGTTATACCACCAAACTTCACCAGAGCAGCATAATTGCCCTTGAATGACATTCTGCCAAACTTTACCACAGCAGCATTTTTGCAGCTGAATGTCTCAAATAAAACTGAAATTTACATGTGCTTGATAAAGTAGGTCCACATGTATCTAGTAACCTCTATTGTACCTATTAGTAAAAGAACCCTATATCGTATTATTTACAGTTCCAGATAGGAAAAATGCTCTGTGCTCAAAAGGTTTTTATCTGGTATTTACAGTATGTCTGAATAATGCATAAAAGATATGCATCATCTTATCCATGCATCACACTGGACAGGTAGATTGAAAGACCCCCTGACTTCAGTCCCTCCAACTTCAAATATTGTACATTTAATGTTTATGGCCACAATGTGTATATTTGCCCATAGCAATTCCTTTTCAAAAAACAAAAAACTGCCCTGTGACTGGCGTGCGTCCATTAAAGAATCTGTATATCCAGACTAATGTGCATCTTGTTATGAAATGAAGCTGGCTCTGTAGCTGCATAATGTAAATTATGGAACTTGAATTTAGCTATAATTCATGTGAATGATATGCAAATTATGTGCATGTATGTGTTATTTGTTCTCAATTGGTTTCGGCTAGTTTGAAATATGTAAGTGACATAGAATTAGCACATCCCTAATCTTCACTGGCTTACATGAATCCTTGCGGGGCATTGTCGGCTGATGGAATATTTTAATTTATCTTATAATGATTTACATACCTTCCTATGAATTAATTGCCCTTTTTCCAAGAGCATAAATAAATTGCCCTGCCTTTAAGGTTTGCAAATGATGAAAAGAATGTGATAATTAAGTTTGAAATATGAAACAAGAGGCCCATGGGCCTAACACTTTGCTGGCACCATGGCTATATTGCACCTACACAGTTCAAAGTTGCAAGTCCTCAAGTGGCTTCTGAACATATAAAGCTTAGGTAATTTGATTATATAAAAGCACCCCAGATGCCACTTCACTTCACGTGTAATCCTAGCTTACTTGTGCAACGCCAGTGATGGATAGTGTTGCATGTGCCAAGACAACAATAAGTGAATCCTCAGTGACTTTGAGGCAGATGATCAAGCTCTACCATATAATGGAATACAAGAGGCCCACAGGCCTGCCTGGTGCTGTCCTGACATTGCCATTGATGTCCAAGCTACACCCTGCCATTACAAAATCACCTCTTTCAACTTTACATGCATGGTGATTTCACTAAATAGGTGAAGTCACTGATATTATATGCAATTCTACCCTTGGACATTGTCTATATTTCCCATAAATTTGCCAAGGCTAATCCAATTACTTTCAAGATGTGGAATTTTATATCTTGAAACACATTTCTCTGATAATTGTCGTCAAATTATTGGTGGCGCCACTAGTACCATTACCAACTAAAACTTTGACATCCTTCACAATCCCACCGAATTTAATGAAGATGTCAAGAATTAAAGATGGTAGAATGTCCACAACATATTCATATTTTGAACACTATATTGCGTAATACTGTAGGTTGTACTACCAATATCCAAATGTACTTAGATTTTCATAGACCCTACAAGTCCTGGAAGTTATATTGCACTAACTTTAAATCTGTGGATGGTATTGCGGTCACAAGATTGTAACATTCTAACCTGTATATTACATGATACTATAGCTGGCGCCACCAACATTGATGTAAACAAAGGTTTTTATACACTCTTTAACTCCTAAATGTTATGTGGTCTATCTAAAAAATTGTGGAGTGTAGGGCATTCACAAGATGACCACTATTTTTAAACTGGCCATTTGACCTTCACCTTCAATTCCAATTAAAAAAAAATTGTTACTTTCAAATTACACGCTTTACATAGAGCTTTCCATATAAGCCTGTTTCTTCAAAACAGGTAGTAACATTTCGAGTTATTGACATAAAACTACATACTTGGACAAGCGCCAACTTCCATCATTACTGGGTCACAGTGACCCCAAAAGTAGGCTACCATTTACGGTTTTATATATTACGTAAACAAGTGGAATTAAGATATATACGCTCAATTCTCTTTGCCATTGATGTCCACGCTACACCATGCCATTACAAACCACCTTTTCAACTTAACAGGCATGCTGACCTCACAAAAATAAGTCAAGGCCACTGATATTGCATAACATTCTACCTTTTGCCATGGTCTATATATCATTTGACGAGTATAATGCACTTACTTTTCCAAATATGGAATTTTACACCTTAAAACAAATTTTGGCTCATAATTCCGTAATATCATTGGTATCAATAGCAACTTATACTTTGACCTCCCCCACAATCCCACCAAATTTAGCAAGATACGCCATAAATTCAAGATGCTAGAGTGTTCACAAGAATTTCACATTTTTACCCCTATATTACATAATAATGTAGGGGGCGACACCAATATCAAAAGGGGCCTAGATTTTCATACACCCTATAAGTCTTGATAATTATATTGGGTAGCTTAAAAACCATGAACAGTATCATGCTTATGAGTAAATGTTTACAGACAGACAGACATATATGATCCGTTGCATAAGCTCTGCAACGGTTCGTCAGAAGAGGTAAAATTTATAATAAATGAAGAATGAAGATGGAAAATTAACAAGTGAAGTAGGAATAGCCATAATTGCCAGGACAAATGTGGAGGCGTCAATCTGTGTAGATCTTCTCTTGTGTAGGCCCGTAGCATAATTTATCTGACTTCCATGTATCTGCAAATCGCTTTTAGATTTCTCTTACTACTAGTGTTTCCAAGTTGGATGAGGGGAGCTAGTGGATGTCATTTGGGAGTGGGATTTATTCGGATTGTGGAGGAAGTCCAAATCTGGGTTGCATATAATACTAGTGGTGCCACTATCGGTCAAAATGTGAAACTCTTGTGACTGGTCTGGAATCTTCAACTTTTAAGGGATCCCCAGGAACTTTAGAGGGATTGTGGAGGATGTCAAATCACAGCTGTATATGACACAGGTGGCACCACGTACAGATGGTTTTTTACCCAATTATACACCATGATGGATAGCTGGATGTAGGCACACATCTTGAATTGAACATTTATGAAATCTAAATTTAAGATGAAGGTCATGTGGACAATTTTAATTTAGGGCTCCAAATGTGAAAGCTCTGTGAATGCCCTTCCATCTCTACTTTTTAGTGGATCATTATAAAATTTAGTGGGGTTATGGTGAAGGCGAAAACCTCGATTGATACAGATAACAATGGCATCACCTACAGTTTCACAGAAATTACGAGCCCAAATGTGTTGAATGTCAAGGGTGCAGCTTGGAAGAAGAGAGAATCTATCCTACAGATCAATATTTAACCTGAGATGTTTTGTTTCTAGTCTTAATATAATTGTTATACATTACAAGTCAGCCCATGGGCCTCTTCTTTTGTTTCATTTACAATAATTTAGGGTATCAATTAGTACAGAAACACATGATCCATATTCATTAATTCAAAACCCAACAATGACAGCAAAGAAATTTCAGACTTGCCAAAGCATCAACATTTCTTTTCCAATACCAATGTGAAGAAACAAATTTCACTCCTGACTTGAGACAGGCAGTCACCCATAAAAGGCAACTGGTGGTTTTAAACTGGTCCTCTCAACCTTAGAAATATTCATCATTAACTGCAGACACTAGTTCTGTTTCCAAAATGTATAGGCCTAACCACCCAAAACTCAAATTTCATTTCTTCTGCCAAAAATGAAAAGACGCCAGTTAGGCCTATCACCTTTTAGTTCTCCCGACTTGACTGACTCCTGAAGCTGTGCCATGTTGAAATTGGGCACCTTCCTCAACTGCGATTTTGTAATTTGCAATCATGATGATAACACATTACAATTTCTTGATGACTGGGTGTGAAGGTAGCCTACTCAGCTTTGCGGGCATTTAACGCTTATCAACTTGTCAAGCACTTTGCCATATTTAAATATTGGTAACATAAAATTTGACTGAATGGTAACATATTTGAATGACGTACCGATGGCTGAACAGGCAGGAACAAGAGTAGAAGGGTTTCAGTAGGGAAGGAAATTTACATCCTATTGTTCCCTATTTAACCTTCCAGACATGGACTATGAAGAATCATGTGAATCCAATCTGAATATATGTTGGAGTAATGTTGACTGCATTATTCCCATGCAAGCCTTTCCCTGCCAGGTTGAGATTAATCAGCTTTGAAAATACACAGGATACACATATCTACAATCACTACAAAAACTTGTCACAAAACTTGTACAATTGGTTCCATATCCAGCTTTTGGAGGCCCTTGGAGTCTCGTGTTTGTTAGTGCAAAACTGTCACATATGGATGTTCCATTTTGTGGCCACATCCCGAATTAAAGACCGGTACAACAAGACGGCAGGTGAGTGGTAGCAGGAACTGTGACAGCCACCTCATAACTGATCCCTAGGAATCAAATGCCGAAGATTAAAACTGCAAATTAAAATTTTCAAAAATTCAAAGAAATGACTGAATCTTGATCATTTGAACACACTCAGTTGAGATTCATCAAAGGTACCCTCCATCCGGTAAAACAAGAATCTGGTAAATGGTTTCGAGCAGTAAACAAAGTGACTTACATTGCAATGCCCATTGACGTTAATGTGAATCACCAGCGATTTATATATTAGCCAAAAAGAGCACTGAGTGAAGAGCCCACGCTCAGCTGAACTTGGGTTAGGATCATGATCATCCATGCACTGAGTAAGTCTGATCTTTATGAAAAAGCACTTACATGTGCAACATCAAATTCCCAGTTCAAGTAGTTTTCAAGTTATAACGAAGGGTAAAGCTCATGTATTTTGCACTGTGATCCCAATAATAAGGTGAAAGTCACTCATGTACACTCTTAGCATGGACTTCATAGAGCAAAATTAACATGTGCAACATCAAGGTTCTCTGTTGCAAGGTTCTAACGCAAAACAAATCTCAAGTTATCAAGTGAACGTCACATTTCATGTCAGTTTTCCTGGCACTTTGGGAATGAGATCAAGGTCCTAAAATCCCAAGAGCCTGACCACTTGCATAAAAATAGGTAGACACTTATAGAAGGTACGTGCCTAACGAGTTTGACACAAATCTGGCCAAAACCTTTTAAGTTATAACCATTACAAATAATACCCATAATAAACTTTCAACTTAAAACTTTTTACAGCCCCCCCCCCCCCAAAAAAAATCATAAAAAAGAATAAAATCAGCGTGGAGCCTGACCATTCTAACAAACGTGGCAGAGACCTAGCCAAGGTATATTGCCACCAAGTTTAAAGTCAATCTGAATGGCAATTTCTTCAGAGAAGTCCAAAATGTGAATAAGCATTAGAATGCCCATTAACTTCCAAAGTATCAACAGAAAGGGTGCATTTTCCGATAACTACCCGAAATTGGGGGAAAAAACGTTAAAAATAAAGAATCCACAGAAGTGCTACCTAGTGACCAACTTTCTTTGTCTCTTTCACAAAAAATATATCCAGCAAGTTTCAGCGTCATCTTAGTAACATTTCTCTAAAAAACAAAATATCATAAACAGCAGGCCCATGGACCCAATGCTCTGCTGGCATCGTGTCTATATTGCATCTGTACACTTAGAGGCTGTGAGTCCGCAAGCGGCTTCTGAACATATAAAGCTTAATGTAAAAAAGTCCACCAGATGGCACTCCGCTCCACATATAATCGTAGCTGATTTGTGCAACTCCTGTGATGAATAGTGTTCCATGTGCCAAGACAATAAATCAGTGAGTCCTTAACTTTATGTTCTCAGTGTTCTTGGGACAGAAGATCAAGGTCACCTAGATTATGTAGTAGAAGAGGCCCATAGGCCTGCATGGTGCTGTGCTGACATTGCCATTGAAGTCCAACCTACACCCTGCCATTACAAAATCACCTCCTTCAACTTTACAGGCATGGTGACCTCACAAAAAGAGGTCAAGGTCACACACATTTCATATTATACTAGCCTTGGACATTGTCTGTATATCCTATAAATTTGACAAGTCAAATCCAATTACTTTTCAAGATATGGGATTTTACATTTTAAAACATATTTGAGCTCATACTTGAAAACTGTGGACAGTACTGCAGTCACAAAAGTTTCACATTTTGACCTGTATGTTACATAATACTATAGGTGGCGCTAACAACATTAATGTTTTTATACACCTTATAACTCCTAAACTCCTATATCAAGAATTGTTGAGTGCAGAACATTCACGACATGACCCAAATATTCAAACTGGCCATTTGATCTTAATCTTAAACTCTCATTAAAAATTGTTAGTGTTCAAAAAATGTGCGCCCAACATTCAGCTTTCCATATATATAGTCTGTTTGTTCAAATTGGGTGATAACGTTTCGAGTTATTGAGGAAAAACAATAAACTTTGACAAGCGCTTAACTCCATCATTACTGGGTCACAGTGAACCAAAAGCACGTCACCAAATACAGTTTAATGCATTATGTAATCAAGTGCAATTTTGATCTGAAGGCTCAACTCTCTTTGCCATTGACGTCCAAGCTACTCCCGACCATTACAAAATCACCTTTTTAACTTTACAGGCATGCTGATCTCACAAAATTATGTCAAGGTCACTGATATTACCCATGATTCTACCTTTGGCCATAGTCTATATACCATACAAATTTGGAAAGTCTAATCCAATTACTTTTTCAAATATGAAATTTTACATCTTAAAACACATTTTGGCTCATAATTTCCATCAAATTACAGATGGAGCCACTAGTATCATTAGCAACTTAGACTCTGACCTCCCCCACAAGCCTATAAAATTTAAGGAAGATCTGCCAAAAATAAAGATGCTAGACTGTTCACAAGATTTTCACATGTTGACCCCCGTATTACATCATAATGTAGGATGCCCCATCAATATCAAACTCGGCCTAGATTTCCATACTCCCTTATAGGTTCTGACAGTTATAATGGGCTCACTTGAAAACTGTAAATGGCATCGCTCTAACGAGCAAAAGTTTATGGATGTTTCCTTTGAAACTTAAAAGCTTCAAACACTATTTCATCATATCGACACTAATATAAACTGGTTAATAGTAATGCAATTTTTAGCACCATAGACTAGAGGTGCTGTGAGGTAGAGTGTACTAAGATATTAGATGGAAGCCACCTACCTCTTCCACTTTACTGGAGGAAGATTGAAAAGAAAAAAAATCCTGGAAAAAAATGTATCCCAAAAAACTAATATTATTATTTCTTGCAATACGTATCACTTGTCCGATGCAAACTCAATATGCTCGTTTCTCTGGAATGTTTCCTGTTATATCTTTGGAAACATTTCAACAGAGTTTTGTGTAATTGTTGTTTTTCATAACCTTTGTGTTGTAGTTTTGGCAACAAAGTTCTGACTCTATTGACAAAAAGTGAGTATGATCATGGTTTTTCGACTTAAGATCGACTAGAAAAAAAAATCTCTTGGTAGGCTAAGATGACTTTACCCGGACACTTTCCCTCTTACCACTTTAAACACTTAGAGGGCTACACTTAGTCATTTCAAGCTCCATCTTGACAAAGTCTGACTAATGTTCTTGAGTTAGTGTTGTATTTATTAGGTATTTGGTCATATCTCTGGAAACATTTGAACAGAGTTTTGTGTGGTTGTTTTTATAACCTTTGTGCTGTAGTTTTTGCAACAAAGTTCTGCTTCTATTGACAAAATCGCTAAAAAGTGTGGTGTTTCTAGCAATATATATCACTTGTCCGATACAAACTTCATTTGCTTGTTTCTCTGGAATATTTCTTGTCAGATCAGGGTAGGAGATAATATCAAATTTGAACTGGTCTCTCTTGACAAATATTTTTGTTCCATACTGGTTGCTCTTTATTTCTATATCCAGATCAAGAAAAGTAGCTTTTGTATCACTTTCATTTTCCAGATTTAATATTAGTTCTCTGGGATAAATGTTTTTCCAATTTCCCTACATTTCATCTCCATTTCTAAAGCGGACAGGTCATCTATAAATCTTCTGGTGTGAGAATATGATCTTCTTGCAGCTGTAAAGTTTGTTTTTGCCAATTTCTCCATCCGTTTTGTCTCATTATAATGTAAATAAAGGTTGGCAATATTTGGGGTTGGATCTGTTCCTATTGGTATGCCTTCTATTTGTTGATAGACTCTGGTTCCAAAGCAAAGCGGACGTCTCTACTATGATACACTTATGTAGAAAAACATGACCCAAATTCATAAATATCAAACCCAACAATGACAGCAAAGATATTCCAGAGTTACCGAAGCATCAACATTCATCTTCCAACACCAATGTGAAGAAACAAATTTCACTCCTGACTTGAGACAGATAGTCAACCACAAAAGGCAACTGGTGGTTTCAAACCGGTCCTCTCAACCTTTGAAATAATCTTCATTAAATACAGACTATAGTGTTTCCAATATGTACAGGCCGAACCACTCAAAATCCAAATTTTATTACTTCTGCAAAAGGTAAAGTAGAATAATGGGTAGGCCTATCACTATTTTGTTCTTCTGACGGACGGACAGACATGAGCAGTCGCATAAGTTCTGAGACCTTTGGTCAGCAGAGCAAAAAAATTAGCAAAAGACACAGCGCCACCTGGTGAACAAATTAGGAGCCTCCGTGACTGTCCCTCTGTCCCACCAAAGCAATCGGGTGAGCGGTTTGAAGAAGATTGTTTAAGATGTGCCCCATAAAAGAACCAAAAAAAAAAATCATTAAAAAATGCAAAAGTCTCTGGCGCGTGACCATTTGAACAAACCTAGTATAAACCAACCCAAGGTACATTTTCCACCACGTTTGAAGACAATGTGCCTCATAGTTTCTGAGATAAAGGTGAAAATGTGAACAAAAATTTAAGTGCCCTTTGACTTACATAGTAATCAATGGGAAAGGTACATTTACCAATAAGTATCTGAAATAAAGAAATCGTTAAAAAATCAGGAATCAGCCAAGTTTCAGCTTAATCTGAACGACGCTTCTAGAGAAGTCGAAAACAGCAAACAACGCAAAAAATCAGAAAAGATCAGAGAAAAATGGCAGTGCAAGCTGCTGAATAATTGAGAGCTAGGAGTCACTAAGAGTCTCCCTGTGTAATATTAAAGCATTTGAACGGTTTTGGAGAAAAATTTTTTGTGTTTACATTAGTCCCAAAATAAATGGATGGATGGATGGATGGATGGGTGGGTGGGTGGATGGATGGATGGATGGATGGATGGATGGATGGATGGATGGATAGATAGATAGATAGATAGATAGATAGATAAATAGATAGATAGATAGATAGATAGATAGATAGATAGATAGATAGATAGATAGATAGATAGATAGATAGATAGATAGATAGATCCCAACCAAGTTTAAAGTAGACCTGGCTGATGGCTTTTGAGCAGAAGACGAAAACGTAAATTGTTCATGGATGACGGATGGACAACAGATGGAGAACCATAATATAAGCTCAGCTGAGCTAACAACTACCTGGAAGAAACAAAATCACCCATCCTAGGCACAACACTACATAGTGAAAATGTTTTGTTAAGACCCCTCCACAGGATCCATTTCAAGCCACATGGAGCACAACATGCGTGGTAGCTTTGAAAAACAAGTCAAAAATAGCACAGAACGCTAAAAAATATTTTTAATTATTTTTAAAAATGCATTGCCACCAGTTACACGAATGAAGGTTTAATGGTAAAAGGAAGTGTTCCTATTCAAAAGCAAAGCTGTCAAGCAAGCACATTTAGATTTCGATTTTTAATTTTGGCAACAGTGAACATAAATGTGATAAAAAATACAGATCAAAGAAACATGTCCATACAGACAACGACCTACCCAAGCTCAGACCATTTAAGTTAGAAATAGATTTGGCCGGTGCTTTTGGTAAGAATAGAAGAGAAGACAGGTGGATGGCCGACGACTACCCATCCTGTAACCTCAGCCGACTAATAATTTGGTTATTTTTTGATAATGCAGCTAAAGCAAATGTCCTCAATGAATATTCCTTGCAATATTGTCCAGTTGACACAACACTGTTTACTTTGCCAGATGACACATCCTTTCAACAAAACACGCAATGACTATTTCTTACAGTACTGTCGAGTTGACACAACACTGTTTACTTTGCCGAATCAGACACACTTTTAACAAAACACCTCAGAAAATAGTGTAATAAATGAGCAGTCCGCTTTTGATTTACTGAATTCCCTGACTGTAGATAAGGCTTGTGGGCCAGATAGTATCAGCCCTTTCTTGCTAAAGGAAGCTGCATCTTGTATTTCATGTTCTTTATCACAACGTTTGGATCTTTCACTCCCCCATTCCTTTTTTCCAGTCAAATGGAAGCAAGCTAACGTCTCTCCCATTCAAAAAGTTGAACATCTGAGATGTCTCCCTATAAGGAAAGCAATCAAGTTTCACCCCATGGTGATGGAACCATATATCAGCTAGTTTATCTGTATCATGATATTTGCAAAGCTGTTGGTTTACATAACGAAGTTGATGAAATGTTTTGCGATATAACAAAGGCACTTGATAAAGTCTATCATCCTGGTTTGACTTATAAATTGAAGAAGGCAGGACCCGAGGTCCTTTACTTCAGTGGGTTGACATTTATCTAGAAAATCGCTCTCAAGGTGTCGTTATTCAAGGGAAAGCCTCCAAATCAGTTAATATTTATTCAGGTGCCCCACAAGGGTCCGTATTAAGGGTTTTTCAAATTTGCGTACCGCTTGTCGCTTAAATGTGAGTATCGCTTCCATGGGGAGCGCCCATTATTTGTAGCAATGACAAAATCCCCGTCAGCATTGTGCACAAATTTAGTTACGTTATAACAGCTCCCTGATATAATATAGTTTCATCGAATAGACAAGTCGTGGCCGTGGGGAGGGGGATTTTCCTTTTAAATCCTCTTTGTTTCACACATGATATTATTATGTCTGTGTGCAAACACAGACATATCGTTTTTCCGTTTAATTAATGATCTTTTTCTTTCTTTCTTTCTTTCTTTTTTTCTTTCTCTCTATTTTGTTTTACGTTTAATTAATTCTCTTTCTTTCTTTTTCTTTTTTTCTTTCTCTCTCTTTTGTTTTTCCGTTTAATTAATTCTCTTTCTTCCTTTCTTTCTTCTTTCTTTCTTTCTCTTTTGTTTTTCCATTTAATTCTTTCTTTCTTTCTTTTGTCTTTTTTTCCTCTGTATTTTTTTCTTTTTCATCTTTTTTTCTGTTTCTCTTTTTTATTTCCCTTTTCTTTTTTTGAATGTACCGTTAAGTTTAAAATGTATGATCCTTATTTCAATATGTCAAATTTCCCGGTGGACAATGTAACAGGGATGGCTTTTCTGTTGAAAGCTGTTGACTCACGCCAATACTATGACAGGTTAAAAATTAACAAAGAATACCCAAGAAAATAGGAAGTTTTCGTGACTTTGGGACTGGTCTAAACAGCATTACTAGACCATGTAGACGTACATCCCCACCCCGTGAGACTAATTTTTCTAAAAATATGCTTTAGAAACAACTGCCAGGTTTGAGACTCGGCGCTTGTTTGGGGCCCTAAGTGGTCAAAACGCGCGGGCTAAAGCTGTAGACAAAGAGTGACGAAATTTAAAAATCAACATCTGACCGCAGACAGCCGAAGGTATTTTTGGTACTTCAATTAAATGTCTTTTTGTGCGCAATTTAATATTTAATTCATACAAGCCCGATAATGTGGGTCTGGCAGGAAAAAATCTAGGGCTAGATTTCCAGGTCTGCAGTTTTCATTCAGCATGACTGTGTAAGTCTACGGTCAAACTTTACTTACAGACTGGGCCGGAGTGCTCCGGCGGGGGTAACCCGACACATGCATGCAAAAAGTGTATGACAGGTCCTACAAGACATGCCGCATTTGTGCGGCGCCAGCACCACACCGAATGCAAATCTGCACACATGGAAACCCACCCCAAGTAAAAAACACAACTCAAATGTTTTTTCATGTGACAAGTAACCATTTATCTCAGATAAATACAACTTATGATGTCAGACGTTTATCGTTTACCGGGCATCCATGTTTTACCATTTGAATCTCAATATTTCATATTCAAAATAAATTCTTCAAACTATTCAATCGTCGTCACTTGATGAAAAAATGTGATCTACTTTTTTTACCATTTTTTTTAGCAGGACATTCATTAGTTTCTGGTTCTCTTTATGAACTGATTTCGATTTCTTGCGCTTTGGCTTGTCAGGCTTTTCCTTGGGGTTAGGGTCGACCTCCTCCTCGTCCTCCATATAATTGTCCCCATCTCCAGTCGGAGCTCGCCCCCTTTTGGCACCTCGCCCCAACTGCCCAGCTTCTCCATTACCATCCCCAGATGCATGGCCATCATGATGGGAAGTGCCAGGCCTCTCGTCTACCTCCTCCATCTCATCCCGCCATGCGTCCCTGGCGTCGGCGGGGGTGGTTTGCCTTGTCTGATGTCGCTCTTTGTTCATAATGACTTGCCTGACACGATCTCTGCAAATAACGCAAACAGTGAACTTACAAACGTATTTCCACCTCACTTTTCAGTATAATTCTCGTCCGGCTTTATAAATTATTTTAAATGTCGTTTGTGCATTTTCATACTCACCCCATAAAATTTCACAGATGATTAAACTATATATATATCGTGCCTTTTTTCATGATACTTCTCCGTTTTTATAAATCGTTCTTTTCCGGTTTATTTAATATGTAAACTGGAGTCTACCACAATTCTTTTCCCATACTTTCTGATACGAAACTTCTTAAATGTGTGGTATTTCATATTTATGTTATCCATAATTGTAAGTTATTCTCTTTGTAACCACGGATTACATTATTATTACGCATTATTATTGACGGATACAAATCAGCCTGAGTTATTAAAAAAGAATAGTGGATCAACTCCATACTTGACTATCGTGCAACACAGTGGTACAAGCACGGGAGTCTGGAATCACTAGAGGGCACCACTGGTAAGGAGGGATCAAGTGACACCTCATCCCAGCTTGGAATTATTAGTCATGAAGTGTAACGTGATCTCTCTTTTGCTCTGTGGCGCCCTCTAATATTTGAAATGTTTCAAGTTTAGTCCTTTACCTTATTTCTTCGTGCTCCAGTCTGTCCACAGTTTCTATAAGCTTGGACACTCGGTCCCTCACCCTGCTTTGATGCTGGTTTGCTTGACCCCTTGGTAGAAGTTCCTTATGTATTCTGGCATGTCTTCCTTCCTCTTCACGTATTCCGCCACTTTTCCCCATTGGGCGCCATATTCCAGAGTTCCTTCCAGTATAGCAAGGGTTTCGTCACGGCTGTCATGCAGATTCACACGTTTCTCTGGAAATATAATAAAAATATATGTTTGTCTTTATAATTTTGCATATATAATTCATATATTTGTATATATAATTATTAAATATACGGTTGTGATTAATGGGTCAAGCATGAATAGTGGTGACCAATCATGAACGAAACGATGCATACCCTTGACAGAATTTCAAAGGCGTTGTACCATGTGTTTTGGTCAGATTTTATGTATTAGTATAATTGCCACATATAATTGCTACAGCAATCGGCAAATGTATATTCCACACCAAATGTAGACCAATCTATATATAATTGTGTTATGCTATTATATTTGTCTAAAATCACCCCCACATTATCTCAACAGTATTTGTGTTGACATTTTCCTGTCGGTCTATTTAAATAAGTCGTAATAATATAGTGTAAAACTAGAAAGGAAGATTTGCTTCAAAGCAAATCTGTCTGTGTGCTTACAAATGCAAATTGTTTCAAAAGTTTGCAATATCTTTAAAGATTCAACAAGATATTCAATATTTAAAATTTCAAATGTCCCTTATTTGCATAATTGTTAACGCCCATTCTCCTCCACATAGTTTAGAGGTATCACCATGCCAGATTTGGAGTATCCAGTGACCTTTGACCTTGAAGTGACCATCTGAAAATGACTCATAATATTTGATATAACAATTAGACATCAAATTTACCTTTGACCTTGACAGGACCTTTGACCTTGAAAATGACCTCTGGCTTGACCATCACCGAAAACATATACACTTGGAATCACATCTTTTATAGTAAATAAGATATTGAAGATTTAAAACTTTAATTAGCCCTAATTTGGAACATTATGACCCCTCTTCATAAAAAGGCAAGACTTTATGTATAGAAGTAAAATTGTGCCAAATTTGGAGTTTCTATGTTTAATAGTGTCCGAGAAAAGTGTCGGACAAATTTGGCGGTAAAGAAGAAAGAAAAGAAAGAAAGAAAGAAAGAAAGAAAGAAAGAAAGAAAGAAAGAAAGAAAGAAAGAAAGAAAGAAGACAGAAAGAAGGAAAGAAATAAAGAACTCTCGCAAAAACAGTATGTCTGTGTTGGCACACAGACATATTAATTTAAATTTCCGTGGGTTTTCTTTCCAAAAGGACATGAAATCAGCATTTTTCAAGCATATTTTCCACAATGGCCAGCAACAAATTATAGTTGTATGTTATATACACATTAAAATTTCCCCCATCAAATATTCATTAACCGTTAAACGGTCAAATTATTGGCTTCAGTCAACAGCTTTCCTCGGGGAGCTCTGGGCGATAAGCGACCAGAATACACCGAGCTCGAGGAAATCTGTTGACTAGGGGCATGTTTTCCTGGTAGGTCTCCTCTGAAAGTATTTTGAATAAACACAATATTTAAGAAAATTAATGCAGCAGGCGACATTTGAAAATACCGATTGTTATCGACCTGGAAAGTGTTAAAAACACGCAGTATACTCGCGAAAAATCGGGAACATTTGTCACCCGTGAAAATTTATGCAGAAAAGGGCAGGGCCTGGCCTTGGGTGAGTATACTCCGTACAGGGTTCACAAATAAATGGTGCCCCCATTCCACGCACAAGGAGAAAATACTCTTCTGGACTTCCACGACAGCCAGAAGAAAAATGCCCGTAAGTTATATTTTTACTTTAACCTGACAATTCAATCCGTTGCCTTTTTATTGTAAATATTAATAGGAAAGGTGGACGAAAGAGCTACTCACTGGTCTTAAATATAATTTTCTAAATATATTGAAATGCACCTGGTCATACAAAGTACTGTCATATTTTAGGTCCCCATAACGATATACCTATAATGTCGCATTTAACATGTAATGTACTTTCGTTGCATTTGCATCCATTTAAGCAAAAAATAGACATAAACTTACGTTTTTGGTTGGATTCCGTCTGGACATCCATGGATTAGGCCATCGTGCAACGCCTTCAAAATCCGAAGTGAAACAACTACGAATATAACCTATTCACGCCAGGAAAACCACGTGACACTCAATCTGGTTTTGAAAACCAGTTTATCGTTTATAAATGAATATGCGGTCAAAATTGAAAAGTCGTACTCTACGGTCCATTGTGCGCCCTTTGTTTGTTAGTGAGTTACATGTAGTTTGTTTGTTTGTTGTTTCAGATATTGAAGTAGGCTCTTGGGTATTTTAGTTCACAGAGCAACAGGTAGTGCCTATATAACCCATCTCGCTAAAAAAGAATATAGGCTCTTTAAATTGAAAGTTTGGATATCATGACAAACCAAAGGATCAAATTACTACACGCTGTTTGCATGGGGTATGGCGGGGTGATCTTTGACCAGATCATATACAGGCAACGCTCGAATGAAGTGTATTTCCCGCCACATTTGTAACATGCAGTTGTTAACAAAAACTTTCGGTGCAGAAATTAAAATGCGTGTTACTTGCACAAGAGAAAGATGAAAGGAATTAAGGCATTGACGGGAACGGAATTTGGTACCCTGGTACCCGTTTGCGGGTATTGATTTGTAACCGGGTACCTTTAAGGAATCGCCTTTTGAAACATGAAAAGGGGGTGCGTGTTATATGAAACGGGGTATATATATTTTTATTTTATTACTGGATATGATTCATGTGTGAATTTTTTTATGTCTCCCAGCCAGTGGGGGTTAATAAGATATTAATAAAAAATGTTATACCATACAAACGTTTAGCGACAAATCAGCATCTCAATGTATTGTTCACACGTCAGGTATTTGAGGCTTGTGTCTTATCTGAGACTAGGAAATACTCAGTATTTCCTAGTCTCAGGTCTTATTAAATTTATGCATGTTTTGGGGTTTTTTTTAGAACCTACAAGCATTCAGACGCTTGCGCCCACGGCGTAGATTCTTGGCCACGCTTATTTGGGTAATAGCTCTGTATATGCAATGCTACGAGGACAGGCAGACGGAGCATCGCCAGTTTACCACTAGTCTCATCACGTTGTGTTCTCTGTACCTGCAAGAGGAAATTACTCGAAAGAAAGACCTATTTTGTTACGCAACCCTCATTTTTCACATCTACAATGAGATGTTTTCTTCCGTCAGATTTAGGCTGCACCTGGATGGTATTAACGTGTGGTTAGGAGAGAACCTCTATAATAAATGTATACGTCATAAACATTCGTTTTTCTATCTGACAGGAGAGACAGTTTCAACATTTGATAACATCTTTGAGACAGTCAGTTTTGATATACCGTTTACAAGCCCAAGGAGTCTAGACCGCAAAAATAAACTTTTGTTAACCGTTATATGGTTAAAGTGTTATCCCCCATACAGCTTGTTATCAATGTGGTTTGATATATCAATTTCTGACGTGCACCGAATAATCAAACAGGTTAGGCATGTGCTTTGGGTGCATTATGCGCCTACAATTGTGTGGCCAACCCGTATTGAGTGGTTGCAGATGAGAGGCAACTGGCCAGAACTTCCTCACACGGTGGGTGCTGTCGATGGTACGTCTCATGAGATATTCAAGCCGGGCATAGAGCCTCAACAAGATTTTTATAGTGGACGTAGACACTATCATTGTTTTCACAGTGTTCATTATAGACAATGACAAAGTAATTCGGTTTATTGAGTCAGGCTTCCTAGGACACCAAAATGATAGTCAATGTTTTAATTCTCTTCCCCAATTTGGCATTAGATTTCCCGGATGAAGTACGGTTGTTGGCGGATAAAGGGTACCCAATCCGGTACCCGTTGGTAGCCCCGTATAGGGCAGCTCAGTTGGCCCGTCAACAACCGAGATCAAGACGCAGCAGCCGAGCATTCAACGCGGCATTGAGTGCTAGACGCGTCTACGTTGAGCACATGATTGGATTTCTGAAAATGTACAGAGTCATTGGTGGACTACATGTACACCGTCACAAAAGGAGGGATGTGGCGGGAACTGTAGAACTTTGTGCGGGCTTAGCTCAAAGAAGAGCGGACATGTTTGAACAAAATTCATGAAAGAAATAGGCCTATAGACTGAAAGTGTATTGGGTAGTCTTCATGCTCTTTCTGTTTAGAACCTATAAATATAGCCACACCTTGATTGATTCAATACGATATTTTCTTTTATAATCGCCATCCGAATGTGCCTCAAGTTGTAAATTTATATATGTTGTAAATATTGGGTATATTTGGCTGTAAAGAAACAGAGAGAGAGAGAGAGAGAGAGAGAGAGAGAGAGAGAGAGAGAGAGAGAGAGAGAGAGAGAGAGAGAGAGAGAGAGAGAGAGAGAGAGAGAGAGAGAGAGAGAGAGAGAGAGAGAGAGAGAGAGAGAGAGAGAGAAAGTTTAGCACTTGTCGCATAATTATTCGACTCGGAGCGACGAGAGAAGCGCTGCTCGCTCAGGACCGCGATTGTGCGTTAAATTATACTTCAGTACACAAGCGAAACGTTGACTCAGGGATGTGGGAAGAGACTTCCCACATCCCTGGTCGACTCGACAACACGGGGTCCAGTCCACACAATGCTGTGCATTGGTGTGTAACTTGAGGTCAGCGCTCATGTACTGTTGACACCCAGATTCTTGTCAAATTTTGCCTCTTAACTTCTACGTAAAACACATGCATTTTACCTTTTTGTCGCTTATCCTAACCTATTGTATATTTTATAATGCATGTATGCAGAAGAAGCTTCTAACTTAATGGTAAAATTTAAAAATTAAATAAATGATCCCCGCAGCCTCATTAACATATGGAATAGCACCTCGATATGATAGTGGAAGCGGTACGAGAATTTGAAAAACCATAAGTAGGCACACTATTATTCCTTATTAACGTGGACAACATGAAAGACACTATGCAGTCTTAATTAAGACTTTATGCCGATGACACGACCCTATATATTAAAACTGACGACGCTGTTGAAAGTGTGGTCACACTTAAACAAGACCATACATCAGTTTCAGACTGGGCTTGCAACATTTTATCTTACCAAAACCAAAACACTTTTGTTTCGTTCAAAGAAAAAGCCTCATGATCACCCCAATCTGGTATTTGAACAAACAATTAGTAACAGTGTTGAACAACACAAACACCTTGGTGTTATATTGTCCTCGGAACTCAACAGGTCAGTGTACTTTAATTATATTGTAACTAAAACAAGGAAATCGATAGGTATTTTGAAATGTTTACAAACTTATTAGACGTACACTTGAATCCTTGTATTTTTCTTTTGTTAAGACCCTGCTTAGAATATGCCAATGTAGTTTGGGATGGATGTACACAGTTAGACAGGGACCTTCTTGAAGGTGTTCAGCTAGCAACAGCCAAAGTTGTTACGGGGATTTGAGCCATACTAGCCATGGTAAAATGTATGCTGAAACGGCATGGGAGCCACTGTCTGAACGATGACAGAAGCACACTCATACTTATGTACAAAATAGTAAATGGATTGGCTATCTCATATTTATGCAATGTAATTCCACATACCATTGAAGAACGAACTAGATATCATATCAGGTCAAGGCATGATTTACCTCAATTTATGCTCGTACCTCTTGTAGTTTCTTTCCTGCTAGAATGCACCAATGGAACCTTCTTCCACAGTCAGTTAATAAGGTAAATTTTCGAAGAACAAAATTAAATCAAAAGCCGAAATGTAATGAGATGTTTAATTTGGGGGATCCAAAGATAGGTATTATTCACGTTATACTGAGAATAGTCTGCAGCCAGCGGTACAAAGACTTGTACAGGGTGAATCTAATTGAATCCATACTTTGTTCCTTTGGTACCTCGGAAGAGGAATGTGTTCATTATTTTTTGCAATACAGCAAATACGTTATGACGAGAGATGAGCTCAAAACTCCAAATAATTCCCCTTGCAGAATTTAGTTTAAAAACCCTACTATTGGGATTGTCACCAAAAATGGATATAGGGATATATCCCAAGCAGTTCACAAATATATCAGAACCACTGGAGGATTCAATGTTAAGTTGTCCTAGCACCGGGTTGCAGCTCTGCCATCATAAAGAGTCACATAATTAGACACAAGGCAATCATTTTACAGAGATAAGTCAATATATTGTACTTACTGTTATCTCCAATTATATTTCCATGTATTCACGGGAATAACGCCCATCCATTTCCTTAGTCTCTACCTCTTTCCTACCATATTTGTTATGTCCTGTGCACTCTCTATTTGTTATTTTATCTAGATGTTATCCACTTTTTGTTGTATTCCCAGTTGATGTACAAGAGGCCTTCATATAGGCATTGTGCCTGTTGGCCAATTGTTTTTGAAAATAAATGTTTAAACCAGTAAAACATTAAGAAGATTGCTATGCAATGTTTGCTTTAGTGGAAGCTTTGTCAGATTGGGCTGAAGAGGTAGCACACTGCAAGCTCAATTGTAAGAGTTCGAACAAATCAGGTGTCCCTTTAATCCAAGCAGTTGTCACACTGCAGTAGCCAGTTTGAGCAATCAAATGCTTCATATATATTTGCACATGCATAGAAAAGCACTATAGAAAGGGCACATTACTCCCTGTCACTTCACACTGGGGCCGGAGCACCATACGCCGACCACATTGATCTGTTGTGCCAGAAATAGGAATGCTATGTAAATAACATGATTTCATATTCTGCTACTAGAGGTCACTGTGATAGCGCTTTATCTTGGGAAAGCGGCAATGAGTTTTGGCCGAGGGGCAGACGGTAATTTTTTGGGGGTGGGAGGACGACTATGCCAAACAACTAGTTAGGTTTCCCATTCAAAAGGCGAAAACAGAGTATAGGGTATACTTCAATTTACACTACAGCCTTGTGTTTTACTTTGCAAATTGTTGCTTCCAATGATTACAACAGAACTAATAAATGGCACAAGGCTGTATGTTAAGCCATGCGGCCTTTGCCATCATCTGGGGTCATGGCAGGTTTGCACCGTAATGTACCTATTCCTGTATTCATGCAATTATGTGAAATTGCCAGCAACAATATGTATACAACATTTTTTATTGAGACATGATCTACACTGGTCATGAGAATGGAGAATTTGGACAAGGCATTGATGAGGTTCAACAGGATGAACAGTCCTCACATCCAAGTACCCAGGTCTGAGCTACTCTCAGTGAACAAGGGCACACAAGGATATTGTAGACGGGTGTGTAATTCAAAGAGACCATTCTCCATAAAGTACTGCATACATAGTGAAAGGCTCGTTCTGTCCTTCTCATATGGCCGCTGCAATCAGTATGGTTTCCCCTAGCACGGCTTCTAAATACATTGTATTGTGCCACAAACTTGACAGATATTTTACTCCAACTCGAACCATCCTGTACTTGCTTTGGAGAACGAAGATGCTGATTATTAAAAATTCATATACCGTACATTCATGACTTTACCTGATGATGTATGCTGAAAAGATCCAGAAAAACAAAGCATATTTTCTAATTCTTCATTGTTAGATTGAGAAGGATCTTAAATGATGTTTTAGCTTCTGGCAAAAAAAGGAAAAGAAAAAGAAAAAAAATGTGATGAAAAATGTGATGAAAAATACAAAACACATAAAAATCATTTACAATTGTCAGGAATATGTAAAACTTGATGAAATCCTAGAATAAAATGAAAATGGGAGCTTTTGACACAAATATGAGATGATAATACAATAGCAAGCACCATCATTGAATGCGTTGAGCAGATGGTGTTCACAAGTGTTTACAACATGTCGTTTTTGTCACAACACAAAAGGCACCAAGAAGGGCTGCTGTGTTGAAAAGTGGTCAATAAGGTCATTTTGTGTTGATCTTTTTGTGTATACTAGTCTTTTTGTACATATACACAGCTTTCCAATTTGATGATCCTGGATTCAGTTGCATATTCAGTGTAATTGACTATCAGTATGGTGAAAATGATCACTTCCATTGTAAAACTTTACAAAAAACTGCATAAATTACAAAGTAGAAACTGTATGCACTTATGTGGTAAATTCTACATACTACCAAAATGTAACAAGTTCACTATTTGTCAATGTTTGCATTTCCTTGCCATATATTAGCCAGAGAACATCTTCAGCTCCCCGTGTAGAGAGCCCATCACATCAAGCAATATGTGTGGATTAATTTGCAAAATGTGTGGCTGCAGAAGTTACAATCTGGGAGATCTGTTGATTTTGGCGGGCCACATTAGCACACCACGTCACCATGCACACACTGAGTTGAATTGAACTGGCCACACTGGCCTTTCTGCTGTTTCAACATTAGCCAAACGAACTTCAATATTTACATCCTTTACTATCAGAACATCAAGCCTGCATTGCCTCTTTTGTGTTATCAGGGCTGAATGAATTATTCTCCCTGGGAAGGAAACATTTAAAATTCTCACAACAACAAGAAGCAGATAGCAACCAAGCAACAGATGCCAGCTATACTATCAAACTGCACTTGTTAAAAGATATGTCAATTAGAATGAAGCACAAGCCATGGAACATGAGACATCTGTTTCTGTCCTGTTGACTGCACCTGTTTGTAAAATCACAAAAGAGCTGAAGTGTTAGTAAAAAGGATTGTTATTAACATGTTTCGATGAAGGCAATAATGTGTAAGTGCAAAAAGCCAAACGATCTTACGTAGTTTCCTAAAACAAATGGGACATGGTATTTGCAAGAACATGAATAAAATCATGATCATGAGCTGTAATGGAAAGAAATAGGCAGATCTGTAACTCAACTCCATTTTGGTACCTCAAAATTGAAATGCACATAAACAATGGAATATATTATCCCTTTTTAACGTCAGCAGTTCTAGGCTGCATTTTCAGTGGATTTTTCTGTTCTTAAAACTTGAGGTAGGTCAGGAGATATTATCCTTTTCCTCCTAGAGGCTAAAATGTCCGCATAAATTAATGTGGTTTTCTTTTGACCTTTTATTGGACTGTCACTGCTGTATCACTCAGCACCAAATAATAATAATAATAATAATAATAATAATAATAATAATAATAATAATAATAATAATAATAATAATAATAATAATAATAATAATAACAATAATAATAATAATAATAATAATGGCTCATCAGTCATACAATCAATACAAACAGATACATACAAAGTCATAATGGTAGTACTGTTCTGCACCATATTGGAATCTGTGCCATTTCGGAATATCCCCACAACGTCTAGCGCCATATGATAATTCTGATATGAATACACATTAGAGTAGATCTGTGGAGGAAATTCTGATCAAATGAAGTTACGCTTCATTGCACAGTGTCAGTAAGCAGACAAAGTCTGAATCAAAAGTTCGCAAGAGTACCTGTAGAGCGCTCGAACATGCATATGAACTGAGTGCTGACTCCCATCAGAAGTTATCACAGGTGGTGCTTGGTTGCATCAAAAGTTATCACAGACTGTACTTAAAGTTAAGGCATTTTCTGAGTTCAATAGAGCAGAAATTGACTCATCACTGTGTCACATAAAGCACCCTTAAATGTCTATTCAATAGGATGTGTAGCCACCATGGTTGTCAATGCACTGTTGGCAGCGTTTTCGCATGCTGTAGACGAGCTTTCTCACAAGTGCCTGAGGTATACTGTCCCACTCCTCCAGAAAATAACGCCGTAGATCTGCGAAGTGTGAGTAAGGACCCATCTTCTGGTACACATTTCTTTTCATATGGCTCCATAGGTGCTCAATCGGGTTGAGGTCAGGTGAGCATGCTGGCCATTCTATCACCTCAACACTTTCACTATCCAGGTAATCACGAACCACAGCTGAAACATGTGGCCTGGCATTGTCGTGCATCAGCATGAAATTGTCTCCAATGGCACCCGCATATGGAATAACATGGGGTTCCAGGTCATCTGTCTTGCCATTAGCAGAGATGCCCGCCCACACCATGATGCTGCCCCCTCCGTATGCAACTGTGGGCTTAACACAACAAGCAGCGTGTCTCTCCCCTTGCCATCTCCATGCACGAACACGTCCATCACTTCTGTGGAGCGAAAAGCGACACTCATCAGTGAAGAGAACATTGCTCCATCCTGCATGTGTTGTATGGACATGTTCTCTTGTCCACTGCAACCGAGCAACCTTGTGACGTTGGGTAAGAAGAGGCTTTTGCACCATGCTCTGGGACCTTAAACCAGCAGCATGCAGTCTGTTATGAACAGTCTGGGTGGACATGTGTCTTTGGTGAGGATTGGCTCTCTCCAGCTGGCTCTGAATATCAGGACCTGTGTGGCTCCTACTCCTCAGTGCTGCATTGACGATGAAACGGTCTTGTTGCCTGGTGGTCAGCTTTGGCCCTCCCGGGCATGGTAAATCTGCAACATCATATGAGTTTTGGTATTTTTTTCAACAACTCATTGATGGATTTGTGGTTCACACCCATTGCCCGTGCGACAGCTCTGCAACTTTTACCAGCTTCAATGCGACTTATGGCTCCTACCCTGTCCATTTTGGATAGCCTTGGCATGGTGATGTTCACAGTTTGAACAGTGATGGCGAATCCATAACTGACAGAAAAAAAACCATGCCTTTATACCCATGATTGGCACAGTTTCTGGCCACATTACACAGGTATGGTGAGAAAAAACAATGGTCAGGAGGGTCCTAACAGGGACAGGAAAACCACACATGATCCTTTCTGCGAAGTGCACTTTTTGACTTTGTGGCACATTCAGCCCTTGTGCAGTCAAGCATGGGCTCCAGCTCTGCTCATCTTTACACATGATGTAATCATAGGATTATGCTACCCATACATGTGTGTATCTTTAAATTACCTAAAAAAAGGAGGGTACACCATTAAATTATTTAAGCGGAGGGTTATTAATTTTGTCTTGTTTATCAAAAGATACATTTTTCTCTGGTACTTCACATTCCATTAAGCTTATCGCTGGATGAAAATTTCAAAGTCCACGTGACCACGACCTTTGACCTTTACAGGTCGCATGTAAATTGCAAACATGTACAGTGTTACAATACCCTCAATTTAAGCCCCACATGAACCAAAGCAGATGAAAATTGACCAAGTTATGGCATGATGAACCTTTCAAAGGGCCAAATGACCTTTACCTTTGCCCTTCAGAGGTTACATGTTCTCACAAAAGTAAGCAGAGTTGCAATACATACATTTTGAGTCCAACATGATTACTATTGGATGGAAATTGGCCGGAGTTATGGCTGGATGAAACTTTCAGAGGTCCAAATGACGTTGATCTTTAGAGGTCACATGTATGTTTCAAAAATTGCATTGTTACAATGGCTACAATTTTGGCCCATGATGATGAAAATTTGATAAAAATTGGCCAAGTTATGGCTAGAAAAAACGCACTATCGAACGTGGCCTTTGACCTCGAAATGAACGTTGACCTTGATATGACATCTACCTGAACCTTGACCTGTAAAATGACATTTTGACTTAAAATTGACCTTTGTCCCTGACATGACCTTTGACCTTGACATGTCTTTAACATTTGAGATGACCCTTGTCCATCTATGATGGAATCCCGTACACACATCAACTGTAGCATATTAGATTTTGAAGATTTGAAACTGATTAGCCCTCATTTGCACAATTTTGAAAAGCAGGACCTTTCATTACAAAAGGGCGAGACTTCATTTTTAGAAGTATAATTGTGCTAAGTTTGGAGTTTCCATGCATAATACTTTTCAAATGAAATGTCGGACAAATTTTCCTGTTAAGAAAGAAAGAAAAAGTAAAAGAAAGAAAGAAAGAAAGAAAGAAAGAAAGAAAGAAAGAAAGAAAGAAAGAAAGAAAGAAAGAAAGAAAGAAAGAAAGAAAGAAAGAAAGAAAGAAAGAAAGAAAGAAAGAAAGAAAGAAAGAAAGAAAGAAAGAAAGAAAGAAAAACAGTATGTCTGTGTTGGCACACAGACATAGTTATTTCCTAAAGAAATATTGATACATCATCCATTTTAGGCCTTTTTAAAACTATTCCAGCATATGCAGAAATAGTAGTATGGCCTGCTAAAGCATAGAATACTGGCAAAAATTTGCAAGTCAATGGCGTAAGATTGTTCCCAATTCCTGAACAGGGATATACCTGGAGATCTTTGCAGTCCCAACTGCAACATGTTGTGAGTCAATATGATGAAAGAATGATATGAAGCCAAGAACGCTGTATCTAAACTGCGTACGAAAACTTCCATATAACCTTGTCAAGCACAGAAAGAAGAATAATTAGAAATTACGGGAGTGTATCCCTCCTCCTGTGAGCATGAAAACTACATCAGATCTTGTTCCATGATAGGTGATACCGGTATATGATCGTCAAAGGTACAAACTATTTGCTCATCACAAGGCTCCTGTGGAACCTTTTTTGTGCCAACAGATGGTCCTTATTGTTTTGTTCCTCGCATCATAAAGAAAACCGTGTCAATCATCAGGAGTGAGACCAGCCCTGTCAACTTTTCATTTTAACCTGCACTGTGCTTTGCTATTCTTTCTTACTTGTGACTAGCCCCTCTACACGTCTCCAATTGCGTCCAATTTCTTGCAACTGTTTCTTCCAGGTACAATATAAGGTAGGAGCATACTGCTGGCATAGTTGTGGAAAGTCTTTTATTCTGTTAGGGCAAGCATCTGAACTATAGCTGACACATCCAGAACTTCGGCCTCAACAAGAGATGGATGTTTCTGTATTGTCCTTTCTATTTGTCTTCCCTTCTCGCAAGAGGGATTAATATAGGGCATGCCCTTTTCCCTATTGCTGTGTATGATTATGTTGTGGACTTTTCTTTGTACATTTGACAATAAAATGTGTTTAAACCAACAGGAAGTTGTTACTATGTAATGTGTCACAGTTCAAGAGCAGATACTTCAAAGATTAGACTTTTGTCCATGCATAATATGTTTATTTTGGATACCTCTGCTAACAACCCTCAGGTGCATAGACCACCACTGCCTTTAGTGGTTTAATACAACAAATCTAATAAACCAGTGACTGTCTGACATATACTGCAGCTTTCACATTTGTCAGTGGGAAAAAACAAAAGCAAAAAACCCTAGCAAGCTATCTATGCAGACTCCTACTTTAAAGCAGTTACACTTCAGACTATATAGACTCATTTTCAAAAAGGTGTCCATGTGACCTTGAAAATAGGTCAAAGTCGCCCATCTACAATCCCAACCTAGCTGGTAATTTGGAACATAAACAAGCAAAATTCCAACCTCCTGCGTCAAATCTTTGCAGAGTTGCTGCATGCGTGTCAATTTTAGATGACATGCCCACGTGACCTTGAAAAAAATGTCAATGTCACCCATCTGCAATAACAAGCACGATCATATGTAGGAACATCTTCACATAAAATTTCAACTTCCAAAGTCAAATCTTCCTTGAGTTATCACGTCCACATTAATTTTAGACAAAATGCCTAGGTGACCTAAAAAATAGGTCAAGGTCATACATCTGGAATTACAAGCAAGGTCTTACAAAACTATACATAGAAACATAATCACATAGAATGTCAACCTCTTTAAGTCAAATCTTTCTCGAGTGCATTTGCTGTGATTTCTAAAAAGTGGCCACGTGACCTTGAAAATAGGTCAAAGTCACCCATCTACAATCCCAACCTAGTTCATATTATGGTACATAATTATGCAAAATTTCAACCTCTTATGTCAAATCCTTGTGGAGTCTTTGCGTCTGCGTCAATTTTACATGACATGCCCATGTGACCTTGAAAAGTAGGTCAAGGTCACTCATCTGCAATCCGAACCCAGTTCATAATATTATACATGATCGTGCAAAATTTCAACCTCTTAAGTCAAATCCTTGTGGAGTTATTGCTTCCGCGTCAATTTTACATGACATGCCCATATGACTTTGAAAAATAGGTCAAGGTCATACACCTGCATTATAAGCAAAGCCTTAAAAAAAATTACATAGACACATAATCACACAAAATATAAACCTTTTTAAGTAAAATCTTTCTCGAGTGGAATCTGCAATGATTATTAAAAGTAGTCACGTGACCTTGAAAATAGGTCAAGGTCACCCATCTTCAATTCCAATCTAGAAGATAATTTGGTACATAATCCTTCAAAATTGCAACCTCAAAAGTCAAATCCTTGCGAAGTTATTGTGTCGGCATCAATTTAACATGACATGCTGATGTGACCTTGAAAAATAGGTCAAGGTCATCCATCTGCAATCCCGACTTAGTTCATATTATGTTACGTAATCATGCAAAATTTCAACCTCTTAAGTTAAATCCTGGCGGAGTTATTGCGTCCGCATCAATTTTACATGACATGCCCACGTGACCTTGAAAAATAGGTCAAGGTCACCCATCTGCAATTCCAAGCAAGGTTTTATATAGGACCATCTTCACAAAAAAAATTTGAACTTCCAAAGTCAAATTTTTCTCGAGTTATCGTGTCCGCAATGCACACAACAATGTGTTGAAGAACAAGAACAAGAAGAACAAGAAGAAGATGAAGCAGAAGAAACAGACGCAAAAACAATATTGCACGGGGAGACATAATATTACAAATATAATCCTTCCAGTTAAGATTCTCATTGATAGTAAGACCTCAAAATTCAATGACATAAGCTTTTCTGATAGGTTCCTAACTGATATGTAAATATAAATGAAAATTTAGGGTTCGCCGAAGGAAATGGAAAATCAGGAATTTTGTCTCAGAAATATTAAATGACAATTGATTTGCATAGAACCAATCAGGTATCTTCCTCAGTTCCAGGTTAACACTGCCAGAAACATTTCCATCATTGATATCATCAACAGTTTAAAAGACACATGAGGAATTTATTAATGTGGTATTAACCGCATATAATATGGATTCAAATTTGAGGGAGGCCGTCACTAAGTCATTGATATAAATAGTAAATAGGATTTGATCAAGGGTTGATCCTTGGGGTACCACAGTCTGCGTAGGTAAAGTGATGGAGCAGATGTCATCAAATTGTACATATTGGGATCTTCCTTGTAAATAACTTTTAAACCAAATCAGTGTGGTGCCAATGACTCCATACAATTCAACTTTTTTAAAAATAAAGTTGTCGCATTAGTGCAATTTGCCTCCAAGAAACTAAGGTAGAAGGCGACAATCCTGATGAAAGGATTATGGGAAGAGAAGAATGAGTACAGATGTTGATAGACTACCTTTTCCAGGACTTTGGGCAAAGCAGGTAGGAGCGATATTGGTCTATAATTAATCAGAAGATTCATCGTCCTTTTTTCAAGATGAGCAATACGTTAGCAATCTCTAATTTGTCGGGGAATATTCCGGACTTGATGGACTGGTTGATCACTAATGTTAGGGAATCAGAAATAATTACAGTGATTCTCTTCAGTAGTTTCATGGAAGAACCATCATGCCCGGCACTAGACTTGGGTTGAAGTTGTTAATAAGTAGCAAAATGTCATGGAGAGACACGGATGAAAATGAGACTAAATGGTCTGGATGTTCCGCAAGATAGGTAGAGAAGTGAGGAAGGTTTACAGTTCTGATTTTAGCGGGTAACTTAGGGCCAATATTGTGAAGAAAATGTTGAATCTTTTGGGCGATTTTGACTTTGTCAGTAACTTTTGTATTAGTCATTTTAAAAAAGCAGTGGAATTCTTTTCTATTTTTCTGAAGTTTACGGATTGGCCAAAGTATTTTGTATTGTCTTTGAATTGTGAGAATTGACTATGGTAAAATTTTGTAAAGTTCCCCGATAAATTTATCAATTTTTTTATTATATGTGTTAAGGTTTAGCTTATGAGTATGATAATCAGTTGAATCTTGATTGGTGCATTTTGGTTAATTACTCGAGAATCCCAACACACAAAGTACTTATGTAATATTAGCTGAAACAGACTCGATATACACATACATGCCACAATCTAAAATAAGGACACGCATATAGTCTAAAAAAAAAACCTAACAAACAGCATTTAGCCCAACATGTTTAATAATTTCAAGTAAAAATCATATATGAATAGCATATGAGAAAGAAAAAGTAACAGTGTTTTAATTTTGAAATGTCGAAATCTTAAGATAACACCAAAACGTGATAAAGACTTATCGCCAAAAGTTGAGACAAAACATAGCCTACATAGTCAATGCTTAATGTCTAAAGCCGAGACAAAAATAGCCGAAATATTAAAATTAGACACTGTCATTACCATATCCAAACTGCAGTCCTAATGAAACAAATCCAAGTCAAATCTTACCAAAGGCAATAATGCTTGGTATTAATTGCTGAATCACACAAATTTACAGCTCGTCTGTACCCAAAGGGGTCCAAAACGTACGTGCAAAGGTCCAAAGGGTCAAAAAAGCCATGTCTACTTTTAACATGACAAGAATGCAAAAAAATTGTTTAAAATTATAGGCCTATTTCAGTAAATTGGCTTGAACAGGTGCAACATTCATGTGCATATAGGACCGTACAATTCATGAAAAGGGACCAAAATGTGTAGCAAATCAGATAATTCAATCAAGCGTGTCCATTTGAACAAATCTGTTAGAGACCCACTGAATGAGCACCAAATTCCACCAATTTTAAAGCCAATCTGACTGACAGTTTCGGAGAAGTCAAAAATGTGAATAATCATTAAAGTGCCCATTGAGTTACATAGTAATCACTACAAAAAGGCTGCATTTACCAGTTACTTTCCGAATTTTAAAAAGAATCAGGTAAAATCAGGACCGCCTCCTCCTGAACAGCTTTGTTTAACCCATCCACAAAGAACATATCCAGCAAGTTTCCGCTTAATCTGAGTGACGATTCTGGCGAAGAAGTCGAAAATAGTAAAAACACACAAAAAATCACAAAAATATATAATAAAAATGGCTGCGTGACCTGGTAAACAAATTCAGGACTAAGAGTCCCAAGAAGTGTTCCAGTGTTATATCAAATCAATCGGGTGAGCAGTTTTGGTGAAGATTTTTTTCAGATTTGCCCCCCCCCCCACCCCCACCCCCCCCCCCCCGAAAATAATACAAAATCTAAAACATCACTTAAATGTGACCAATTGAACAAACTTGATAGAGACCCACCCAAGGTATATTGCCGCCAATTTTGAAGTGAATCTGACAGTTTAGCAGAACAAGTCAAAAATGTGAAGTAGCATTAGAATGACCATTGACTAAAAATGGTAATCAATAGCAAAGGTGCATTTAACAATAAGTGCCCAATTAAAACAAAAATCTTTAAAATCAGAAATCCACAGCTTTGCCTCCTAGTTAACAACTTTGTTTGACCCTCCCACAAGGAACAAATCCACCAATTTTCAGCTTAATCTGATTGGCTGTTCTAGAGAAGGAGTCGAAAATAGAAAAAACCATACAACAATACAAACAAAATTGCAGCGCCAGCTTCTGAACAAATTCAGGACGACTGAGTCCTTAACGGTGTTCCAGTATGATATCAAAGCAATTGGGTGGGCGGTTTTGGAGAAGAAGATTTTCTTTTAAGGTTTGCATCCCACCCCCACCCCCCAAAAAAATAATAAAAAAAAAAATAAATAAAAATAAAAATCAAAAAAAAAAAAAATAACTGGAGCACAACCATTTGAACAAACTTGGAAGAGACCGACCCCAGGTACGTTGCCATCAAGTTTGGAGTGAATCTGACGGACGGTTTTGGAGAAGTCAAATATGTAATTGTGGACAGACTCATGGACAGACAGACGGATGTCTCTAGTAGGTTCCACTTATGTACTAACAGTGACCGTAGAGTGAGTGTTTAAGGCAACTGACCATAGTCACCTCTACACCCAAGTGGAGGAGCTAACAATAAATGATAGTTTCTGAATGTAGAGAAGCTAGAGAAAATCTCTGGGTGGGTTAAAGTTAACTTCACGGCATACCAACTATCGACTTATCACCACTTCTATGATAGCCCTACCTAAATCTATAGATTAATATAATCTATTAGTGTCTTGGGATGAGTATTGTATTTTGTCAGTATTGGTCCATATCTATGGAAACGTTTCAACACAGTTTAATATACCTTTTGGTGTCATAGGTTTTGTGACATAGTTTTTTTTCATCAATATTCCTCACAAATTCACTCATTTGTTATATGTTTCTGCTAATGCGTAAAACCAGACCAATGACCACACTATAGACGGACGGATGGATGGACGGACGACGGACAACAGACAATCCCAAAAGCTAAGGTGACAAGCCACCTGAGCTAAAAAATTCACAGGACCACCTGGTGAACACATTAAGAGCAAGGAGTCCCTAGGGCTGTTCCTGTGTGATATCAAAGCAATAGGATGAGCAGCTTCACAGAAGAAAATTTTTTAAAGATTTGCCCCCCCCCCAAAAAAAACCATACCAAATTCAAAAATCAGTGTAACGTTTAAACAAACCTGCTAGAGACCCACCCAAGGTACATTGCCACCAAGTTTTAATCAAGCTGACCGACAGCTTCGCAGAACAAGTCAAAAATGTGAATTAGCATTAAGATACCCATTGACTTACAGTAATTAAAAGGGAAAGGTGCATTAAGGAATAAGTACCAAAGTTTTAAAAAAATCGTTAAAAATCAGGAATCCGCAACGTTTCCTCCTTGTGAACAATTTTGCTTGACCCTCCCACATGGAACATAGCCACCAATTTTCAGTTTAATCTTAGTGACGGTTTTGTAGCAGAGGTCGAAAATAACAAAAACACACACACAAAAATCATAAAAAATAGAGAATAAAAATTGCAGTGCCACCTGGTGAACAAATTCAGAACTAAGAGTCCCTAGGAGTGTTCCTGTGTTATATCAAAGCAATTTGGTAGGCGGCTTCACAGAAGAAGACTTTTTTTAGATGGCCTTTTAGATTTGCCCCCTCCCCCCAAAAAAATAAAAATAACGGCCAAAAAAAATCACTAGAGTGTGATTAAGTGAACAAACTGATTAGACACACACCCAAGGTGCATTTCCACCAGGTTTCAAATGAATCTGACTGACGGTTTCATAGAAAAAGTAAAAACAGAAAGTGACTTAACATTACAATGCTCATTGACTTAGATAGTATTCAATAGGAAAGATGCTTTTATTTATTAGAACCCAAATTTTAAAAAAAATGTTTGAAATCACTTATCCGCAACATTGCCTCCTAGTGAACAACTTTGTTTGACACACCCACAAGGAACATATCCACCAAGAATTAGCTTAATCTGAGTGAGAGTTCTGCAGAGGCTGAAAAAAGCAAAAACACCCAAAAAGTTATTAAAAATAGACAACACGAGGACTGTGACAGTTCTGTGCTCAGCTGACTAAGTGGCCCTATGAAATTGGAGATAAGGTCAAGGTGACTGACCTATTCTGAATCTAACTTTCATACAGGGCCATCCCTATTTGCAAGATCAAAGTCACAGTACAAATAGTTCTCATGTTATCATGTGACCAGTAAAATTCATGTCAGTGGCCCTGGGACCTTGAGAATGTGGTCAAGGACACTAATGTACAGTTTCAATCTTTCCTAAACAGAGGACCACCAACAGGTTCAACATCAAAGTCCTTCCTTCCACAGTTCTCAAGTTACAGTGTGAAAAGTAAAATTTGCGTAAGTGTCTGGGTCCCAGTGACCTGAAGAATGAGGTAAAGGTCACCAGTGTACTGTTTAAGTCTGGCCTTTGCTCAAGACAACCATCATGTTCAACATCAGGGTCCAAGTTCAAATAGCTTTCGACTTGTCAGGTGAACAGTAAAATTTGAGCAAGTGGCCTTATGACCTTGGGAATGTGGTCAAGCTCACTCATCTACTGTCCAAGTCTGGACCTCATTATGGACAAGTAGCATGTGCAAAACGAATATCTTAGTTTTAATAGTTCTCAAATTACCATATAAGCAGTGAATTTCATGCACCTCGCCCTGTGACCATGGAAATGATGTCAAGGTCATTCACCTAGTGTATATGTATCACCCTCATACCCAAAAGTGCCCCTGTGCAATTTCAAAGAAATTGGCTGAGTATATACATGGACAAAGACTTTTGAAAATTTGACCAAAAAAAAGAAATAATAATAATAAAAAAAAGGCCAAAAATGAGTGGACAGTGACCATTTGAACGAACTTGGTAGATGCCTACCCAAGGAACACCCCCAACAGGTTTGAAGTGAATCTAGCTGATGGTTTTGCAAAAGCAGTCAAAAATTGTCAATTGGCATTGCAAACCCTAATGACTTTGCAACTGCCATTGATGGCAATCAATAGGCACATAAAATCAAGACGAAAAATTCCTCAAAAACCCAAAAATCACTGGACCATGAAAAAACCTGATAAAAAACCACCCAAGACACACACCCACTAAAATTGAAGTGAATCTGGCGAACGGTTTTTAGATGAGGTTGAAAATGTAAGCTAACATTGGAATTCCCATTCATTTACATAGAAAACAGTAGAAATGTATGCATTAACCAACAACTACCCGAATTAAAAAAAAAAAATTAAAATCTGGGATCCACAGCAACGCCACCTGGTGAAATAAGTTGTGTGACCCTTCCACAAGGAACAAATGCACCATGTTTCAGTACAATCTGAGAGACTTTTTTGGAGAAAAAGTCGAAAATAGCAAAAACGCACCAAAAAAAAAAAAAAAGATAGGAAAAAATCGCAGCGCCATCTGTTGAACAACTTAGGGTCTGGGGGTCTCTAGAAGTGTCCTCATACAATTTCAAAATAATTGGCCAAGCGGTTTCTGAGAAGCAGATTTTTATTAGATTTCCACCCAAAATAAAACAAAACAAAACAAAAAAAAAAAAAACAAAAAAAAACAAAAACAAAAAAAAATCATTGAAAATCCAAAAATCAATGGACCTTGACCATTTGAGCAAACTTGATAGAGACCCACCCAAGGCACATCCCCACCAAGTTTGAAATAGATCTGGCCAGCAATTTTGGAGAAGAAATAAAAAATGTGAACTGAGAACTGACACAAATTTGAGAGAAATTACCGTCTTTTTGTCGGAGGATTGATAGTGCTGGCAAGGGAAATATCATCAAACAATTGTTTTCCTATCTATTTCATGTGCAATATGATTTGTACAGAATCAGAAAAATCTCATCATCCTAGGTCAGCTGGGGATGGGCACTTTATACTGCCTTTTCACGTAAAATAAAGGATGGCCATAGGTACTAACTGAGAATTAATAGTTAGGGTCAAGATCAGATGGAATCTCAGTAGAGGGCTCTGTAGGCAGGTGAGCCAGGTCTGTGTATTTTTATCACTTTCTACTGTAATTTGCTCCTTAATGACTGTAAATCGGCTGTAGTTAGAAACATCAAACTCCCTGTGGTAAATCTTCACATATATTATAAGGATAATCACCTAACTTTATCACCTTAATAGTCCGGCAGACGTTTGGGTTCACCTGACAATATTTTGTACAGTTTTTTATGCTTCATTTATGACTACTGGTCACACAAAGTCAGAAAATGACATCTTGTCACCTTTGAGCATTTTAAAAATTATTGATGGTCTTTCATTTAGCCCTCCCCCTACCCCCATATTTGCTTTTTTTTCTCTCCCAATAGATACCACAAAGCAAAATAAAATTGTTTTCTATACTGTGACCTTGAAGCAACCTTGACCTGCACCTGTTAATTGTCCATTAGTTTGACACTTTTGTTGTTTTTTTTTCTGTTTTTGTACATGTATATGGCACAGATGTAAAACAATAGTACATATAGTATTATCCTCGAAATTCTCTTCGACTTTGAACTTGGTCATGACCTTGATAGGCATTCAGTCTTCAAAAAGTTGGTTTCCAGCCACTTATGAATTTTCGTACTATGGCAAATCATGTTTGATATGTTTGCAGGTGAAAAGGTAGTGGCTGGCAAATAAGTTTTCTGTTTCGTACAGGTAAACAGTTGCGGTAGCTGATGAAGCAATCAGTAATGTAAACAGGCAGCATATAGGTTTGCAGTACTTTTGAACTACTTTTAACCTCGGCACATAAAGTGCTGGAGGGTATTGTCGTCCCCATCCATCCCTCAGTCCGTCCATATTGTCAACGTTACCATGTTACTTCAAAAAGTATTCACCGTAGTTGTACCAAATGCTTGACACAGAAGCACCTTATAATGGAACAAGTTCCTATGAAAATCATCTGCCTCTTGTTTTTTTAAAACTTTTCAGGAAACTTTTTTTTTTTTTATTTGAAGGCCGCCAGAGTGGCATCAACCCTGACGACATTACTGCGATATCTTAACAAAAAACTGACTGCAGCTTTACCAAATTTTCGTCAGACATGCATCCTATGATCGACCAGGTTTCTGTAAAAAACCAGCAGGTTCTGATAATATTTTACCTTTTTATGGAACGTTTGATGTATTTATTTCAAAGCCGTCTGAGTGGCGTCAACCCTGACGACGTAACCGCCATGTCTCAAATCTTATTGACCGCAGCTATACCAAATTTCTATCCCAGATGTATCTTATGATGGACCAGGTTATTATTAAAAAACAGCTTCCTCTGATGATTTTTAAAGTTTTTAAGAAACTTTTGATGTAATTATTTAAAGGCTGTCTGAGTGGCGTGAACCCTGATACCGTTACCGCGATATCTCAAAAATACTGACCACAGCTTTACTACATTTTTGTCAGAGATGCATCTTATGATGGAACAAATTCCTATTTAAAACCAGCTTCCTCTTTGTATCAGTATAAACATTTTTACTTTAAAGTATTTATCTTTAAGGCCATCTGAGTGGTGCACAAGGGGAAGACGTTACCATAATATCTCAGCAAGGATCCAATAAAGCTTCACCATTTTTGCAGCCATGCATATTATAGTGGACCCCATTCCCATTGAAAACCAGCTTCCTCTTATTATTTTTAAACTTGTTATGAAACTTTTGAAGCATTATATGATGACCGTCTGAGTGGTGCACAGTACGACAGTCTCTGTCACCAGACCTTCCACAAGAACACATCCAAAATTGCTCCTCTTTTATTTCATAGACAACAATATGGAAATTGTGTGTAATGTACTGTATTGCGAAATCTCATAAAAAAGCAGAATTGAGGAAAACAAGTTGGCACAGAGGGTAATCTGTTCTCTCAACACTAATTTTAATGAGCTAATTATGGCTTGAATTTTTGCTTGCAGGTTGGCATGTGGCACAGTAACTGTAGAAATGAGTAAGACTGATGCTAAATCTGAATTTTTTCTGCAATCTAACTTTATTTATTTATTTATTTATTTATTTATTTATTTATTTATTTATTTATTTATTTATTTATTTATTTATTTATTTATTTATTGTGAATTTTACACCAAAGAAAAATAGTATTTTTAAACATAGATATGTATTTCGGATTTCAGAATTTATTGTCAGCACATCCTAGTCTCTACGAAAATATTCTGTAACAACTCTATAAGGGCTTTGTTATATATTTAGAGTTGATCTTTAGTTGAGTTGAACCCTTAGTTTTGCAGTCTATACTGTCTTTTCCATTTTACTTAAAGGTAGAACAGATAGCTCTTTTCATTTAAACTTTTGATGAAATTCGTTTGCGTCCGTCTGTTAGACTTTTTTACATTTTCCACTTCTAAAATGCGCTGCCGGGAATGTTTTGATTTTGAAAATGGATGTTCTGTAGGTGCTTCTCTAATAAGTTTCAGAAAGAGATGATGAGACAATATGTTCTTATTTTTGATGAATATTTTTACTTTATTTAAATAAAAAAGTTCTTCTCAAAAACTGCTGAGCCAATTGCTTGGATATTGCATGCAAAATCACCCAAATCCACTATATCCAGACTTGCTACAAGATTCCAGGAGACTGGGGCCACAGCTGATAGACAGCGTCCTGGGAGACCCAGAGAAACGACACCTGCACAAGACAGACACATCAGGGTGTCACATCTGCGGAACAGAACTCGACCAGCCACTAGAACTGCACAACAGACACCTGGCAGAACCGATAACAGAATATCCGCCCAGACAGTCCGTAATAGACTACAAGAACACCATCTACACGCCAGGCGTCCTTACAGGGGTCAAATTTGGACACAAGCAAGAAAGCAAGCCCAACGACAATGGGCTTCTGCCCATACTCACTGGACCCATCAACAGTGGAGGGATGTGCTATTCACCGATGAATCCCGCTTCACTCTGTATCATGCAGATGCTAGGACATGTGTTTGGCGACGAAGGGGAGAACGCTACCCAGATGCCTGTGTGCTGGAAACAGATCGATTTGGAGGTGCATCAGTGATGGTATGGGGTGGAATTTCATTCACAGCCAAAACCCAGCTTATCTTCATTGAAGGCAATCTTAACGCTGCCCGTTACAGGGATGAGATCCTTCAGCCTGTTGCTGTCCCTTTCATTAGACACCACCAACTCCACTTGCTTCAACAGGACAATGCTCGGCCCCATGCCGCTAGACTGACAATGGATTTTCTGCAAGGAGAAGGAATTAACGTTTTGCCATGGCCAGCCTTCTCACCTGATATCAATCCCATTGAGCATCTTTGGGACTACCTTGACCAGCGTGTTCGGAGACGGGATCCTGCGCCCACCAACCACCAGCAGCTTCGCCAGGCTCTTCAAGAAGAGTGGGATCGTGTGCCCCGGCAGATGCTGCAGCGGCTAGTGTCATCCATGCACCGACGTTGCATAGCAGTTACAGATGCTGATGGTGGTCACACACAGTATTAGTGGACATGCCAATTTGTGAACTTTACAAATCAATGTTGCCCTGTTTATTGCCAGCTGGTCGCGCCCTCGTTGACAGTTTCAAGTTTTTGTTTTTCACATGTTATGCCAAAAAGACTGCAGAATATGGATCTAATTTGTTTCTGTGATATGAAAGTAACAATAAATATTTAAGTTAAAAAGTTTAAGGGTTGCTTTATTTGTTTGGTTCAGTATACAATATATGTATATATTTTTTTTCTAACTCGTGTGAAAGAACAACATGCAAACGAAGACTTGCCAGTCTAATGTTCCTTATAAGAAGACATTTTATTCCAGTACCGGCATGCATTAGTAGCAAAGAAAGTAAAAACGTAGGTAAAAAGTTTTCCTCAGCACACCTTGGGTACATAACAAAACACACCGAAGAAAGATATTGACTTTGTCCAAATTGTGAAAACAATAGTTACCTTTTAAAGCTGTTGGAATTGGACAGTGTATAATTTGTAATTAGAGAGAATTATTTTAGTAGAGGTGCCAAATGTGTTGCAAAACTATACATCGATTCAGTTGAACGCTTTCTCACTTAAGCTCTGTATGACGTCCACCAAAGGTCTATTGAAATGCATTTTTCTCTGAGCTTTAAGTGCTTTATAATCTGAGAAACGTTTAGTTCATTTTTACTTCAACTTTGACATCTATTAGATTCGTGTATATCAGTTTTGGGCAGTACTGAGTTGAGTCTGGCATTTGGCCTGAGTGCCAAATGGAGTTTCTGGTGTATGGGGGGGGGGGGTTGAAGTGTGCATTTGTGAGGTTCATCTCTGCACTAGATCTGCAGACCTCTAACCCTTAAATGGGTTCCCTTTAATGAGCCTTACAGTTGCCTCAAGTTTTGTCACACTTAAACCAAGTTGGCCAAACCACGGTGTTATGCCAGGGAGCTTTTGATGCACAAACTAGTTGCATGACAAGCAAGGCAACACATACTGCATTACTGAGTCACAAATTAAAGCTGCTGTGGAGCAACATGTTACAGTTCTAGTTACAGTTGATGGGTAAGTCATATTGTTCTTATCTGAACCTGTACTATGAAAATTTGGTAATTATGGTTTGTTTGACAGGTATTCTTCTTTGATATGAAGCTCTGCATTTACAAGCAAAACTTCACATAGCTAATTCATCAATTGCCACGTTCATATTTATTCATTATTATGTGGGTTGTCTTTGCTGAATATTTAGCTTAGGCAAGGAGCCGCTACTCAGAGAGACATGTACCGGTAAAAGGATCCGAAACATGTTGAGTAGTTACCCGCTGAAGACCCTTTAATTTATTTGGGCTGATACAGCCTATGTCAACATTTTTACAGAGGAACGTGTGCAATATAGACAATATTAATTCCATATATTTACAGGTTAGACAGGGACAGGTTAGCTTATGGAGAGTAAAGAGTTCGAACTGCGGAATAGTATATTGACTACTAGGAAGTGGTTCTGGGCAAAAAGACACAAATACAACAAATATGATCAAGAAATAAGAGTCCCTAAAAGCAGTTATAATGTAGTCTAAGGTGTCATATAAGGTTAATATGTTCTCATTGTGGACTCAGGCCAACAATATCAGGGTTGCATGCGACTTATGCAAGCTAAGGGGTGGCAGCCTGAGAATCGCATCAGTATCACTATTTTTCTCTTGCTAACATCAGTCCTATTCGGCAAGCATTTTTTTTCCAGAAAATGAACTGGAGTGAAAATATGAATTCAAGAAGTCATGTAAAATGGATTTTTTTCTTAAGACGCATGAAATTTTTCTAGTATTATTGCTTTGAGTGCCAAAGAACCATTTGTTTCTTGCGTTGAAAAAGAGTACAATCATGTACCAAAATATTAATACATTGGGGAGTACATGTTTGTCAAAAAATATTCATATCTAATTGCTATTACACACATGTCTCCATGCACGTGTTGTGCATACTTATTCATTTTCTGTATATGAACAAATATTTGTGCCATATGTGACCATAGACAGATGCCATTAAATTGCAGACAGAGATATTGTAAAAGAACAACATGCACGTTAACTAATTTCACCAGGGGAATTAGTTGTGTCAGGGAAAGTTGCATTGCATCACATACTGGGGAGTACTAGATTTAGTTTGTGGGGTTGAAATTATATTGAGCTACTAGTTCTGTATGGGCCTCAGTGTAGGAGGCCATGTTTCATGCATATTGATCCCAGCAGGAGGACCACTTCCCACCAAATCAGGTAGTCTCTGTGAACAGCAATACAAGTACTGCTGTTGCTTTGGACATGGCTGCAAACTACCTCATGCATAGGACTCATATGATATCTCATTCCCATTAGTCTGGGGTCTCACCCAGCACAGTACATATTCCTGGGGCACACTGTAATAATCTTGCACTTACTTTGGCAACTGCAATGTCCAGGATTCGATGTGAATTCACTAAAACAGGTCGAAGCGTGGACAAATTTAACTTCAAGAATTAACCAGGAAATAGGGTGAATAGTTGCCTCTCAATGCATTTCATGGGCTGTTTTGTCCTCATTTGTCTGATGTCCGTGTGCTAATGGGCAACAGGTTGTCGAAGAATGTTAACCCACTTTTCTGCGCTCTGAAGGAATTTCTCTCAACGTTTCATCATGGTGTTTCACAGGTGGCCACAAACCACAGTTATAAATCCTTCTATTTTTTCATATTAGCAATTTTTAGTCTAAAAAAATAGCATTTTGGTATTTCAAAATTCCGTGAACGGCCTTTAACAGATAAAAATGTCAAAAAAACATTGAAAGATTCTTGTCATGCAATTCCCAGCTCGTTAATTTGTGATAATTGAAATACAAAATAACACTTCAATGTCAGCTTTATACAGGTGTATGAACTGTGCTCTTGCCAGGGTCACATCATTGTCCTTCCCCACCCTAAAGTTCCCACCTGGCCTGGAAGAAAGTGGACCTATATGACCACCAGTGAAGCAGCAAACCTGACTTAGCTAACTTTATTCAAACAGCAGCAAACCTGACTTAGCTAACTTTATTCAAACAGAAGCTACAGCATGCTGAAAACACAATATTTTCACAATTATGGACTATCTCCGTTGGGTTGTGCAACCAGCCAATCAGAACCGTGGTCTGTAGTCTAATAGACTTATCAAAATTTTTAAAACTTGTTTAACTGAAGCCACAACTTGTTTTCTGCAAAGGATTTGCATTAACTTTACCAATCTTCAATATTAAGGAAAATATGCACTTTTTTGCAAGCAACCTCTAAATCTGAAAAATCAGTTTTTATGACAAATAAAATAATTAATTAAAATTTTGAGGAAAATTATATAATTGCATCCAATCAATTCTTTTCTGTCCAATATGAATACGATATACAATGGGCTATGATGCAAACCCATAATCACTTGCCTGCATGTCCTGCCCTCACAATGAGAGATCAAATAACAATGCCCCACCCTTTAATTTTAACCCACAGTTTGAATATATTGCTAAAATTTTATTAATTTTTAGGAGAAATTGGTGATTTGTTTTACTATTTATGGATTGATTCGTAACATTTGTCTACAAAAAATATGACATCTATCACTGCTGAGGCATTAGTGGGGGATGGGGGGAGTATCAGTTACACCAAGTCAGCATCTAATCCCAGTCATTATGGCAGTACTTTCCTGATATAATCTGAATTATGGCAGACAATGGTTCTGTTTCAGTGTTTAAACATTATTGGCCCATTAAAATTAACAGTTAAAGACCAGTAGGTCTCAGACTAGAGTAGCAGTATTCAGCAAATTATGTTTTTTGGTACTAAAATTATGGAATTTTAACGCACCCATTGTTTGAATATTAGGAGGGCAGTTGGGTGATCCAGCTTCCACAAACCAATAGTGCTATGCCTTTTTTCTGCAGTAGACTGCATAAGTTGTGGCTTATTGACATGGTTTCTGATGTATGTGAACATATTAGAAAGAAAATGACAAAAGTTTGTATAGTTACTCCAATATCATAAATACATATTTGTATTCACAAGTGCTCTAATTTTAAATTTGATAAGCATCCAATTATCAATCAAATTATCAGGCACAAGTGTTTACAGGCAAGTGTTTAAAGGAAGTTAACTTTTTTCCCTTGTTTCACTTTCTGAAAGTCTTACAATTATATGTGGTTGTATGTCGAAGTTCAAATGTTTTGCCACCTATGTACACTAGCTTGGTAAAAGTTATAAAATCTGCAGTTTATAAGTGCTGTCATTCATATCCATGGATGTAAATTGATTCATTTATGTAAAAATAATATGCTGATGAACTCAACAGCTCAATGAAGTCAGCATGCCTGATTTTAGATGATTTACCCCAGTCAAATGACACACATATATGACAAGCTTTTGTCTGCAAAACGAAAAAAAATAAAAGGCAAAAAAATAAAAGGAGGGTGGGGGTGGGGGTTTGGAGAAACAAAACCAAAACCAAAAAACAAAGAAATTTACATTTTACCTGAGATTTGCACAGCTCTACTGACAGGCAATGCACATTTTTTTGTGTTATGCCCAAAATCACTTTGACATGATTTTGTATAAAGAGCTCTGCATATGAATGGAGGCTATAGGCCTACAATGACAATGCCACAAAATTAAAAGTTTGAAACAGAGGGTCACTAAGTTTCATATCAATGGGATTAGCATTATTTATTCATATCATATTAGCATTGTTAATTTCTCATATACACATATGATTACCTGTGTGGTACCTGTGAGGTATCGCTAAATACAAAGAGCTATGGAAGCTAACTATTTACCAAGCAGTCAGCAAATGAGGCATGGCCTGTGCACCGGTTAAATGTCTTGCAGTGAATCCTGTTATTATTTATGCAGTGTGGTTCCACCGACAGGTGCAACATGTCTATGCACAATGATTTGTGACATAAATATGACACTTCATGAATTTTTGGAATATTGAGACTGTTAAACGTGATATTCACAGCCAATCTGTGGGTGTAAATCTTTTTTTCTCTCCTTTCATAAGGTGGCCTGAGGTACACAATACCATAGCCAAAACCATTTGCCTTGCAATCTACAGTCCCAGGACCATATCTTACATGCTCCATCCATGTAAAAGTTGTTAAGATCACTCAAAATTGTCCCGGCAGCTGTCAAAAAGTGCTGACTTCCCATTTTTAACTTGCTTGATGGACGATAATAGAATAACAACATGACCATGTGAGTCCTAATACATACAGAGTTAGCCCTAGTAGGCCACAGACCACAGTTATAAATCCTTCTATTTTTCATATTAGCATTTTTCAGTCTAAAAAATTAGCATTTTGTTATTTTAAAATTCCGTGAACGGCATTTAACAGATAAAAATGTCAAAAAAACATGGAAGGATTTTTGTCATACAATTCCAAGCTCGTTAATTTGTGATAATTGAAATACAAAATAACACTTGGATGTCAGCTTTATACAGGTGTATGAACTGTGCTGTTGCCAGAGTCACATCATTGTCCTTCCCCACCCTAAAGTTCCCACCTGGCCTGGAAGACAGTGCACCTATATGACTACCAATGAAGCAGCTCTGTGATGCAGCAAACCTGACTTAGCTAACTTTATTCAAACAGAAGCTACAACATGCTGAAAACACAGTATTTTCACAATTACTGACTATCTCCGTCGGGATGCGCAACCAGCAAATCACAACTGTGGTCTGTATCCAGGTCATATTTCTTGTGGGGTCCACACCCGGACTTCATGGGTGACGGAGGCAGCAGGACTAATTAATAGTTACCCACAGTCTGTCACATCTAGTTGATGTCTCAGTCAGTTGCTGCACTCCAACTATCCCCGCCCCCTGTCATTGCTCCATCCTTGTGTAATGGGTCACCCATGGGCTAACCCCTTAAAACAAAGGGTGCACTATATACAAAGACTGAAGTAAATCACCCTACCAAATTTAAACTCCCAATTTGAGCATTAACATGGCTGATGAAAAAAATAAAACGAGTGTCAAAAAGATGTCTCCCATCCTCAACCTGTCAATTTGAAAGACACTAGCAAGGGAGAGATGCAAGCTAAACTAAGATAACAAGGAAAAGAAAACATGAAAGTTTAGAATAAAAACTTCTCTGCAAATGTTTCCAAGAAGTTTAAGGAAAAACATTGATGGAAAACTTGGTTAAGCTAAACATGGTAACGAAACGTGGAAAATGGCAGAGTAAAAAACTATGGCTCCACCAATAAATACGGAATGGGAAGAATTTGCACAAATTTGGAAGAACACATAGTCTCAAGCTAAACTCAGACTTTCACCAGACTCTCACCTCTCATATTTCTCAAGAAACAGGAATCTCAAACTGAAACAAGGGTGACAAGCAAGGGGAATATTAAAAAATAGATGATCTAGGTATTTAAAGGATGATATATGTGTGTGGACACCATGTCCGTATAAGTCGATGCTAGATGACAGTACCAAACAAACAGATGAGGGACATGTTCACCACCCAGAAATATGTACAAGGATGAACAGTCTCTGATATGTACAACCTGATGGTGCTACTGGAGGGACGATAATTTTTTCCTCAACAGCATGCATGCAAAAAGGTCTGGTAGTTACAGAGAGGCTCACACAAATGTGTGATATAAACTATAAACACTTAAAATGAGGCATCTACCACATTACCAGGAGGAAGGTCAGCAAATGATTCCTCTGGGGACAATTACAGTGGGGGGATGCTCTACATAATAAAGACATACCCCTCCTCAGGAACATGAGTGTGTATTGTGGCTATTCTTAGAACGGGTCTCCCCGCACGAGCCATAAGAAGGAAGTGCACCCTCCAGTGGGTGAGGTCCCAAATGGAGTGTGGCTAGACAGGGTTAAACGCCCCCTCATCTAAATCAAAATGGATGGCTTTTAGATATGGTGGTGTGGGCATAGGATAAGTCCATAGGGCCAATCTTCGCTGACAAACAAAAATCGGAAGATGGTCGGTGGTCATCATGAGCTCCTATGCCATTAGCTCAAAAAGATGAGCCCTCAAGGCAAGGAACTTTGGCTTCACACGGTGGGCAGTTTCGGACCTTGTCCTTTCTCCTCCTATCTTTTGGGAAGTATGGTTCTGGATCTGTGGATGGGATGTCTTGTAGCTGATGACCAGCCATTGCTTTGTCATTGCTCAGTGCTCTCTCCACTTTAGTTTTCCTTACAACCCCGTTTTCTTTTGGCTGGGCATCTTGGAAATGCTGCCACTTAGCCGCTATTTGACAGGGGTGTCCCTGTGTGACTGGCAGTTGTGGGTATTCCTTCCAGTCTGAAGGTTGGTCATGGTAAAGATGCTCATACGGAGACCAAATCGGTGTTTGGGCACAGGTACAGCGGATTTGGGTTTTTTGCCTGCCTGTCCACAGGCGAAGGGCCTCCCTTACTGACACCCTCACTGACCCACTTTAGGTTCCCTGGACGAATGAGGAATATCCTGAGTCTCTCTCTCAAATGTACTGCAAAGCCCGAATGAACACTGGGGAGTCCTGCTCTGAGTAAAGTGCTGCCTCCCCACAAGACGAGGAAGGAAGCCAGAGACATTCTCCTTACTTCAGAAGTGACGAGCTATGTACAGTCCTGACTGATGAGTGTGGCAGGGAGGAGGGAGGCCTACAATCCACCTGCATTGATGATGTGACAGCTGCTATTGTGGACGGAGCAGAGGCCACCAGATGAGGGGCCAACAGCTGCTTGTAACCCGTTACTGTAAGGGTGGTACCTGACAAGTATTTACTACTGGATTCAGCATCATTGGGTGGACCCTCCAGGGGATAAAAATGGGTATCCTCTCAACATGAAGTGACCAAATCCAGGCCGAGAGGCTCTCGAGGCGGGACAAAGATGGATGCCGGTGTGGACGGACTGACAGAGGTGGCAAGGCTGGAGCCTCTATCCATACTGACAGGGCGGTTTTTTGCCTCCTGCATCCCCTCATATCCTACCAGGTTGGTCAGTTCAAGGGCTAGGAACAGGTTGACCACACTTTCTGCAGTGTTGCAGATTCCTCAAGCACTCTAAGTGCTCGGAATCTGAGGGGAGCGCAGCCGCAGTCTCTTCCTATGTCCATGTTTCACTGTGTTCCAGCACAGAACAGACAACTAGCAGGACTAAGCAAGTTTCTTGCCAATAATGGTATGGTGCCAGGTTCAAAAGTTATTTTAATTAAAGAGTCAGGGTCAGTCTTGTCCTCAAAAGTCACCTGTCTGTCATGCCTTCCAACCAGGCTGCAAGAAGAGAAAAGATATGTTTTACGATTGATTAAATGGCAATTACCTTCATTTAAGGGCATTGTAATCAAACATGAATTGGACAGTAGAATTTGGTTGGTTCGCAATGCGAGGAGAAGTTCATAAATATTATGTCCGCTAATGAATCAATCTCCGTTTTCGAGTGAAGGAAGAGGCCTGACTTTTGTTCGGATCTGCACCCACAGATTCTGACAAAAAAAGGGTTTCTTGGCAGGTGTTCCATGTTTTTTTTCTCACACTGGTAGAAAACCCCTTCTTGTTGATATGAACTTTGGGTTTGTTTCAACCCTTAGCAGGCCATATCAACCCAGGTTGAACCCCATCCTCAGCCTCTCCAGAGTGTGAACCATGTATTTCCACTTCTGGGTTCATTATATTAGGTAGAGTGCTTGAGGTTGGCTTCTTCCAGTGCATTTTATTAGGAAGCCTACTTTGTGCTCTGGCAATCCACACAGGTACAACCTCTCCCCGATAAGGCTTTAGTCTGTCCCAATGTTGAATGCCTATTTCCTTCTGATCCTGAACTCTATAGAGAACTGGTGTCAATTAACTGATTCTAAGGTTCGGGCCTAGCCAATCTGGCTACAATTTTGGGCTTTTCCCAATAAAATGACAGGAATTCAGGATGTTCACGAGAATTCCTGGGGACAAGACCAACTCAGTAGTTCTGAGATTGTTAGTCCATTTCTGGAGTTTTTGCACAACTTGTAAATGTTCTTGTGCTAGGTCATGCACCTCATTCATGGTTTTTTGCAAGTCGAAGGCATATTCACCAAGATTTAATGGTTGATCATCTATGAGCGAGAACTGCACATCGTTTTGGCCAATTTACCTTTCCTAGGAGCATGAGGCAATTGAGTGTGAAACGGGTTACATTTTGAGGCATGATAGGGTATGCAGCCACTAATAAAGGTGTTTGCTAATCCCAATTTCTCTGGTTATGGTGGACATAGCATCTCACCATCTGGAGTAAAGTACGATTAAAGCATTCACCCTCCTCGTTGCTACATGGACGGTAAGGTGTAGTTTGGGTCTTGGTCACTTGAAGTAGTTGGTACATTTGGCACATTAGCTTGCTGCAAAAGTTCCTCCCCTGGTCCCTATGGACCTCTAATGGAGAATCAAATGTAGCCAAAAATTTGTAGATGAAAGTGTGTGCCACTGAGGCTGCACGCTGTTCCACAAGAGCAAAGGCATCTACCCAACGGGTGACATGGTTGATGATTATGCGCAGGTACTTATTTCCGAAATTGGACTGGGGAAGCAAACCAAAAATGTCCATATGGACCCGGTTTATTGATAGGTCTGTGTAGGAGCTCAAATAACCTGTCGGGGCTTCTTGAAACTGCCGACTTCACACACAAACAGCCATAATCTTTTATGTCCTTAGTCATGAGGAACCAACAGGAACTTTGTTTTATTCAGGTGGTCCTTTAACTTATGCCTGAATGGCCTACCACTAGCTGATCATGGTTTAAATGTAGCTCCTCTCTGTGAAGGCAAGCAGGCACCACCAGCAACTCCTCTGTCATATTAGCGAGATCACTTTCCCAGAGATAGTACAAGACCCCAACCTTCATTTTGAAATGAGACCAACACAACCAATGGTGGTGCAGAGCAGAGCTGCTTCTGGCATTTTCTCTTTCAGAGGAGGATTGCATCCATGAGTAGAAAATATGTCAAACTGGGTCAGCTAGCTGTTTTTCCTGAATTTGTGGTGCGTCAATCTATTGAAGCCAGTTATAGGCTTTATGTGGTCCATCGGTGGAAGTACCATCCACTACCACTTCCTCTTCCACACTTCTGATGGCCAGCAGTACTACATAGTCCATCTTTTCCTTGAATCACGCCCATTGATCATGAACTCAGGCACAATTCTTGCACCCACCACGTGGCAGATCCCTCACATGTTGACGCGCCATGTAACAGTTACAACCAAGAGCATCCATTTCTTTGTGACTCATTCCGTCTGCATTGGAATGCTTTCTCACTCACCAGTGTTCGATAACTAAGTAGCATTGACTGAGCTCCTCAAGCCAGCACACAAGCTGGCCCTCCGGCAAACAGAATTGGAATAACCAGGTGAGACAGCTGTGGTCAGTCTTCAAAATAAACTTCCACAGGAGGAGATAGTGCCTGAACTGACATGTGAAATGTACTACAGCCAAGAGTTTTTTGCAAGTAATGCAATACCATTGCTGCCCTGGGTTCAGATGAAGACTGGCATAGGCTATGGGCTTCTCCACGCCTTCTTGACACTGCCAAAATACAGGGCCATTTGAATGACTCAAAGCATATGTATGCAGAACAAAAGTGTCATGATCATTCTGATACATGAGAACCGGTGTGCTAGTCAACCGCTTCTTGAGTTCCTGGAAAGAAGCATCCTGCTCTGGACCACAAATCAAAGGTAGTCCCTTTGCCATCAACTTCATCATGGGTCTTGCAACCTCTGCATAGTTTGGCATGAACCAACGATTATAGCCAGTAAGCCCCAAAAAGGCTTGAATCTCGCACTTGGAAGTGGGCGGCGTCCAATCTAGAACGTTCTTGATGAGTGCAAGGGGTTGGTTTGCACACCCTCCTGGCTTACTATGTGTATTAGAAATACAACCTGGTCCTTCCGGATTTGGCTTTTCTAGGCTTTAATTTTAAATGATGGTACTGGAAATGCTCAAAGACTTCCCATAAGTGCTCTAGATGTTCAAAAATGTAGATCCAGTCACTATTATGTCTTGGATGTAAACATGAAGCATGTGCCATTGCAGCCCTTGTAGGACGAGCTCCTTTAACTGTTGAAATATCGACAGTGCATAAGAGTGCTCAAAAGGGAAGACACTGGTGATGAAAAAGGCTTTATTTAGTGATAAAGGCCATTTGTTTCTTGTCATACTCATCCAATTCGAGACGGTAGTAGCCACTGTTTAGACCCATGGCAGAAGAGGAAGCTACCTCTCAAAGTATCCAAGCACTTGCCAATTTTAGGCAATGGGTAACTGTCCTTCACTGTGACCTCATTAAGTCACCAATAGTTGATACACCACCGGACGCCCTTCTCTTTTTTCGTCCCAATGATCATGCAAGAAGACCTCTTGGTACTCAAATAAAAGGGTGGCTAGTGGTGATTGCTCCTTCTGGGTTAGACTATCACTCCCTTCCACATACATATCAGGAAGGTGATCTGGGATATACATCAGATCTGACAAAATTTGGTGCCGGACGACGGAAAAGGGGTTTTCCAGGTCATTGCCTCGGGCAGCAGCCCCGCTCTGAGTCTCAGTCTCAGGGTGGCAGTCACCTCCTTTCCGTGTTTGGACAGGGGCATCAATTCCCAAAGCAAGACCAGTTTCTTGCACAGAATCATCTTGATCCTGTGTGACAGACTCCACTTCTGTCAATTGTCCAATACACATCCCCTTACTTGGCACAACTTCTTGGTGGGATAGGTTCACCACTTGGGTAGGGATGGTGGAGTTCATCTGCACTAAGAAGCAATAGCCATTGCATCATTGTGGAAGCTGGAAGGCTCTAAGACGGCTATCATCCCCAGACATGTATCTTCTACTTCTGCAAAAACAACTGTTCTGCCTCTGGAGATAAGTACACATTATGGCCTAGCATGCTGCGACTGATGCAGTATCTATCCGTAGAGGGTGTACATGTTGGTAATAAGGTACTATTCACACTCAAGCCTCCACAAGCATGAATGGCGGCATCCACAGCTTCTAAAAAATCTAAGCCTAAGAGGGCATCATCTTGCATGGCGTGATGTTTCCGGCCAGTCAATCCTCTTTCCTGCTTTAACTATGTCTACCTGCAGTCCTTACCATCCAATGGTAACATCAGTGTTTCCGAAACCTCTAAGACACACTGACTCCAAGCCTACCGTGAACCAACAAGACAGGAAGCAAATTTGTCCAATAGTATGGTGATTTCCACTGCGGTGTCAACCACTGCATCAACCGGCATGTTATTAATAACAAAGGGTATATAAAAAGTTTTTTCTAGCGCATTAGCTTGGTGCACTTGGACTTCTGGTTCTGCTTTATCCTGTGGCCATTGTTCAGTAGGTATAGAACTATCTGCTTGTTTGGGGACCAAGCCATGGCCACTGGACTTGGTCCTTGTCTGCTTCCTGACCGACTGCTACTTCTCAGACTGAGCCTCTTTGAAAAAACATTGTGGGCAATCTGATTTAAAATGGCTGCTCTGTCCACAGCCATAGAAAGGATCATTTTCCATTGTCAGCGATGCAGTAGGGCTCCAACTCTGAGAAGGATTATGATTTTCAAAGCGAGGCACATTTCCTTTGTTGGTGGAGTTTTTGGGAGGCCTTCCAGTTCATCCTTGCTGTCCACATGGTCTCTTCATGTGATCTTGCCTTAATGGTCACAGCCTTTTCCATACAATGCTTGATGGTAAAATTTGCACAATGGACCAGATCACAATGCATCACCCAAAGTCCTCAGGCTGTCATTCAATCCCTGATAATCAATATCCCAATTCTTGACACCTGTCAAGAAGGCATACACTGTCTCGTTTTTTGCGGTCTTCCACAGTAGAGTACAGGTAAGCCAGAGTTGCTAGACACCTTATGTCCGCAGCAAATTCTTCTAAGATTTCCTTTCCCTGTGAGATGGGTGATAGCTTTGAATCCCATACAGGTCGACATAAATTTATCGTATTTTTCACTTGCACACAGAGTTAGCGGTGGATCACAAATGAAAATTGTGTACTTAATGAATGAGACAAATGAAAATTGCGTACTTAATGAAAATTATTCAATTGACGAAACACATCCGTAAATATGTGGCATGGGTAAAACGTGTATTTTAGGATCACCTAGATTTTGTGATAGACTTTGCCAGTGGCTCAAACGTGCCTTTCAAAATATACAATTGTATCATACTAGAAAGCATAACCTTGAGCTTTATATTCGTCAACTAATAAAGAAATATTATTTTTTTCATTATTTTTTTTGAAACTCAGAACAGACATTAAAAGACTTGGAATATTGTTAAATTAGTTTGAACCCTAACAGGAGCAAAAGAAATTCCCTCAGTTTTGCAAAAACAGATAAAATTAAAGTGACTTATAAATGTAAAATTGCTGAGTATTTCCATGAATTCGTCACACGTATAGGAGTGATGATGGCCAGAAATATCAATTCAAACATAACAAAGTAACTATTTCCCTTGGTGGGACTAGTACTGCCTTGCAATCAGTTTTTTGTGAGATAGAGGAATCATTATCTCTTTAATAATTCGAGTGAAGCAACAACGTTCTTTTCATAAAACCTATTAGGTTGCTTTAGTTTAAATGGTGTGAACTCCGGAGCAACAATGACTAGTTTCTGCAGTTACAGAGTGAGATAATGCAGGTACAAAAGTAATGCACAAGATCATTCTATGCAACAACTTAAGGTGAATAGTTTTTTGTTGCAAATAGCTCCTAATTTTTGCTGATGCTTCTTATCCTCTGTGATTGAAAATCAGAAACAAAAACATTTTACCTGCAAGTCGGATGCCTGGAATATATGGTACAAAACAGGCACAAATAAGCATTAGTATTCTCAAAATAACATACAAAGGGTCAAATTTCCATTGGCACAGACAACACATAATTTGATTCAACTAACATACATGTGTTTTACAGACGCACTTCAAATTACATCTTTTGGTCTCAAAGGTGGTTCATCATGTAATATGGCAGAAGATAATAGAGTAATGTATTTCATAAATTTTTGCCGCCAAAAACATAAAACTTTTAAAAATATACTTTGTTTAAGGGAATGTTTAGATTGACCATTGTGTTATCTTCTAAATTAACATCATTCACCTACCTTCAGAAAAAGTTAATGTTTATAACAATATTTTTACTAAAACATTTGATACTGGAATATACAACAAAACACACATGTGCATACAAATAAATGAAACTATCAGAAATAAGAGTATGTGTGGAAAGTAATATTTTCAGTAACCCTGTTACAGTATAAGTGTATTGTCATTGTAGGATGTTGTTACGGTAGCCCTACGTGGAGTACCTAACATTGTCAACCGATATGTACATGGACAGCCACTGGACATGGAAGATGTAGGCAAAATTTGCAGCAAATTACTGCGTCACAGGACAAACAAATGGGCAACTGCTACTTGAATGGATGACACAGAGAAGTCTTCACTTTCCCTCCCAGCAGGAATGTTGACAGAAAAGCTACTTTTGTCAGCATATATACATACACACATACACACACACACATACATACATACATACATACACACATACATACATACATACATACATACATGTGTGACAAAATACTTGTAAGAGTTATCAGTGACACAGTTTTGACGACAATTGCTCCTGCAAAATCAACTAGTTCACCATACTTAAACATAATTATGTATAATAATTACTGCAGGGTATAATATATAATTACCACCAAATCACATTTTACAATGGTGATAACATCGTCTTCATATGTTCAGTCTCTGTGCATATGTTAAATATTTTTTTATAATGAGAAATAGACTGGGCATATTATGATGTTGGGAAAAGGGAGTCATTTTCTTACATTACATCTTGGATGGTTGCATACTGGAGTACTCAAGTCTCGCTATATATATCTTTCTTTTCTCTCAAAGATTTAGGACACGTGAGGCTACAAATAAAAAAAAGCAGTAAATAGTTTCATTATCACCAGTACAGTTTTTTGTTCAGGTATCAAGGTTCCGGCAGCCATGTCCCAGAAAGGTAGTTGTTGCTGGTAATTTGAAAGAATTTTTATGTGCTGTTCTCATATTTTATCTGTCATATAAAATGTGCGACTGTGAAAGATTATGAATGACGTTATGGACCCTTTGGAATTCATTGGTGCCCCACACATGGATAAATATATCCATAAAAGATTGTACTTAATTTGTTTCCATAAAATAGCCATTTGAGGCTCATAGATATACTATCAGTATATACCTCTGATATCTCGACACAGAAATGTACTTTTGGAGATATCATGTTCCCAAAGACAATATCTATAAATTGGATGGAAACAGAAGTATCCCCGACTCTAAACATAAGTAGCATGCATACCTCAACTTTTCAGTGTTTTTTGGGTGGGTCTCTACCAAGTTTGTTTGAATGGTCAAGCTCCAGTTTAGTTTTGTGTTGTTTTGTTTTGTTTTTTCTTCACTTTTTATGAACTTTTTGGGGTTTTTTTTGGGGGGGGCAATCTTAAAGAAACCTTCTTTTGCGAAACCGCTTACCCAATTACTTTAATATCACACAGGAAAACACCTGGGGAATCCTAGTTCTTAATTTGTTCACCAGCCTACGCTGTTATTTTGCTCCTATTTTTATGATTTTTTGTGTGTTTTTGTTGTTTACAACTTTTCATCAAATTCATCACCTGGATTCCTTTCAAACATGCTGCGAATGTTCCTCTGTTGGATCTGTACCAAGTTTATTTGAATGGTTACGCTCCAGTGATTTTTGTATTTTTTTATGAATTTGTTCTTCTGTCCAAATTTGAAAAAAAAATCTCCAAAACATCTCACCCAATTGCTTCGAATGCACACAGGGACACTTTTACGAACTTCTACTTGTTAACAAGGTTTCCCTGCATCCTTTTTACAATTATTTATGAATTTTAGTATGTTCTATCCTTTTTATCTTGGCTTTTAAGGACGACCTTGTGTCTCCACTTTTGCCTTTGTGGACAAAACGGATATGAACACCATCTTTCTGATTGCAGAAATGGAGAGAATGAAGAGTTCAAAAAACTCTTATCCAGATCATTGCATCACAGATGTGGGCTTCAATAGCGGTCATATGGCTTAGAAATCATTTTTTAAAATTTATATTTATTTATTTATTTATTTATTTATTTATTTATTTATTTATTTATTTATTTATTTATTTATTTATTTATTTATTTATTAATTTATTTATTTATTTTATTTTATTTTATTTATTTATTCGTTATTTATTTTTTTATGTTATTTTATTTTATTTATTTTTTCGTTATTTATTTTTTTTAATGTTATTTTATTATTATTTTTTTTTTGCCATTTCCACAATACTCAGGCGAATTGTTCAAAACAAGTGCTCCACAGTGGCAATTGAAACCGTTTTGTTCAAGCTTGACACACACACACATGTAAATGGAATATTGAATCCCAGACAGACAATAAATGGAAGGTTGAATCCCAGACAGACAATGAGAGTGTGTTTCAACATTTTATGCCTTTCGTGTAGAAACATGGCAGACCAACTAATAAAAAAACGTTGACTTTGTGAACAAGCTTGGTTCAGATGAACACATGCTGTTAACACAGTCCACAAGCTTTAATATCTTGACAATGTTCTTCATGTATGTTATATCCATATTTTGGTAATTTGAGTTTATTTTCAATGTGTATATCGTTAACAAAAAAAGGCAAAAAACTGTATTTTTGTCCCAGCAAAAAGGTTAAGGCTTAAATGTGCTATTTTCCTTTTAGGTAGGCTCAATTAATACATTAGTTCATTGGGTCCAGCGAAGTGGTCAATCAAACTGAAAACAAGACGTGGAATCAGATATTTTTGTTATAGGGATGGTGTAAAGGGGAGTTCATTAGCCAGTCTGATGTGATCATGAAATGCAGAAGGTTTGTGAACTGGTGACTGAGCCAGACTTTATTTATTCATACTCAAACTAGCAGGACCCCCAGTTGAACACATCAGTCATGTCCACATGTATCCCATTGGGCATGATCCATATGGAAACACAAAAGGTAATCCTGACAAAGTTTTTGATAACTGTTCTGCAAAACCAATCATGACTTTAACTTAACGCAAAGTATATTGCTAGCTGTCAAGTTTGAAAAGATTATCATACATGTTATTGTTAATTGTTACTCCACATTAAAAAAATGATTGTGACAGGACATGCGCTCATGTTATGAGCTCAGACAACATACGTATGTCGATATTTAAAGAAATGAAATATTGTCTGGAATCTTTCTTGAGATTTGACCACTTCCCTGCCATGCTTTTAACATGTTACTATATATTTATACATATATTACACAGTTTTGTGATATAGAAGCATCTTTCAAATATAACAGCAATATCATAAAGTCAAAAACAAATGTAGCTTTCCCTTTCGTCAATTTGGTGTTTATTTTCCCATGAGTTTTAATGATTCTTAAAATTTCCAGCGTAACAGCTATTTTCTGTATAATACAGTTAAAGGCATTTTTTCGCATGTGCACAGACGTTAAATATTTACCTTGGCAGAATCACAAAATGATCAACTACTTCAATGCCATATAAATATATTTCATGTTTTGTATGATATACACCTTTGGTATATCTGAAAATCCTCATAAATTTTTCCAAGCCTGATACCAAGGTTCTTTTTCTTGTTTTTGTACAGCTGGGTTGATATTTTAAATTGACTGTAGGATTGTCCTAAATGATAATTAAGAACAGAGTGAACAAAGTTTCATATATTCGGTTTTCAGCTGTGTAAGAAAATATAACAGATAAAAACACACTGATTACCGTCAAAATTTTCCGCAGTGTTTACTGTGGTACCATTTATATATATTTCTAACATAATTAATAAAATAGATTTGAACATACTCAGATGGGCGTATAATAAAATTATCCGCTCATATCTGGACACGCCAAGCCATGATGTTATGCAGGGCACTCATCTTGTTGCACAGTATATTCCTAACAACTATAAGAAACACTATGGATAATTATGCTACAATCCAGTGTCAAGTATGAAATGAGAGCAATTCCCATCCTTCCACTATATTGTGATATTATTACCATTTGTCAGATGATTATACACTTACCATGTGCAAATAGCGATATCATTGTTAAAGTGGAGTGACCAGATTTTAATTTGAATTCACAGAACCTACCTACGGAACACCTTTGAAATGAATGTTTATATTTGGCACCATATCATCCATTATCCTGCATTGGTAAAGTGTAGAAGTGATTATTACTTATTCAATGCCCAATGAGTGCTAATTTCCTTATTCCCTTTCATCTTGTGATAATTCATAAAACACTTTTGTTGCCGTATCAGATGAACAAACAAATAATTTACTTTTTTATTTGAAAACAATTTCACCATGGTTTCGAATACATCATTTGCATTATATTCTAGCCCGAACTTCGACTTTTGAGCGGGTAAATTAATATAAGATATTTAAAGATTTGTTACAAATGGTGCACTCTAGATATTACAAAAGTGACCAGTCCCATTGGTTTAATGAAATATGATATGAATACCAACCTCTGTAGCAAGTATAATGCATAATTCCTGAATTATGTAACATTGCCCTGAAAGCCACGTTTGTGGTCCAGTGCACCGCTGAAAAATGACCTGGAAGGAATTCAGGTAAAGTCAAGAATAGGACAGGGTTGGTGCCCAGATGGTGCACATGTGTTTGATGGGCCTGCTGGCATGACAAGGGAAATAAAGGGCAGTCAACGTGTCTCTGCATGTGGACCACTGATGACACCTGAATGTGAGAGAATACGAATTATTAGCATTCATAAAGCTGGCCTGTTACTAGATGAAATCATAAGGAGGATGCCCTGTTCATAATCAACAAAAACAGATGTGGTGGGATAGATTTTAGATGACAAAGAAATATTTCACTTCAGTTAAGCATTGGCGGATGGTTTAACTAGGATAAGCGGTCCAGCTGGAAAGGGTACATATTGGTTCAGTGGTAAGTCAAATTGTTCTTGTGTGAACCTGTACTCCGCAAATTTGGTAATTATGGTTTGTTTGACAGGTATTCTTCTTTGATATGAAGCTCTGCATTTATAAGCAAAACTTCACGTATTTAGCTAATTCATCAATTGCCACGTTCATATTTATTCATTATTATGTGGGTTGTCTTTGCTGAATATTTGGCTTAGACAAGGAGCCGCTACTCAGAGAGACATGTAAGGGTAAAAGGCTCCGAAACATGTTGAGTAGTGACCTGCTGAAGACCCTTCAATTTATTTGGGCTAATACAGCCTATGTCAAAATTTTACAGAGGAACGTGTGCAATATGGACAATAGTACTTCTATGTATTTAAGTTAGACAGGGACAGGTAAGCTTATGGAGAGTAAAGAGTTCGGACCGTGGAATAGGGTAATGACTACTAAGAAGTGGTTTTGGGAAAAAAAGACAAAAATACAATATCATTGTAAACCAAGATCTGCCAGATCTGAACTTTCAGACAGTCAGTAGGATTGCTACTTTGTGCTGTGTGTGAAAGACACAGTTTTCTTATACAAGAATGTGACAGCAATGGCTTGATCCGACATCCGACATCAGATGGTTAAGGTTGACAGTAAACAAACAATTGTTGAAGGCAAGCAAGTTTCAGGTCGTACCTGCAGCATGATTCATCTTAGGCCTCACCATAAGGACGTCTTCATACAGTGGTGCTGGGAGAACTCCAATTGCACGCTGCAACAGCGGCAAAATGTTACTTGGTCTGATGTATCCTAATTCTGTCTGGATCTTCATGGTGGTCGTAAAAGGGTACACTAATTTTGAAGACACTCACAGACAAATGTATGATACAGCGTGACTTACATGGAGCCTGCATGGCATGGGTAGGAGTTAGTACGGCGCCATGAACACGACCTAATCAAGATTAACAGGACCTCCTAGGGACAGAATTATAGATGAGATTCTCCTTGCACTTACACAGTTGACACAGCAACATCATCTAGATTCATTCGACAAGGAAAGTAATGTTCTACCCTACAATGGCCACGTCAATGTGCAGTTGTACGACAATGTCGTCCACCTGATGGCTGTGCCTGTAAGATATATTCAACCTATGTGTTGCAATAATGTATACTTTATTATAAACATTTTTGTTTTATTAAATATATCTTAGTTTGATTTATGGCTGTTTTACATCAGGAGCCAAATCCGTTCCAATTAGAATTATGCCATTGTACAAACATGTTAATCGAACATTTTATGTTATGACCATAAAAAATAGAACTAAAAATAGTTTGATACTGCAGGGAAAAATGGTTGGCACAGGATGATGGCTGGCACTGGTCAGCCTTAGACAGCTTTAGCCAGTGGTATACAACAACAAAGGCCCGCACTACGGCTGATCACTCTTGTGTCCATGCAGGGATGCCTGAGATAATACCAATGACCACCACCAAATTTTACTGAACCAAAGAAACATTTTATTCTTGAAAAAATTTTGAAGTTAGTCATATCATCCACCCCTCATGGCCAACACAATTATATATGTAATACGTTATACAATGCATAAGTCCAAGTTAAATGCTTTTCAACCTGGCGCTCAGGGACCAAATTTCAAAATGATGCCTCGAGTTAGCTTCACAATTTTGGCAAGGTTATTTAACTATCACACATTTGTGCATGTATATGAATTCCAGAGAATATTTATACGTGTGTAAATACAAAATCAGCCACACGTTCTGAACTACCTTAATGTAAAATATTTGCAGAGTAACCCATGGTAAAAATTAGAACACATCTTTGTTCCACGTTCAGTATTGAAATTGTCACTGGATCCCATTTGGCATTTTTCAGTGCATCAATCAAATGGTTTGTAATTCCTGATGGGTATTATCGTCAAGGAAAAATCACGCTGAAGATACCGTGGTCTAATAGAACCATTTAGAAATCACCGTCAACTTTATCATATCTGGATAATATGCTTTAATGTACGTTAAAAAAGTGATGCTAGCTTACATTCGATGTCTTTTTACATATTTCTTGAAACCTCTTTGGTATGCTTTGTGGTATTAATCCATTCCATACATCACATGCGTAGTTCCCTGCTGTGTTAAAACCAAATTACTTGCGTTGGTAGCATAGATCTCTCCTGACATTTTTGTCTATCCATCCTCAATTTTCAATATCATGGGCATTTTGTGCAGCTTAAAGTTATCAGCATAAGTATCTCATTGATATAAAAGGATGGTTTTCTGCGAGAACATAATTTGTATAGCATTTTCCATAGAACAGACCAACTTGTGAAGGGCAACCCATAATTAATCTCATTGATAAGCTGTCAGGGCCATACATAATGGCATGCAAATAAAACATACAAGCTTGGCATAAGAAGCTTTTGGCAACTTGTGCACCGTTCCTTACTAGAAAGCTGAAAAGGCGATCGACCACACCAAGTATCCCTCACTGACTTCACCTGTGATAGTGATCCATGACCTCATATAGAGAATCAAGTAGAGTACTGTGTGCAATTGAGACAAACTGGAAAAACAAGTGCTGAGTAGTTTCCACGCATAAGACTATGTAGGCCACAGACTACAGTTATAAATCCTTCTATTTTTCATATTAGCATTTTCCAGTGTAAAAAAATCAGCATTTTGGTATTTTAAAATTTCTTCAACGGTATTTAATAGATAAAAATGTGAGAAAAAACGGACAAATTTTTGTCATACAATTCCCAGCTCATTATTTCGTGATAATTGAAATACCAAACAACACCTGGATGTCAGCTTTATACAGGTGTATGAACTGTGCTCTGGCCGGGGTCACATCATTGTCCTTCCTCACCATAAAGTTCCCACCTGGCCTGGAAGACAGTGCACCTATATGACCACCAATGAAGCAACTCTGTGATGCGGCAAACCTGACTTTGCTATCTTTATTTAAACAGAAGCTACAGCATGTTGAAAACACCGTATTTTCACAATTACGGACTATCTCCGTTGGGATGCGCAACCAGCCAATCACAACTGTGGTCTGTAACCTAATACGCTCATCAAAATTATTAAAACTTGTTAAACTGAATTCCTGACTTGTTTTGTGTGCATGGTTTCATTCATTTCTATCTGACTTCAATAGTAAGCAAAATAATGGCCCTGACACTAATAACGTTTAAGATGAGAAAAATCAGTTTTAGGTGAAATAATTGTAAAAGATGTAAAATTGGGAAAAAATTATGAGACATAATTAAAACAAAAGTCTTTGACCTGGCATCAATACATAAGCGTATGGGCTATGCATTCAAGCCAAGTTCACTTGCTTGCAAGCCCTCTTCCTACAATGACAGATCAAATTACCACACCCCACCCATTAATTTTAACATTGATTTTTAGTATAAAGTTGAAATTTTATAAGAAATATTGTGAATTTGATGACTTTTTTGATTAATCATAAGACATCCATCAATTGTGTAACTGCAAACAGGATCTGGTCAGCTTGAACCATCTGTGGGGGCAGAAAGGGGTATCACATTTCACCCTGCTGCTGATGCTGTGTGAATCCTGGAAGTTACTTGAATCACAGAGGGGTGGGTTCTGATTCATCAAGCAACCCCATTCCTGGCATTTTCCTTTCCTACACAAAGATCCCTACCCACACAAACTTTAAGATTTATAAGAATCAGAAATTTCCAAATATTTCATAAGCTTTTCAGCCTTGATAAGTCACTACAACATAGCTATATTGAAGACTACTGCAGCCTACTGACTGATACAATGAAAGCTGGTCACAGAAGAAACAAAACTAGTTTTCAGAGGGGCCATATTCCCCACAACAAGGGATGCAAGGTGACAACAGAACCCACAACCAATACACCAGTGAGGTGGACACGCCTGCCTCGTGAATTACAAGAAAATCTGAATGAACGGCTACAACAGGAACCAGGCCTGGAGGCAGAGGTGAATGTAAAACTGCTTAGACCAGCTCCACCCAGCACCACGTATCTTGATTGGTATGCTTCACCAAAGCATGACAGACCAAACATGGACTGCTATAGAATTTTACATGCTGAAAGGACAGAGAAATTATGGAATGACTCCATGAGGGAACATTTACTGCACAAGCCAGATTGTACAGGTCAGTTAATATCTGATGCTGAAAAAGAAAAAAGGTGGGGCTAGCATGGCAGGAGTCGCTGAAATGTACAGTGTGTGATTACATTTCAAGAAAACAAAAACTGTACAAAGAAGCCACAAGCAACAATTCTCAGCCAGGCCAGAAAGCAGCCAACATTAATTTGGCAGCTCAAGCTGGCCTCATGAGTACAAGCATTGGGAACACAGCACTGAGGAATATTCTACTCCATATGAATATTCCAGCTCCTGCAAGAAAATCAATGCAAAGAAATTCAAACAGAGTGAATGACATTATCACAAAGCTTCATGAAGAAAACATGAGGGAGCAGAGAGGCCAAATCATACGCAATAACAAATTGCTGGGACTTTCTGAAAAAACACCAATTATGATGGAGGCAGACTGCAGATACAACGCCCTGACATCTGGTGGTGGAAAAACACCCTTCCAACCTGCGACGCAGTGTGTTTACACTGTTTGTGAAAATGAAACTTTGCAAAAAAAATCATTGGGGTCACTGTGAAAAATAAACTGTGCATAGTTGGTCATATGCATGCAAGGAAACATAATTTGTACAGACCAGCTTGCCCAGACCATGGGGGAAAATGTACTGCAAATGTACCCATGGATGCAAGCATTGGTGATGAATTCCAATGGTGCAAGGAAAGTTTTGAACTTTTTGAAAAAGATGAGGTGCCACTTAAAATAAGTCAACTGACAACTGACCTTGACAGTCGAGCTGGGGAAGCTGTCAAGTCTGTGTATAAAAAGGATGGCTTGGCACCAGGAAACTTAAAGTGTACAAGACATTTGTCACAGTCACAGCATAGACGTGCACAAAAGGTCAAGTGGAGTTCTGCAATGTTCCCAGCAAGAGATAAAAATAGTGTAAATTCTATGATCAGGCAATTTGGGTACAATTTATCAAGAAGGTGTACACATGAATATAATGTCTGTTATGAAAAACTGTGTGGCAATGTGAAGCGCATGAACATAAAATTTGAATATGTAATAAATGCAATAATATTGTGTTATCAAGGTGATCACTCACTCTGTGTTAGACATTCATATGCTTGTACAGGACTTAAAAAAGGTACATGGAAAGTTTCTTTCTTGCCTGCTGGTGTGTATCTTACTCCTTCTGTATCAGATTTAGAAAAATTGAAGCATCTTGTAATGTACAGGTTAGGACAGCCTGCAATACAGGCAACAAAATTCAAAACTGATACACAGCGTGTTGAATCGGTAAACAGGTCTTATTGTAGGACAAATCCAAAAAATGTAACTTGGTGTAGAAATGTGACTGGCAGATTGCATTTTGCTGTACATATGTTAAATTTGGGGTTTGGCAACTCCACTTTAGCAAGATTGGAAACACTTGGAGCTTCCATAACACATGGGTCTACATAAGTAAAACAACTGAGAAGTGTTACCACTCAGTTTGAATATAATAAAAAGTATACAGGTAGCATCAAGTACAAGCAGGCAAGACGTGAAAGAAGACACACTTTAGAATGGCTGCACAGACATAAAAAATCAAAGGGGAGAGTATCTTACAAAAGAGACTGTGACAACCAAAAACTGTTATATTACAGTGTGTCCAAGAAAAAAAAAGACAATGCAATAAGGATCATGCTTGCAGCAAATAAATACATGTACTTGGTGGATGCAGTGATAAATACAAACAGTAGGCCTACAATGTCAATGTCACAGTTTGATCATATTAATGGGATTAGCATAATTTATTCAAATCATATTTGCATTGTTAATTTTTATAAAATTACCTGGGGAAGACTTCTTGGACACCTGAGAGGTATCACGAAACTAAAGACTACAAAAGCTTGCTATCTATCTACAAAGCAGTCAGCAAAGGGAGCATGGCCTGTACACTTGTTAAATGTCTTGCAGTGAATCCTGTTGTTATTTATGTGGTGAGGTTCTACCGATAGGTGCGACATTTCTATACACAATGATTTGTGACATAAACGTGATACTTCATGACTTTTTGGAATGTTGAGACAATTAAACTTGATATTCACAGCCAATCTGTGGGTGTAAAACTTCTTTTTTTTTCTTTCGTGAGCTGGCCTCAGGTACAGAATACCATAGCCCAATCCATTTGCCTTGTAATGTACTGCTCTACGCCATATCTTGCATGCACCATCCATGTAAATGTTGTGAGGATCTCTTAAAATTGTCCTGGCATCTGTCAAAAAGCGCTGACCTTCCATTTCGAACTTGCTTGATGGACGATAAAAGAACAACAACATCACCATGTGCGTTCCAGTACATACATAGCTAGCCCTAATAGGCCACAGACTACAGTTATAAATCCTTCTATTTTTCATATTAGCATTTTCCAGTGTAAAAAAATCAGCATTTTGGTATTTTAAAATTTCTTCAAAGGTATTTAATAGATAAAAATGTGAGAAAAAAACGGACAAATTTTTGTCATACAATTCCCAGCTCATTATTTCGTGATAATTGAAATACGAAACAACACCTGGATGTCAGCTTTATACAGGTGTATGAACTGTGCTCTGGCTGGGGTCACATCATTGTCCTTCCTCACCATAAAGTTCCCACCTGGCCTGGAAGACAGTGCACCTATATGACCACCAATGAAGCAACTCTGTGATGCAGCAAACCTGACGTTGCTAACTTTATTTAAACAGAAGCTACAGCATGCTGAAAACACGGTATTTTCACAATTACGGACTATCTCCGTTGGGATGCGCAACCAGCCAATCACAACTGTGGTCTGTAACCTGTAACGTCAGAAGTAACTTTTCAAACTTAACTCTCTTACTAAGAAATGTTTTATTCTACTGTGTAAATTTTTTGTGGGTAGTGTATAAAAATGTGGATCCAATAAAGAGTTAGTCGGTATGAGTAAACTAATTAACCATATTTGTATTGAAGGACACAAAACACTCCCTGTATCTATTGCCACAAGTATACCAACTATGATAAGAGCATACATAGTATATGTTAATACAAGTGCCAATAATAGAAAGGTAATTTTTGCTGGTGTGTTTCCTTTTCGAACTCCTTTCCTACTTTTAACTTGTGCATATGATAATATAGAGTAGCCAAATATAAGACACATACACACAGTTATAGTCTCAGCGATGAATATACAGTGTAAATGCATTGAATTGCTTCTGCGTGAGTCCAGGCTCAGAGCAAAACATATCAGTGACACTATTTGTCCAGGAGGGCTATCAAACAGGATACCAGGGAGGAACAGTGTATTAACAACGGTAGCAGCAAGCCAGCCAAATATGGTTATCTTCATTATCGTGGATGACGCGTAATTAACCCTGAGAGGAAAAACAATTGTCACCGCCCTACGTATGGCAGTTACTGACAACAAATAGCTGGTCATAAGTAATGATATAAAGGACAATGACCTCATTGTCTGGCAAACAACAGACCTGTACAACGGTCGTGCTGTCAACATGTGATTGTTCATTAGCCATAAGTCTAAAATTGTTAATGCAAAAAGATATAGCCCCAACATCAGATCAGAAAAAGCCAAGTTAAAAGACAGATGACTGTTTATATTCACATTGATGTCAACAAAAGTGGCATACAATGCAACAATATTACTTAAAACAATACAAAACGAGAGTGGCCACAATATAATTCTCACCGAAAAACTTTGTAGTAGACGTCCGCACTCGAGGCATTTTGCGTTGCAAGATGATGGATACGTAACTAACAGACAGCACAGCTCACTCTGACAAGTAACGAGTTTTTCAAGCGACGGATTGTGGTCAAAGATAGAATTATCAAATGTATGTATCTCATTCCCCTGTATGTTTAAATATCTTAGAGCAGTCAAGCCTGTCAGCATACTCTCATGCAGTTTTATAATACGGTTATTAGATAAATCAATGGATACAACATTAGAAAGCCCACAAAAGGCACAGGCCTCAATGTGGGTTATAATTAGTCCGGACATATTCAATGCTTGCATTGATATCATAGATCCGAATGCTTTACTATGTATACTTCTAAGAGGATTACCGAGAATAATTAATTTACTGAGATATGTAAGTTTTGATAAACTTTCAGAAAAAACGATATACACACTGTTAAAAGATATGTTCAATATTTTCAAGACTGGGTAAGGATTAGACCTTTTACTTTGTAGTATTTGTAAACTATTAAAAGACAAATCAAGCCATTGAAGAAACATATATATAGCTTTACCTTGCCAGTCTCTTAAACTATTGCCGCTAAAGATAATCACCCTTACAAAATTGGATAAATTGGGCATCGCTGTCAAGTTTTTATTTCGACATCTTCCTGCGTAAAATTTGCATGTGCAGCCTTCTGTACACGTATATTTCTCACATAATAATTCATCATCTCCTAGTCTACAGTTCACCTTGCCATCACATATTTCACTTTGATGTAAGCACTTGATGTCTGATTTGCAGCTAAAATGAAAGAGACAGGAAAAGTTAGCACATAGGGTTTCATCTTCCCCAACCATACAGTCAATATGGCCATCGCAAACACGCCACGTTGATATGCAATAGGAAGCTGAGCATTTATACAGAAAGAAACATTCCACCTGTTCACAAAACTGCAGATGACGCCCATTGATGCAATATTTAATGTTGTTCTGCTTATTTAGGTCATAAAAACAAGAGTTCGTTGTATGATAACAAGTAGTTGTGGTGCCACCATACGAACATTTTAAAAACCCAGGAGCATAACAAATACTGTCCTCTTTCGCATTACTTTCTCCAGTACTCCAATACAAACGACTACCTCGTACCACATACGGGTGATTATCTGGACAACCATACTCGTCGTCAAATTGATTGCAATCATAAAAACCATCGCAAACCTTAGCATAAGGCACACAAGAGCCAGTGTTGCACTGGTAATATAAATCAGCACAGAGGCAGTCATATTTGGGGCAGTTTTGAGTACATTGTATGTTTTGTGGCACAAAACCATTGAAGAAATAGCATACAGGATTGCAAGATACCTCGTCACTGTCGTCTCCGCAATCGTTTATACCATCACAAACATAAAGAGACAGAATACACATTGATGTTTTGCAAGTAAATTGGCTTGCAGTACATTGAGGTAATACTACATGCTTATTGTGTTCGCATATCACGCCTGTCACCTGATTTGTGGAACAATTGATATTAACACCATGTAGCAAAGGTATGAAAAAATCATCAGGCGATTTAGGTGCATCTTTCAGAATGAAACATGGGATTAATTTGGGCCTGACACTTGCACAAACCTTTGCAAATGACGTTATCCAAGTACTTGCCTTTACATCAAATAATCGCCACACCCAGAACAAATGGACTAGAACTGAAGTACTCCTTCTATGTGTTGCACCAATGCTGCGTAAAAATCTGAAGTCTTGGACTGCAATTCTTCTTGCTTCCTTAGTTAGAGATACTAACATCAATTTATTGTGTGACAGATAGACCTCTAATGCTCGGTCATATGTTTTAAGCCACTTCAGTGATACTTCTGCAACAATAGCTCCGTACATGTTGCAAAGTGATACTGCAGACTCAAAGGACATGGAACTCTCATTTTGCATCAGAAGGAAGCATTTTGATGTAACCGTGAGAGAAATCCAATACTTTAAGCATGATGGTTTCGCTATTTGCAATATATTATCAGGCTTTATTGCTCTGTCCTTTAACTTGGTATTTTTGACATTGAAATCAAATTCACATATATATGCTGCAAACTTAATTTTTACATTGCAAGGCACCGTTATCCATCCAGAATTGTTACTGGAAGATAAGACAACCATACCGGAACAATATCGAGATTCAGTCCAATTTGGTTGAACGGCATGTAGATACTCTTCCAATGGGGCAATTCCAAGAAGATTCACTTCAACCTTCTTAGCAGAGAAGTGCATTTCAATTAGTCCTGTGTCTGTCGGATTCCACCACTTATTGAAAATGATTAATTCTCCGCTAATCCATCTGGCCGTTTTGTCACTCTATTAATCACAATGACCATATGGATGGATGGATGGATGGATGGATGGATGGATGGATGGATAGATAGATAGATAGATAGATAGATAGATAGATAGATAGATAGATAGATAGATAGATAGATGGATAGATAGATAGGTGATAATTATAAGTATAATGAAGTATCTGTTTACACTTGTACGATAGTTGTAGATATTAACTTATTACATTGCTTTTTGATAGCACAATCAATATGATATATCAAACTTGAGAAAAGCCTAGCCCTCCAAAATGTTTGTTGCTCAATCCCTGATAACAAGGAACAAAATGCAACTAGTGTCTATTTACACCTGTATGGTTTTTAATGCAGGTATTTCGTTGTTGCAATGTTCCAGATTCATACATCAAAGAAAAAAAAGGAAAAACAGAAAAAAAAATGATGATAATGCTATACCTTTTTCTTTTACTGGCAGCTCAGCTGAAGGACAAGTGAAGAACATCAGAAATTGACCTTCCTACTATTTTTTGTCTTTGGCACAAGGTGTAAGTTTTGAGTGGTTTTACCTTTGTCTTTAAAAAAAAAAAAGTTTGTTGTTAATGGTCAATGTTTCGAAGGTTGAGAGGACGGGTTGAAAAGCACCAGTTGCCTTTTATGGGTGACCACCTATCTCAAGCCAGGGGTGAAATTAGTTTCTTCACACTAGTATTGAAAGCTGAATGTTTTTGGTTTGGGGATTCTTACATAATTGTCTTTTCTTCCATTAATTTGCTAATCTGGGTAATGTTTTCTGGACCACTTTCTCAGATATTATCTTTTTACGATGCTTTTAGATCATAAAATCATGATGCAAAATCTAACGTCTCTTAGGTCTGGACGTACATAATGTTTCTTGTTTAATATTTGGTAACAGGGACATCATTAGGTAGTAGATTCTAAGTTCTAATCTCCTGTGTTGTAAGAATGTACTTTCCAGATGATAAGTGAAGTCTGTCCAGGACGTAAGACAGAGATCACTTCAACAAAAAAAAAAGGACTTTGTTTAATTAAAACAATTCTGGCAGGGAACTGGTGTCTATGAATCTGACTGGGAATTTAAAAAATATTTCATCGCCATTTTTTTAATTTGAAGCTTAAGTTTATTTTCTTGTTTAGAAGCTATAAGAAAGACGATATATATGTAACCTACTGTTATATCATTATTTGTTGACACGAAAAACTAGAACTTACCACAGGGCATCATAACGGTAAGATTTACTTTCAGAAACACATAGCTTTTATATGACCAACTTGCAGATGAAGGTCATTGAAGTGACCAGCAAAGGATGTAAATGTGAAAATATGCAAGTAAAAAAAAACAAAAAACAAAAAAAAACCCTTAATTTCAGTTTGCCGTGGTCATGAAATTAATGTACTCAGTAAAATATTGAATCTGAATATCACTCAAAAGGAAGAGTATGTTCATGAATTGAACTTAATTTTACTTTATTATGACAAAATCACAACACTCGTCGCAATATCAGATTCTGCTAAAGCTCAAATAAACGTTTATTACTATGAAATGTAGACTGATATATTGTTCTAACATGATGTGCTAATGGACTTGTAGTAGGTTGCCATCACTGCAAGGTTCAAGTCATGGCAAGGGTATGGTCGGAGTTTGGGTCATTGTCAGGGTCAGGGACAGGATCAAGGTAAAAATCGGAGAGACAAAAGAATACAGTGGTCAGATTTGACCTTTCTTCCATGAAAGTACAGCTGAGACATTGTGGTTGTTTTACCCGGACCCTATCACTAAATTATATTGTACATAGGTAAGGAAACGGCTGCTATTTACACCCTGCTGGACCATGAGGTTTGGGGATACCTGCAGCTGAGCATTGTCACGTTGATGTAGCTAAAACTAAAGATCAGGGTGCTAATTGCAACAAAGGTTTATTAATCTGGGTTACCACTTTGATGTCAGATTTATCCCTTTCAGGGCCATATTTCAGATTGATTTAAGAGCATTTTTCGGCGTGCAATGGGCGAATCATACCCAAAGCGCTCCGATGAAACTCTTGACCCAGATTACTATAATCAATGTAACTACAGGCACGCGGGTACCTGTTCAAGATGCACTTAAAGTTCCCATGAAAGCTGTTGGCCCAAAGTATTATATTTTGTGTAACTTCAGGCATGCTGAAACCTGAGTACAATATCAATTTTTCCAAACAAACGTTAATCCACCATTATTATAATTCAGAGCAGTTCGTTTTAAGTTGTTTGACTTGAGTCATGGTACGCAGGGAAAGAGTTAAATTGCATGTGGAAAAATCCTCCCTACCAAGAAAAAGGATGGTCCATGTCAAGAGCTATCCACGGCATATTTTCAATGTATTAGTCTATCAAGGAAAGCTGTTAGCCCAATCTTCACTGAACGGATTATTTCCAGGATACTTTTTTTGACAATTAGATGTACGACATGGCTAAACTGTGATTGTTAAATTTAACCTTGTTTTACAAAAAAAAAAACCTAGTAGTAGTAGTATTTTATTGACCATGGTCCAGAAAAGTGCGGAAGTAATTACAGTGCACACATGCGAGATTGAATATTAAATAAGGATAGTACATAACAAAATTACATCATTTATAAAACTCTAAAATATCATGAATCATCTGAAACGTTTCAATATTTTTAGCATGAGTTACGCAGTCTGGATACACAGAAGATTTACCATTGTATTTCTGTCTGATGTGGTTCACCAGGGGGCACCTTTGTATGACGTGGGCCTCATCTTGAGTGAAGCCGCATCCACATAGTCTCTGATCTCTTGGAATGCGCGCCCAGCAACCAGTCTCTATTCTTAGCCTGTGCGATGACATTCGCAGTCTTGTAAAAGACATTCTTAGATACTCTGGGACGTGATTACTTAAACCTTTTGAATATACACTATGTGTGGACAAATCTGGGTTCATCTGTTTATATGTCATATATTTTGATTTTTCAGATTCACGAATTTTGTCTCTCAGGTTTGACATCCCTGTACCTTCGATGTCATCTAGCGCCAATAAACCGTTTAAATAGACACCTGTGCTGGTGCCACTTTCTCTCGTTAAAGCAAGAGCAAACACAAGTGGGTCATCTTGAATACCTTGTCGGCTAACAATACACTTCTGTAAAAACTTCTGCTGTCGGAACATAACTAAGTCCTTCAAAGGAGGGTACCCAAGTTCTATAAGACATAAGTCATTGGCAGTCGTCACTCTTACTCCCAATATAGCCTTCAGTGCACCCAAGAATAAACTCTCTACTTTCTTTAGACTCACATTAAACCAACTCTCACACCCATAAAGTATTGCGGACAAAAATGCTGCATCTAAAACTTTTTTCTTCAGGGCATATCTACATTTTTGTTGAAAAACCCGACAAGTTTCAATAAATGCTTTCTCATTGGCTGGACATGTTGCTTAACTGCAGAGATAGTGCTGCCATCAGCGGTAAATATACTGCCTAAATATGTATAATTGTCACAATGGTGCACTATTAAATTTCCTTCTGCTCCTACACCAATGGGCTGTCTATCATGTTGATTTCCATTTATAGCCATAAACTTTGTTTTCTTTTCATTTATAACCATACCTGATGATATGCAGAAATCATTCAAGATAATAAGCTTATCAATGCATTTTGCTCTTGAGCTTGCCATTATGACCGTGTCGTCCATTAGCATTAAGACGTGTAACCAGTTCAAAAAATTATCCAATCCGCATTTTTCTTTCAAAGCTCGAATTAGGTCGTTAACAAGCCCAGTGAAAAGAAAACAAGACATGGGCGAGCCTTGCCGCACCCCAATTATAGCTGTGATAGTGGCTACACCTAAAATACTTTTCGAAACCTTAAAAAGTGACACTGGAGCACAAAGCATCACCATACCGCAGCCTAATCGCTTAAGAGTATACAACATTGCATACAGGATTAAGCTTTGTTGTACAACTTCTGTTTGGTAGACATGTAGATTCTTTTTGGAAAGAGGTCTCGAATTTTCCAATGGTAAATGAGATTCCCAGGACTTTTTGGTTGACAAGTGGTATCCGTTTATAGAATCGAAATTGCCATTGGGCACAAAAGTTGATTTTATACCATTTAAAAGTATTTCACAGCATTGTTGTATTATATGAGTTACCATGGATAATTGGCAGTGAAAATGTGATAATGTTCATTTTCCTTACCTGTAGAAAGCTGTGTCGATGTATCAGGAGAGGCAGAAGATGCCAGACAAAATATGTTCACCTCTTTGGAACCTTGCTGTTTATCTCGGACTGATACAATTTTAGTCAACTTGACACAGGAAACATATCGCAGCAAGACCCATGAGGGCTCACCCATACACTGGCAAAGCCAATAGGCAGGGTGGCATGTTCGCGTCTGATCTAAACAGGTGTTGTAACTTATTGCACATCCAATGGTATCTTAACAGGTATTGTACGTGGTGCATCTATGTTTGTCTCTTAACCGAAAGCCACCAATTAAGGTCCATGTTCTTACTTAGTATGCACATTACGTAAAGGTTCAAAATTGCCACTGTCTCAAATTATGTATAAAAACCCATCAATATATACATTTGTAGTTTTGTCAATTTCTGTAGTCCTTTTGCATGTAGCAATAAATACTCTAAGATTTATTTATGAAATGGGAAGGGCATTTTATGAAGGGGTCTGATTTACACTTTCAGAAAGAATCACAACAAAAATCATGGTATAAAAAGGTTGTAATCAACAGACATGTAAAGACAATAGTAAAGCTCGGGTAGCTATTTCTTTTGTTGCCTTTAAAAGGAATGGATTTTATGTAATTAGATGTATAAACATCAGCAATTAACATTGATAGCTTTTTCCATTTTGGGGCTCAAAAAGGAGCATTTAAAATTGCAATATTGAAAAAGATAGAACTTTTCCAAACAAACAAAAGATGGCTACCTAAGTTATACTATTGTCTTTACATCACCCTTAATTTCACAAAAAATGCATCCATCCACTTCTGAGTGAGGCTTTCTCAAAAACTACCTAGTCTTGTAATAGCTTGTTTCTGAGCTTTTCAATACCAAAGAAAACCAAGGAGACTTGCTGGCTTGACTGTCACAAATGACATCTGCTCAGACAATAAGGAATGATGACAAAATGCTAATCCCTTAAACCTTGTCAGAACTTCGACCTACAAACTTACAAACCATAGTCTTTTTCATCAGTCACCTGTAAAATAATCCCTTCACTCATAAAAACACATCCAGTGAGGCTTTGACTATGAATGATTATCCAAACGTCACCATTAGTGACGACATCTAACAAGCAATTAACTGATTGACTCCATAAAGCTTGTACTGACAGAGGGACTTTTATAAATTCATTTTTCGCAGTTTCTAGACAATTTTTAATGCTGATTATGGATCCAAGGATCCCACTCCCCAAACCTAGAATGTTTTAATGTGAAAAACCAATATCGTTGCTAGGCAAGATACAAATTCTTCAAAGTGAGTCCAAATGTTTAAGCAGAGCCTTCATATCATGGTGAAACACCCAATACAACTAATAAAACACGTTAGAACTATTCATATGTGATACTAAAGGCACAACAATCAATGTGGCCACACAAAGTTGATTCAAACTCCCTATTTGATATATTTATATATACTGGCATTTATATAGCAGGCACGAGAGCTGTCATCACATATGTGGTGAGCTTTGATATGAACATGCATGCGCCAAGTCATAATAGCATGAGGTCACTTGAACATTAATAATGTCATGTTGTACAAAATATCTAAGTTATGAAACTATAGATAAGAAACAAAAATAATATGGATCAATATTCTGCAATGGCAAGAAGGTCAATGTGCAATTCAAATTTTGTGCACTGGAAATAAAATAAATCACAGATAATTAACTAATTATTTCATGCAGCAACATTTATGTGCGTTCCCCTTCACTTTTGCCAATGCTGTTCTTATCCACCCCTATTGGGTTTTGACCGCTTGCTTGGGCTATGCAGTTGCCACAAAAAATCTAAGCATGAAAGGGAACGTTTGGCAGAGAAGCAGAGCCCTGGTTTACATCCAGTTTTACAGCCATAGCTGATCAGATTCAGGAGTGTATCTGCCAACTGCACTGGAATAGAAAATACTGGCCATAGCTCGTGGTCAAATATTTCCCAACCATGCATCACAGGGTCCAAGGCAGGAGGCACAGACATTTCTGTGGCTTTTCATACAGTTTTTTTTGGAAAATGTATAAATGGGTACTATAGCTTGGACATGCCCATATTTGGTGGCAAACTGCTCAATTTTGGGGCCATGTGTCATTTTGGCAGTGATCAGTCCTTTCCAAATAGCTACACAAGTATTGTCTGATGAGTATTGTCTAATGGCGTCTCTTTCCACATGACATCTAAAACAGCTACAAACACGCACACACACACACAAAAAGAACTGACTGCTTCAGCTAGTGGTACTTCCACATCACCTGAGCGAATCCAATCAAGGGAAATATCATAAATTTTCAAGACTATTCCTGTGCCGAGAAGGGACGCAACTGGCCACTTTCGGCCATAAAGGAACCTGCATCACAGCCAAGTACAGCATTAGGTGCTAGAAAATTGGGCATGGAAGTAGTACGCATTTTACTCAGTTCACTGACAGTGATTAAAAAGTGCCAGAACATGACTCATGGTTATTTCTACAGTATTTGGCAAGTCATTGATACCTAATTGCAGATGTTGAGCACATTAGTATCATCGGACATACTACCCATATGCCAACAGAGCCTTCCTGAATCAAATGATATATCATAATCACATCTACCTCCTCATGCATTACTGCTGCATATACTGAAGCAACTACAAAGTTTTGGATGGTGCTCAGAGGCTTTTGCAGCCACACGTTTTCCACCCAGGACCTGAATGGAGGCCAAATGTTTGACAGTCCTGTTCCTGATTTGTTTTTTGTTTGCACTTACAGTGCAGGACGATAGCAGTTTTCTTGGAGTCTGGTCCAGATGGTATGACATTTCAAGACAGCAAATGGTATTTGGAATGATCGTTCTTTCGTCGGCATTAGTTTTGATTCGCATTTGCTGTTCCTTTTTGTGGGAGAAGTGAAAGCATCTTTTATACAGTCACGATCGTTCTTCAACTGGGCACGTGACCTATAAAACGGTGCCCATATGGTCAGTGTAGATTTATTCAAGGCACATTCATCGATGCCAGATGGTCCATGGCCATATCACACAGGGTTTGTATTTATAAAGAGATCCAACCATAATACAGCATTTGGCAGGCCATCTTTGTGTTGCATGAAACGCTCACCAGACATAAACTTCTTAAGAAGTTTATCAACAAGTAAATTGCATACACCATAAATAGTACAGCCCATAGCATGTATAATTGAATTGATCAGGAGCAAAAAAGTATGATAGCATTTTTGCCACCAAGTGGAGTGGAGTTTGTTTTTGTGTATATTTTTAAGATCGAAATATTCTGTCGAACTTACATCTTTCTTTGACAGTAAATTCAGAAAAAAATAAAAGATCAGGTTTTGGCTATGGATATTAAATATCGAATGAAAAATTGTATATCGATATTGATTTTGAAGTTGCATTAAAAAAACGAGCATAGATGATGTAATTTATATCAATTGTTAGAGTGTTTATAGGAGTATATAGACAACAAAATCAGAAATACACAAACGATATTATATCTTTTAAAACACAAAAACAAACTGAGCATTGGACTGAATTACTCCACTACTTGTGTCTATGTACAGTTTTTGTGTTCATTTTGGATTTGAAATTAGCAAAATGGTAAAACCTAACAAAGACGTGGCTGTTTTGTTTCAATCATATTTAGCGCCACCTAGCGTCCACAGTAGAAATTATATGGTGGTTCCCTAGATTCCTTTTTAGGAGATCTTTTTTCTTTTTTTGGGGGGGGGGGGAGGAGGTAACAAAAAACTGAAACTTTTAACTGAATTCAACTTTTTTCTTTCAAACGTTTTGTTAAAAAAGATGATACAAAACTTGTGGCAGTATAACTGTATAGTGATTTGGTTTTTCCACTATTATTTAAATGTGTCTTGGGGGACCTGGTGTCATTTTAATTCCAGTTTAAGAGATCAAAATATCTCGAAGGGAGCAGTTCTGCCTCCACAGTGATCATGGCCGCCGCCATTATCGAATCAAGCTCGGCTAATATTTTTGCAAGCAGAAGACATTGGTATTGAACAATAGCATTTATGGTATCAGCCATTCAAATGCGGTTCAGAGTATCTCCAAGAGAGCAATTTTGCCACATAGTGATCATGGCTGCTGCCATTATTGAATCAAGGTCGGGAAATATTTTTGCAAGCAGAAAACATTGGTGTTGCACAACAGTCATCATTGGTATTAGCCATTCAAATGCGGTTGGTGCAAACATTTGCACCTGGATTCTGCCATTCTGCTTTGATCTTTGTGGCCAGGATGAAGACTTCTCGTCTGATGCATTGTTATGTAAAATGCGCAATTGATGTGTTACTTTACTCTGAAACACAGTGATTGATGTAACACAAGAGGGTGACAAAAATGAGCAGATCTGAGTGCATGTTCCTGCTAACAGCTGTTCTTAACGTCTTCTTTATTTGATCTGTGTTTCTAATGTGACGTCATGTGCAATACAAGTGGAATAAACTAGACTGTTGGTTATTGATTTGAAAAAGAGTCTTTGTGGTAGGGGCACCTGCTCTTTGTCAATCACCAAATGCACAATTGCACAGACACATGCCTCCTTCATCGAGTCAGGCTTTTTGGGGTCACGTTCATTGAGGCACTTTTCGCCACCAAATAAACACTTTCTTCGTGGAAGCTATATTTTTTATTTTCCCTCTAATTTTCAAAATAATTGAGGTTGAACGCTCTTACTTCAATTTAATACAGCTTCAACTGTTTATGTATGAACAGTCGTAGTTTCCTTGTACGAAATTCTAGACTAGTAAAGAAATGAGTTGGCAATATTGGCAGTAAAATTGCTGGTGTGTGTATCGGAAATACTGGAAAGTGAAAGGAATGAACTGGCAATATTGGCACTAGTATGTCAAAAGATCATAAAAGGGTTGATTATAAGATACTTGATTCAGCATGCACGATACTATTCAGATTTTGAAACACCAGGCAATGGTTAATGCTGAAAGCAATTACAACTATTTTTTTTGCAATTTACAGAACATGAATTTTAACCAAATTTCACTGAGTGCTCTACTCTGATCCTCTAGGACCAGTCATATTTGGAAACACCAGGTGCAAACTTTATGGAAATCAGTCTTAAGAAAGTTATATGTCCAAAACACGCTTCACTGAGCAGCATTTGTTTCTGCCTTGATTTTTTACTTTACTGGCATAATACTCCACCAAAGAGGGTGTATTTATTCTTAAGTGTATGCAGGGTTACAACTGATTTTATATTTTTATGACAGGGAAACAAACAATAAAAAAAAATTGTAGCAGGGGCAAGAGGTAACCATGTAACCAGGAATATAGTAATTAGTATCATCTGCTTTGTTGTCACATCACCAATTGTTTTCAACTCTGCTAATGAAAGATCACAGAGCTTATGCGATCATTTTGTTCTATGTGTCAACCCCCTTTTGCTTGTAAACACAATGCAGTTTATAGTATTTTTAGATAGCCCGATATAATTACCAGGACTTATCAAGGGTATAAAAATCTAAGTTGAGTTTTATATTGGTAGCACCACCTGTGGTGTTATGATATATATGGGTCAAAATGTGAAAACTGTGTGACTGCCCTTGCATCCTTAATGTTTGATAGATCTTCATGAAACTCATGATAATGATGGTGGAGGAGGTTAAAGTATAAATAGACTATAATTCCAGTGGTGCCACCTATAATCTGCCAAAAACTATAAGCCAAAATGTGTTGTGTTTTTACGAAATAATATTCTATACTTCAAAAAGTATTTAAACTAGACTTGCAAAATTTACAGAATGAATAGGCTATATTCAATGTGAACAGGTTATGTAAAATCAGTGACTTTGACCGGTTTCATGAGGCTACAAGGCCTCGTACAGTGAGAGGTCATTTTGCTATGGCAGGGTGTAACTTGGACGTTAGTGGCAAAGAAAATAGAAACCCCAGATCGAAACTGCGCTTGATTACATTTTACATAAAACTGAGCTTGAAGACTTACTTTTTCAGGCACCATGACCCAATAATCATGGACTTTGGCACTTGTCTAACATCACAGATTTTCTTTAATAACTTAAAAAGTTGCTACCCGATTCAAACAAAAAGACCATGTATGGAAAGCTGACTTCGGGCCTCAAATTTGAACATAACAATTTTTAATCTGAGTTGCAAGTCAAAGTCATAGAGTTATTTGGAACACAGAGGTCACATTGCAACTGTTCGGCATCCCACACATTTTTTTTGTTAGAATCAAAGATCATTTATTACTTGTCAAATGCAGGGAAATCTATGTCGACGTCACTGTTGCATTATGTAAAGTACAAGTCAAAACGTGAAAACCATGTGACTTGTCCAGTGTCATTATTTTTGTGGATCTTTGTGAAATAAAGTAGGATAACAAAATAGCTCAAAATCTCGATTGCAAAAGATACTAGTGGCGCGAAAATTTTACGGAACATGTGGGTTCAAATGTCTTGAAAGAAACAGAATTCTAGATTTCGAAATATAACTGAATAAGACATGCCAAATCTATAGGATATATAGATCATGTAATGCAAACATATTATATAGGAACAGTGATCTTGGCTTATTTTTGTAGGGTCAACAGACCTCTTAATTTTAAAGAGGCAATTTTGCAATAGTAGGATACAGTTTAGACTTCAATGGCCATAACAAATAGCCTCTAGATCAAAATTGCACGTGAGTACATTGTACATAAAACTCTACTTGTTGACTTGCATTTTGGGTCACCATGACCCAATGATAGTGACCTTGCCCTATTTTCCGAGACCATTAGGCACCTCAAAAATAGACATTTAGTTAAATATCTTGGTAAAGAATAAAGCGAATGAGGTCAAATGTATCACAAATGTGTATCAAGTGAGAGTTCATTATCTAATTATTTGGTTCAACTTGATAACGTTCTCAAAGTCGTGGATTGAATACATTTCAGGATATCATTTTTCGTTGGTGATGGTGGTCAGTAGAGCATTAAGTCCAAGAGCCTCTAGTTTTATATCTATGCTCGTCTGTATGAGAACAAACGTTCTTACATGTAGCGTGTCACCACATTAGTAAGGTGCCAGGTGAACTTATTTTTATACATTGCCGAGGTTTGGATGTACCTTGGTGGCTTTCTAGTAGCATTAGGTCATTTGGTTAAGTAGTTGGGCCTTAGTATCCAAATGCTCTTCAGCCAACACCATGCAAGGTACAGCGCTGGTCATCATAGCTAAGTTGAAAATGAAGCTCAACTCAGCAGTCCATCTACTGTTGGAACTTTTATTTCAGGAGGGGAGTGGGATACTTTCAGACAGAAAATATGCTCCCATCCAGCAATTGGTACTAATGCGAGTGTAATTAATTACTGCTGCGGATTCCAATGTTACTTTATGACGGTTAATTTTTGGCCTTTCTTTGCAAAATTATCAACGGGAGTGGAACTTGTTTACGATATAGAACCTGCATTCGTAAGAAAAGCAATGATCACTGACTTTCAGGTCATGATTGTTAAACGTTTCGGATAATGGTGTTCACTTGCATTGTGCTTGACAACAGTTGGTTATAATTTACTGTTTTGTATGAAATGCACGAATGTCCATTTGCTCATGTGCAATAACACTTAAAATTGGAAAGCATGGTAGCACTTACGTGGTTATATGTTGCACCTATAAACAAAACTGACGTTGAAAACACTTGAAAATACATCTCGTCTACCCAACGCTTTGTTATTGGTATCTTGAAGATGAGTTCAAACTCTTTTTGATCATTGATACCTATCAAATATCCAAAACTTAATCTGCATAATTTCTGTGCATACTGCCACGATATACTGCCGCTGTACAGAGATACCATTCTATGGTCGAATCGATTCTTTTCGTCTTTAAAATCCACGTGTGTAGCCGTCATTGATATGTTTCTTTCGTACCAATAGCCCTCAAACAGGTACTTTTGTTCATACACTGAAATATTAAGTAAACATGGAACAATTTGCTTGAAACTCATCCTTACACGAGTAAAAGTGCTTTCTGGAGTTTCTTTCTGGGGTACGAAGCCTATAATCCAGTAAAATGACGATAATGTAATTTTTTTCCATCTCCAAAGAATAGACTGGTATATCAATTGAGAATGATGATAAATTTCTTTAATTATAGTTAGCTGGTACATTTGGCTGCAGCATTTACTTATGGATAGAATCGTTTCTTTTCCTGGCCCAAATATCACGTCAAGACGTATAATGAGTGGACATGTTAGCAGCACAAGAGATACACACTCGGCGCCCATGTCACGGATATTTGCATTAAAATATATTAATTTGGGATTATGGTTCCTACTTGTGTTTTCCTTAATACATTTCTCTAAAATCTGGACAATGTGCATTGATGTTTTGTACCTTACAAAGCCATAGCATATATATTCGATGCACTGGTAAAATAAATCAGACCTTGGATACACAGAATATGGCGTAACAGATTCTTTACACTGTACTGGGTGAAATTGTTTGTGTCCTGATTGTCTTAAATTTCCCAGGGATTTAACGTGCACATTCCTTGCATAAATAATAACTTTACAACTAAATATTTGAAACTGTAAGTTCCATGGTGTACTGTGGGCTATTTCATTTGGATCAAAAACACGTGGAAGCTCTTGAATTATGAGGCACTCAACATTTAAGAGTCCAATGAGTATCATGTATTCCGTACACGCATGATAAAGAAAAATCTGATTGCTATAACTTTTGTCTACGTTAATAAACATCGTCGGTCCGCACACAGGTGGTAGCTCATCACAAAAATTCAAAGTACCTATGCACCTGGATGATTTAACAGACAATGTAATTTGCTGTTCATCTAGCATGTGCGAATAAAGCATAAGGTATGCCATGTCCGTGGGAAAAGTAATTGGCTGAGCTGCGTCATACAATAATTTGCAAAATGGGCCTAGTATGCTTCCATGTGATACCGGGATGCCATAAATGAAACTAAATCCCTCCAGAGTACAATCAGAGGATTCACTGCCACCCCATATGTAATTTATCAATTTAATTTGAACATAATTTCCGTCTGTCATGAGCAAGAAGGTGCATACTCTAAACTTATTGACAACATTTCTTATGTTTAATTGATAGGTATGTAAAAATACATATGTTTTAAAGCCTCTTGTTGTCCTCAGTTTCACTCCTACATTACATTTCGTTGCATTATTTGGTATATTTCTGATGTGTACATGTATGAATTGATTTAAGTTCATAAATACGCAGCAAGTGACAAGACTGAAGAGAAAAGACTCAGTTTGTAGTGTCCTACCAGTTAGCGTATTTAGGCCTGTCACACAGTGCTTTGTGAATGTGTGAATATTGCACATTATTGGTCCTTCCATCAGCTTAAACCATATTGTTTGTGGTGGATTTAATGCCATATATATTTTGACTTCATGACGTAAATCGGGATGGCTTTGACAAGTCCACATTCTTTTCTTGGGAACAAACTTCAAGTGTATGCTGGTGTGATAGTCCAAGAAATTCTGCTCTTTCCTATAGCCAAGAATGTGTTGGTCAACATGCTGATAGTTCATACGAATAGATTTTTTTCCCTTTATATAGGGATCAATTCTCAACAGCATGGAAATTATGTTTGTGCACGACGTAATATTGAACGGAAGTAATACACCGCATATTCGTTCATACAAATTACAGAGTTTAAATATAGTTTTTCCTTGATCCCTAATAATAAAGTATGGAACATTCGAGCAGCTAATTCCTGAAGTCGGCATATGGACGTGCGCAAATAAAAGTTTAAGATTCATAAACTTGGAGGAAACCATGTGCCACATGAATGAAAATTGCGACGTCCTGCCTGTATCTCCCGCGGATATATATAATTCAAACAAATAGCATGGTTTTGTTACAAATGGGCTTAGATCCTGAGGAGTCTGGCCATCTGAATGAATCGTCAGAGTGCTCAGAGTGCAACTCTTCTGATAGTTGCCCACACACTGCAACACCCTTCTACAAGAAGCAACGATCGTCGACACATATTGATGACACCTGACCATCAAATAGAATACATATTCTTCCATCAAATATGTTGATGCAGATAATGGGTTGAGGAACACAGTTTGATATTGAAAAATCAGGTCAAAAAGGTACACGTAATGTTTTATTTTCATATAAATATATATAAGATTAAAGTTTGTATAGAAGTGTAGATTGTTTATGGTTTCACACTCGCTAAGTATTGTGGCAAGCTCAGTATATCCTTCTAGAACATCAATGCTGCTTACAAAGCAAAATTGGGAAGAAGGGTATACAATAGCGCGTCTAAGTAGAATGGACATGGTTGTATTTTTTGCTGTCTTTATTTTCCAGTGGCTTCTCTTATATGTTCTTGCATGTAATACGCCAACTGGTTGAGTTATCACTGAGCTGCGAGAGTCCAGCTGGTGTATAGTTAAAAAGGCATTAATGCAAGCACTGCTGGCTTTGATGTCTTGAATGAATTCCGGGTTTGTACGAGTCAATTTAATGCATAGACCGATGATATTCCATAAAGTGGTAACACGTTGACTGATTTGAAAGTCGGAATCACGGTGCAGACGACTTTGTTGGGAATAGCAGTCACCTGGCGAGTATTGATTAAAAAATGAGATCGAATATATGAATATGCAACGTAATATCATTTCTGTCGAGGTCTGTATACTTTTGTGCATAAATGTTGTAACATTTTCCAGTGCTATATGCATCATGTCGCAAACATAAGATTGACTGGTATGACCGTTTAGTGTAAAATTTCAAATGATTGCATCCACAGGCGTATGAAAAGATTCTGAGTGCGAGAGCACTGATGCTGCGTGTTTAGTAGGTGTTCATTTGTCATGCGGAAAGTGGTTTCCTAAAAAAGTGTCAAAAGAGTGGTTGAAATTTCAATATTTTATTTATTTATTTATTTATTTATTTATTTATTTATTTATTTATTTATCAAAACAGGTGGTCACTGTTGCTTCAAAGAATTAATTCTTTAAAATGTATTGACACATTGATCAGGTTAATATATTTAAATTAAGAATTATTTCAAAATTTTAGAAGGGTCTGGAACTTAACAACATTTTTTATTCATTGACAATTAACGCAGCTGATAGTAAAGGTACATTTTAGTTGACATATTCCAATTTCTTTGTAATTTGTATGTATATGTTGAATTTCAGATCAGTTGGTCAGTTTGAGCAATATCATTCAATGTATCAGATTTCTGTGTTTGATCATGCTCTCATATTTGATACTTTATGTGTGGTAATGCCCTTAGAGGATCATGAAGAAATCCATTCAGAGAGAGAGAGAGAGAGAGAGAGAGAGAGAGAGAGACAGACAGACAGACAGACAGACAGACAGACGGTTTTATCTTATTACTATGAAATGGAATCGCTAATGAGATATTATACAATTTCAATTGTTTAGAAACAAAAACTTATATTTATACATTATCTGGTTCAATCATTTTTTACAATACTGGTAAAATTACTGGATAAAAATAAAACCAACCACTTGAATACCACTGCAAGCCAGGATAGCATTATTCATGTCTGGATTACGCTCGTACTGATCTGGTCATGAACTCAGCAGTCCTGGCTTGTAGTAATGTGGACTTGGTTATTTTATTACCTTATGCACTTATATTTTCCAGATGGCATGTAACATGAATATACTTTATGCAAAATTAATTATGGATAACTAAAAGGAATACGTATAGCTAAATGAAAATAAAATTGTCATGCCAGGTGCATGGAGAGGGTGAGTTATGCCCTTGTCCAAACCCGTGTGACAGATAATTTTTTTTAGCTCACTTCCATTTTCCAGATGATATGAGGTCATTAACCATAGCAAGTTTGTGGTTTTCGAAAAAATATTGCTTGAGAAAATCTCCAAACCAACTTGGTCGTGTAGAAGAAAGGAAGAAAGAGAGAAAGGGGGAGAGAGGGGGCTAGAGAGAAAGAAAGAAAGAAACAAAGAAAGAAAGCAACTGTTTACTTATACAGTTAAATCTCTCTACAGTGGGCACCCTTGGGACTAGAGAAAAGACCCCACTCCTGAGAGGTTCAGCCCTTCTGAGTAGTATAGATGAGTTGTGCATGTACGTGTACACTATTCATATATGCACATATACATGTACAGTGCAAAATCGTTGCCTAACACCATGGAGGTCTTACACAGGTCAACAAGCAGCTAAAGGTCTGCTTTTGTGGATTGTGGAGAAACTCGATGAATTAAGCATACATTAAATTTCCTCAACTTTTGTTTGCATGCTATTGGATTTGCCAGTTGTCTGAATCCTATATGTGTAAGTTAGAACTTTATGTCCGTCTATAATATTTTTGAAGATATAGAGCTTTTCAAATTTTAATTGCCCCTCATTTGCATAATTTTAATCATCATAACTATTCCACACTAAAATTTCATTGGTAGTTCAATCAGCATGGCAAGTTTGGTGGCTTTCGGAATTATAGTGTCTGATAAAAACTGACAAATTTGGTTGCCGTGGAAAGTGAGGAAAATATATCTGGGTCAGCACCTAGAAAAAAATATAGATAGATAGAAAGATAGATAGATAGATAGATAGATAGATAGATAGATAGATAGATAGATAGATAGATAGATAGATAGATAGATAGATAGATAGATAGATAGATAGATAGATAAAGAGAGAGAGGGAGAGAGAGAGAGAGAGAGAGAGAGAGAGAATGAATATGGCTGTGTTGGTCCACAGACATATTAAAGTACCAAAAATTCCTCGAATTGTGTCTTTCTTCAATGTAATATTCTGGTAAATATCTATACACATGATGTAGATATTGTCTCTCATACAGTAATAAAAGATAAATTATCCAATTGTTCAAAATTATCAGGAATACTCAAAATAGTATTACGTAAAATACTGCTGCACAACTGCTGATCTTACTCTTTTTGCAGCTTTCCCAATTGTAGCATCTTCGATGTTTTCATCGACTGTGGGATCATTTAAATCATCAATAGTGTTATCAATTATGGAATCCTCCATATGCAAGCCTTTATTGTGTAGTAGAACTGCACAAGCAGTTGTAATTTTGCACGCTTTTTCCGGTGCTACCCTAAATTCACTGTGGAGGCGTGCAAACTTCCTTTTCACAATGCCAAACCCTGTTCAATCTTAACCTGAGTCTCACGGTGTCCGATGTTGTATGCCTCTTCTGATTGGTTGCAAGGAGTGGCAAAGGGAGCCAATATGAATGTCTGCAGTGCACATCCTTAGGACGGCAGGTATTGTTTGCCGCAGCACAGCCACAACGTATTAAAACGTACCAAAAATCAGGGGGTCTAAAAGCCGATACTGTCTGTCGTAGAAAGGCCGGAAAATTTTATAAAATATCAATATTTAAGTGAAAATAATGTAGCAACAGAATGTGCTGCACGTTTTTGAACAGGATCGATTAAGTTTACGTGTAAGATATATTCAAATGTTGCATTTGAGAATAAATTACACATGTCACCTTTGTAGTTATTAAGGATACTAATTAGGTTTTCATTTTCAGTTTTTACAATTAACAGGAACACCACTTCAAAACGATCGATATTTCATAGCAAAGACATTTATTTTATTATTCTTTTTGTTGCATTTCTAAAGTAAACACTATAACCTAAATCATTACAGTAAATAATGACATGTTGTGTCTACATTAATATATGATTAATATGCATAATTGTAAACAATAAAATACGATTCACACCGCTGTGGCTTGTACAAAACCTTTGTTTTACTGTGCATACTTATGACCACAACGTGGTGTATCGTACTGACAGCAAAATATGCAATCTATCGCCCTGTTTACTTATGGCCATAGCGTAAAAAATTCGTATAGGCAGTCAACTTGCACGACCCATTACGTTGCGGCTTCTCATTCCTCTGATGCCGCGAAAGAATACGGATCATACCGCCTTGACTTTTATGCAACTACTCCTACCATTTTATTTAAGTAGATATACTTATGGCCACAGCGGAAATTTCCGCATTGGCTGTCAATGTGTACGATCCATTGCATTAAAGTTTTTAGAAGTTGTTTCTGGGTTGCTTCTAAATTATTTTGCTACTACGAGACACCTTTCTTTTCAGCATTAGAATGTTGCAACGTTTTTAAAATAGTAAATAGAGTATTGCAAAGCATTTAAGAATGGATTGTTTATATATCTAGCATGCCTATATTTCAACAATTTGAACGCTCTAATCTTGCATTCCTGATAAACTAATGGCCCTCTGTTAAAAGTACAAAATACTGAGGATATTTACTAATGAGCTCGCTACAATAATTAATATTACTGAAGTCTTATGTTTCACAAGACTAGACTAAATAGGTGTCCAATACCAGCATTCAAGCATACTGGGCGCAACCGCTATTACTCAAAATGAACATTTGTCTATCATATGACATGAACGGCCCTATTTGAAATTTTAAAAAATCAACCAATATACACGTTGCATGACCAATTAAAGTGAATGTCACTAAACTATGATAGTTATTTCTAGTAAAATATAATCAAAAGTATTATCATCCGCCTTCATGGATTGATATATTAACAAGAACCTCCAATTTAATCCCTTGTCCTTCCATAAACAAAAAATTAACATATTATGATGTCAATGAATGAACTTGGCTTTATTTTTACTAATTCGTCCATTAGCCATATGTATTGATATTTCCATGCATAAAGTAGGTAAATGTATTTGTGTCTACAAAGGCGTTTGGATCACACATCATCATCCTAGTTTACTTTCGGATGCCCTTATTCTTTCTTGGGGACACACGCACTGAAGCCTTTTTCTTCTTTCCATCTGGCTCAAAGTCTTTGTCTGAAATGTGCAAGAAGAAAAATGTACAAAATTAATCGGTATCATCCACATTGCAACAATAGGCTGCATGCAGAAGTGAGAGTTACCCTTGCTGTGAAAAAGGATTCATGGTAGCTGTGCGGTAATGATCCTAGTCTTTGTTACCATTATATAAGTTATTCATAACATACTTCATAGTATTATTCTTTATCGATAAATAATCATTTCAATATGAAGATATTGCCGGCGAAAGTCAGTGACTGACTGTGGGTGACAAGATCTAGAGTTAAAGAATTTTTATCCTACACTGTAACAGAATGTCTTATCTTTATTATGCTTTATGTTATGGCATTTACGCTTGGGACAGTTTTTCTTAAATGCAAGTTTTCAACAGTCAAGCCATAAAAATTACATTACTTCGACAGTGCAACTTCATAGCCTACATAATAATGTTCATCAATTCGCACCTACCTCGAGGACACTTGCGTTTCCCTTTAATCCCGTGTGGTGTGAGCAAAGGTGTTGAGACGTCCACATGGTTTGATTTTATTGTTGTTCTGGTGTTGCGTGGTGCTGCAATCACTTCTCCAACAAGATTGGTCTGCCTAGCTACATCCATCCTCAACTTTTTCGGAATCAAGCTCTCATGATAGGGTAGAAAGCAGTCACTGTGAATGGAATAAAAATGTATATTTGTAAGGGGGTAGTGAAAATTCTTTCTTGTTTGTTGTTTTTAATTGCATTAATAATTTTCAAAAATAGCATTCCCACAATTTTTTTTTACAGAACTTCTGAATTCACCAAATACACAAGCTAAATAACATTGTGAAAACAGTTTCTATTTGAAGAAGCATAGATACCTGTGAAGATTTACATTGCATTCGAAGCAGCCAAAGGTTGTTTCCCTTATGCGACCTTTGTCAGTGAGTTTGCCCTTTTTCCGACATTGACGGCACTGCTTTGAGCGCACCCCTTTAAATGGTCGGTGTGTATGACTGGATGCAAAATTCACATCAACAGAAGGTGGATCTCTTTGTTTTGGGCATCTGTGTCGTTGTGAATATCCCCCAATGAGCTGCTGTGCAACCTTTAATGAACAAATACCACAGACAAAAAATAAACCAAAATGTCTTGCCAAGTGAACATCTTACTTTTTCTCTGTCTGTTTGTCCGTCTGTCTGTGTCTCTCTCTCTCCCTCTCTCTCTCACACACACACACACATACACACACACACTTACACAAACTATATTCAAGAAGCCTAACTATAAACATTCTGTAACTGAATCGTTTCAGTAGGAATTTTTTATGGTTTATTTGAACAATTTTTCAGAAGGAGCTTCTTACGGTTTATCTGACAATTGTACTGTCGAAACCCTAGAGGATCGACAATAATATTTTGATTAATCTGGCCAGTAAGGATAGTTTGTTCTGTCATTTAGGTTACCACATAGAGAATATAAAAATTACTTACCTGCAGCTGATCCTTTTTATGGCTTGCCTTGGGGTTCTTCTGCAGGAACAGCATGGATGAGTTAATGAGAGCAATGTCCACAGCAAACCACAAGAAGTAGTGCCACCATTTGATGCTGGTACGCTGTAGAGAGTAGTTGCTTCTGAAGTGATCACGGCGATCAACTCCTCCCATGTATTTGTTAAATTCTACGATTGCCTTTGGACAAGGAAGTGTAGAACGACACCATGTGCCATCTTCCCCAATACACTTGTGCCTCACTGTCTCCTTCGTTTCTCTTGAAGTTTCAAAATAGCAGGTGTTGAGATTATACACCAGGTTCGAGTCTTTCCAAACAGTGGCAATTAGTTTCCCATCCTTGCTTTGTCTAGTCATTGACTCACCTTTCTTCAGTTGGCACACCGGGTCCTCCCTCTTCCGTAACCGTTTGTCTATTTTCAAATCTGTTGGCCACTGTCGTCTTCCAGTGTTGAATGAACCATTCACATACGTCCGTCTGTCTAACATTGACAGCGCTAAAGGTAAAGAGGTGTAGAATTTGTCAATAAAGACAATATGGTTGCAGCCTGCTATATTTTCTGTGAGGTTTTCCACCACTCTTTGAGTCAAGCCCACTTCTTTTCTTTTCCTTAAGTAGACCTGAAAATCCCACATATATCCAGAAATACCATCAGCGAAAACCCATATTTTGAACCCTCTCTTAGCAGGTTTATTTGGGGCTCCAACTATGCCGAAATGTTGGCCATTACATTGAATCATGGCTTCATGCACTGCCACTTCCTGATGTAGATTATAATATTCAGAACTCTTCTTGCGTACATGCTCCATTAATGATGATACCTTATACAACGGGTCCTTTGCTATCGCTTCTTTTCGCTTTTCACTGTCAGGCAGCCGAGTAGGGTCCTTGTTTGGGTCGCTTACATGAAAGTATCTCTGTATACTTTTGAATTTACTTCTTGACATCGTTTTTGAAACAAAAACATTTTGCAGAGCTGGATCGGTTGACCAGTAATCATCAAACAATGGTTTTGGGTCGATGGCCATTATCATGCGTAAACCAATGTATGCCCTGATATCAGCTTCTGTTACATCAGTGAAATTATTATCTGTCCACTCTGCGCGCTTGTCTTTTTTTCTCCTTGCATCTCTATATAATGGAACATATCTGTTTGTTGACTTTGCCATCTTCCCAAATGCTGATTCTGGAAATATTAGAAAGAAATGTTGGAGCTCTGTTGCATCTGAGGTCAAAGCATCTGTTGGACCAGGTTTAGGTCCCTCAAATTTCTTGGGATCGCGTTTTCGCAGGGTCTTCTGCCACTTTATGTTTGATGTATCACTCAGCACAATTTCTTCATTATCGCTACAGCTGTCTTCATCATCTTCATCATCGCTGTCATCCAAGATGTAATCCTGGATCTCCACATCACTTTCATTATCTCTATCTTGAGATTCATCAAGGTTTATGTTTGTAGGGCTAGGCTTGGCATCTTTAGCCGGTTTACAAGGGGGTCCTTTTACATCTGGATATGTTTTATCTTTCGCATCTTTTGATGTCCTGGTGGTATCTACTTTCAGGCTATACAATGGTGTGTCATCCTCAGTGTAAAATCTGGTTTCACTTCCCATTTTATCTGAACTTTTTTGCATGGTGTCTGGCAGTTTAGTTTGAGCAGGCTGTTGTTTTTTATTATTTTCAGCTGTGTGAGCAGGGTCTCCCTTTATGTTATGATTCATTTGATCTGTCTTATCATTTGACATTTTTGCGGTATCTACCTTCAAGCTATTCAATGGTACATCGTCTTCGGTGTCAAATCCGGTTTTACTTTCCATTTTATTAGAACTATATTCCCTGGTGTCCGGCAGTTTAGTTTGAGCAGGCTGTTGTTTTTTATCACTTTTAGGTGTGTGAACAGGGTCTTCCTTTACGTAGTGATTTGTTTGATCAATCTTATCGTTTGACGTTTTGGGGTTATCTACCTTCAAGCTATTTAATGCTGCATCGTCCTCAGTGTCAAACCCATCACTTTCCATTTTTTCTGAACATTTTTTCATGGTGTCTTGGAGTTTAGTTTGGGCAGTCTGTTGAGCTTGATTATCTTTTGGTGTGGCAGTAAGGTCTCCCTCTATACTGGGATTTGGTTGAACTGTCTTATCTTTCGACGTTTTGGCGGTATCTGCCTTCAAGATAGTCAATGGTGCATCATCCTCAGTGTCAAATCCAGTTTCACTTTTTATCATATCTGAACTTTTTTCCATGGTGTTTGAGTGTTTACTATGGGCAGCATTGTTTTTCACTATGTTTAGGTATGTTATCAGAGTCGCCCTTTACATAGAAGTTTGTTTGCTTTGCCACATCTTTTGAGGTTTTTGGCGTATCTACCTTCAAGCTATACAATGATGCATCGTCCTCTGTGTCAGATCCAGTTTCAATTTCTATTTTATCGAAACTCTTTTCCAGGGTATCTGGTGTTTTTTCGGCAGTCTGTTGGTTTTGTGCAGCTTTAGGTGTGTCAACAGGGTCTCCCTTTACATTGTGGTTTGGCTGATTTACCTTTTCTTTTGACGTCTTGGCTGTATCTACCTTCAAGCTGAACAGTGGTGCATCGTCCTCAGTGCCAAATCCAGTTCCACTCTCCGTTTTATCCATTTTTTTTCTCATGGTGTCTTGGAGTTCCCTTTTGGTAGGCTGTTGTGTTTGATTATTTTGTTGTGTGTCACCAAGCTCTCCCTTTTTGCTGTAATTTGGTTGCTCTGCCTTAATGTTTGACGTCTTGGCTGTATCTACCTTAAAGCTTATCAAGGGTGTATCCTCCTCCGTGTCAAATCTGGTTTCACTTTCTCTTTTATCTGAACTCTGCTCAGTGGTGTCTGGGAGTGTATTTGAGGCAGTCGGTTGTTTGTGGTCATATTTAGGTGTGTCAAGAGAGTCTCCACTTAAATTGCAATTTAGCTGATCTGCTTTTTTGTTTGACGTCTTGGGTGAATCTACTTTCAAGCTTTGCAGTGGTGCATCGTCCTCATTGTCAAATCGGGTCTCTATGTCCTCTCCATTAAAACTCTTTTCATTGGCGTCCGGAATTTTAGTCTCTGTATTCCTTTGTTGGTCTTCATATTTAGGTGTAATAGCGTGGTTTCCATTTATTATGTGTAATTTTTGGTCTTCCTCAACCTTTGACACCTTGGCCGTTTCTTCCGTCAGGCTACACAATGGTGCATCATCACCGGTATCAAATGCAGTCTCAAGGTCTTCTTCATCAAGGCTCTTTTCTGTGGTGTGGGGGAGTTTAGTTTGTGCATTGTTTTGTTCTGCATCTGTTGGGGTTACAGCAGGGTCTCCTTTTCATTGTGATGTTGTAGGTCGTCCTCATCCTTTGACGTGAAAGCCGTATCTACCTTTGGGCTACACAAAGCTGTATCGTCCTCAGTGTCAAATCTGGTCTTATAGTCAACACCATCAGAACTCTTTTCCATTGTGTGTGGAGATTTAGGTTGTCTCATGAGACTGCATTGTGCTTCATCGCCTTCCCAATTGAATTTTTTGTCAATGGTATTTAAACTTTCAATCTGTGTATTCTGCTCTTTAAAACACTTTTAATTTCTATGGATGCTAAAAGCTCATCAAGGTCAGAATCAGAACCGTCCATCACATCAAAAACATCACCTGGCTTTAGATACACGAAATGGTTGGGTTCAAATGCTGCACCACTCCTGTTATCTAACTGTCCATCTCGTGACCACAAAATGTACACATGGCCTGTTGATTTTGATCTCAATGGCTGGAAGCATCGGTAAAACAGTGGACGCTAAGACTGGTTTGCGTTTGGATATATACTCCATATTGCTTTTCCGCACACTGTTGCTAATGCCATTAGTTGCACCAAAGAACTCCAGACTCCCGTTAGGCAAGATGACTTTGCTTCCTCTCTAATTGCTGCTTCCATTCCTTGATTTTCATACATACGGAAACCAGCCTCTGTTTGGATGAGCGCCGGAAATGTCATAGCTGAAAATTTGTTCCCTTCAATATCCTGTAGAGCAGGGTGATTAGCATATTCTTGTGCGTGGAGAAATAGTTCAGCTGCAACTAAGGTCCTCAAGGTTGAAGAAAGGGATTCTGTCCCTATGAGAAAAACAAAAGTTATATGAAGCGCAGTTAATGGTGATCTGGTACTGTATAGAAACATTGTGCTTATCATTAATATGTGTATGATAGGGAACTGTTTCCATTTATAAATACGTATAATGACAGTGTGTTAGTGTGGCATGTTGTATATCATGCTCCTATTTTGCTCTTAAAATAAAAATTAATGCGTAAGAAATATCGTCCCAGAAAGTATGAAACATGCAATATAGAAATACTTTGCTATCTCTACCATAATATATACACACCTGTGATGCTCCTGGATGCTACATTGTATAAACAGTTCCCGTCACCCGTTGTTTCCATAGCCACCAGTTGTGTTGGTATATCTTCTGGCAACAGAGCGTTTGCTAAATCATCCAACTCCTCGTCGTTTCCGTCTTCTGGTAAGAGAACGTAACACATAGTTTTAAGATTTATGTTTATAAAATAACATTTTACTGTTTGAATATCGTCTTACACAAGAAATCCGTGCAAACATGAAAAAAGCACAGGAGTTCACTCCTTGAATTTTTGTCTAACCCATGACGCAGAACTAATATATATATATATATATATATATATATATATATATATATATATATATATATATATATATATATATATTTATTTATTTATTTATTTATTTATTTGTCATTGTGTGTAGGTGAGCATGAGTGTGGGTTTTAAATGTGACATAATGTTTTAAAGCTTAGAGTCGATTTATTATGACCCGCATAACACATTCCAGTCGTTGAAATTTTTTGCAATGAAAATTGATATAAATTTACCTTGGTTTTTCACAGTATTTTCATTTAATGCCTGTTGATGTACAACCAATAACTTTTTCACTTCGTCTTCCTCTCCACGTTGTATTGCTTCACGCATACAGTCCATATCTAATCAAGAAAAAAAAACAACTAAATTTATATGACATACAAACACACGCAAACATTTCACACATATGTACATACATATATACATACACGCACACACATACGCACGTACATATATACATTAAATCATACATACATGCATACATATACACATACATACACACACATACATTCATACATACATACATACATACATACATACATACATACATACATACACACGCTGAAAAAGACGGCTAGCAATTTCTTTTGACATGGAAAGCTTAAATTTGATAAATTGTAGATAGCTATGTTTTGCTTTCCCATTGTATCGTGTGCATTTTAAATGTGTTAATTTACTCTACATCAGACATCGCCTTTTCATGTATTTATGCAAGTTCATACTTTAAGGTATTTCACAACAAAAATGGAGTTAAAGACAAACTTACTGTGAATTTTACTTACCTCAGTCTGAAGGGATGGTCAAGTGTCTTTGTCTTCTGCATCTGACCTATTTGGTCTTCTCCCGCTTAGGTCAGCCTGATACCCACCCGTAAGTCTCTTTACGGTGTATATAGGTTAATTGTTTGCAAGACACAGCAGTGTCAACATGTTCTGTAACATGACGCCGCAGCGTAGGTAAGCGGTCAGGTATGTCGGCATCCACAATAAAGTGAATATTTTGAAGCGCCACAAACGAGTAAAACGTACTTTTAAGAAAAACATGTAAAATTGTGGCAAGCCACAACGGGATAAAAGTTATAAAAGTTGTATTTCCGACATTACATAGAGCCATACCGTTCTGAACCGTAAATTGCAAGAATTCTGAGTCCTTAAAATGCACCATGCAGCAGGCTCCACAACGGGAAAAAACGTATTTGATACAGCTTAAGAAGAGGATTTTTAAAAGCCATAGCTGATCAAAACGGGTCATACATTTATTTAACTTATATCAAATGACGGTATAGCCATAGCAGCGCAGAATGCATTTTAAAATAAAATATTATGAAAATGAATACAACAAAACTCTAGAAGCTGTAGCGTTCTGATATGTATGTACATCACTTGTCACAAAACAGCCACAACGTTCCTAGATGTTAATGCGCTTTTTGTATCCGTTTGTGGAAAAAGACTTAACACGCCTGCACATGTATAGCCACAACGGGATAATCCAGGATAGATATATGCATGGTTTTATCGACACACAAAGTGTCAACTGGCACCAAAAGGCCATAGCGTATTTATCTGGAGAAAGACATCTGAAGCCAATATAGCTGTAACGTAATAAAACGTTATCTAGTCACAAACTGTCAATTGGCACCAAAAAGTCATAACGTTGTAAACAGAAAAACGAAAGCTTCACAAAAAGCCGAATACGTGTAATCCGTAAAATTTGCATCTAGACCCCCGATTTCTACTTGAAAATGAAAAAGAAAATGAATTTGGAATTACGTAAAATACGTTACGGCTGGTAGAATCGTGTTTTTTTTGTAACGTGCTATTACGTTGTGGCTGTGCTGTGACATACAGTATCGGCTTTTAGACCCCCGACTTTTTTGAACGGTTGAATACACTGTGGACATGCTAAGGATATGCACTGTCGCCCGCCAAAAACCCTTCAAGATGTCTTAAAACATGTTAGTTAAAATTGTGTTTATGATCCAGATTGAGGGAAGTAACAGGTGTCCACAATATGTCCTTGTTAACTGGTTTTTTTTTGTTCATGCGTCAAAGACACAATGTTAAGATAGACAAGATATCAATGAAAGTAAGGGTTACGTCAGAGGTTCGGACCTTCGCGATCGATTATTATTCACTTTTTGTCTGTAGAGAACATATAAATGGAAAAATTAACTTTGAAATTAATCAAACTTTTGTCGTCCTCATAGTCCTGGAAAATGCATTGACATATTTCCCTGAAATTCATACGTTAAAGGCGATCGGTACATCGCGATATGCGCAACCATTTATGGTCCGATGCCTCCATACAGTTAGAGCTGGTATTTGTCGATACCTGCACTAGCTGCTGTTCGCTTTTCCTATTTTGCACAGTTCCGTTTGAGAAATATGGATTGTTTACGAAGAGTGGAAAGGAAAAAGAATGTGCGGTTTGTTAACAAATGCCAAAACAAAGACCTAAATGCTTTAAAACAAGGCAGAATACGTCGAAATACGGCAGTGGTAGACCAAAACGCATGTGCACAATCAGCGAACGCTGACCAAGCCACCGTCGAAAGTGCCACGCCCACCCCCCAAATGCCACATGCACATGTAAACACTGACAGTTATAACTGGGACGAAGGTCCTAGAATAGTGGAACTAAGTGTACTAGCCGATAATCTTGTATGCGAGGAATGTAAACAAAAAAAAAATTGTCCCTAAAAAATACAGAATCAGAAAAACGATATGGCTTGGCCAGTGTACTTAACATTTCTTGTGAATGTGGTACGATAAACGCTGTCCCAACGGGGGGGGGGGGGGGGGGGGGGGGGCAGTAATACCCCAGCGTCAAAAGGTGGCACAGGTATATTTGATAATGTGCTGCCTCTGTTACCATTCGACAATGTATTAAGGCAACTATAATTTTGATATTCTTATTTTTACCTCTTTTTCCACATTGCTGTATTGCACTATGGAGACAACTTTAAAATGTTTGCTTCTTCTCAGTATAACTATGAAAGTATATATTATGACTGGAATATAAAATGAACGACGTACTGCCGTTTATTTAACCTACATACATGTATATTGATATGGTATCGAAGTTAGACAATGAATGGATACCTTGTACCTATGAACTTATATAATGCATATTTTTTCATCCTTAATTTATATTTTTTGCTTTTACCCACATATATAATGTTTGCTATCAAATTTCTGTAGTCCTTACATGTAGCGCCACCTAGCGACAAAAGTAGCACCGTGACATGCCAATTTTTTTGCTTGCATTTTGTTTCAAATGCCAAAATCTTGGTTCACACCAAAAACGAGAGATTTCTAAATTCTTTTGACCAGTGCACCGAACGTCTTTAACTACAAAAGATTTGCTTCAAAGCAAATCTGTGTGCCTTCAAAAGTTGTAAATGTTAAATGCTTGACGTTTGGCCTTTGGTACTTCACATTCCATTAATCTTATGGCTGGATGAAAATTTCAAAGTCCAAATGACCTTCACCTTTGACCTTTACAGGTCACATGTAAATAACAACAACAGGGCTGTGCGAACAGCCCATACTCAGCTGATCTTGACATTTATCACACTTGCAGTTCTATGAACTTGGGAAAAAATCAAGGTTCTGAGTAAGTCTGACCTTCATAGAGGAACCCTAACATGTGCCACATCAAGGTTCAAGCAGTTCTCAAGTTATAATGAAGACTAAAATGCATGTATGTTGCACTGTGACCCCAGAAACGAGGTCAAAGTCATTCATGTATGTCTGAGCATGACCTTCATACAGAAACATTAACATATGCAGCATCACCGTACTAACTCAAAACAGATCTCAAGTTATCAAGTAAACAGTAACTTTCGTGTCAGTTGTCCTTTGAATTAGCATTAGAAGGCCCATTGACTTACAGAGTAATTAATAGGAAAGCTGCATTGACTGCTAAGTACCCGAATTGAAAATCCTTAAAAATCAGGAATCCAAAGCAGTGCCATGTAGTAAACAACTTTGTTTCACCCTTCCACAAGAACATATCCATCACATTTCAGCTTAATCTGAGAGAATGTTCTGAGAACAAGTGAAAAATAGCAAAACCATACAAACAATTCATAAAAAAATGGAAAAAAAAATTGCAACACCACCTGGTGAACAAATTTGGAACTAGCTGTCCTTGGGAGTGTCACTGTACGATATCAAAGCGATTGGGCGAATGGTTTTAGAAGTGAAGAGTTTTTAAGGTTTGCCCCCCCCCCCCCCCAAAAGAACAAAATAATTTAACAACAATTCCAAAAATCATAGAGCGTGGCCATTTAAACACACTTAGTAGAGATCCACCCAAGGCACATCCCGACTAATTGAGGTAAAAGTTAATCTGGCCAAAGTTATTTTAGGTTATAACCACTACAAGAAATTCCTATGTTAAACTTTCCTATTAAAAGTTTTGTAAAGATTTTTGAAAGAAAATCATAAACAAATTACGAACAAAAGGTCCCTAGGTGTCTTCCCGTGTGATATCAGAACAATTCGATGAGCAGTTTCGAAGAAGAAGATTTTTTAAGATTTGTCACCCCCCCCCCCAAAAAAAATCATTAAAAATTAAAAAAACACTGGAACATGACCATTTGAATGAACCTGGTAGAAACCCACCCAAGGTACATCCCCATCAAGTTTGAAGTTAATCTGGATGACGCCTTTGGAGAAGAAGTCGAAAATGTAAATTAGTATTAGAATGCTCATTGACCTTCATAATAATCAATCGGACAGCTGCATGGACCGATAAGTACCCGCATTGAAAAAATCGTTAAAAATCAGAAATCCGCAACTTTGTTTGACCCTTCTACAAGGAATATATCCACCATGTTACAGCTTAATCTGAGTGATGGTTCTGGAGAAGAAGTCGAGAACAGCTTCAACACACAGAAATTCATAAAAGTTTTCAAAAAAATTACAGCGCCACTTGGTGGACAAATTAAGAACTAGAATTCCCGGAGAGTGTTCCTGTGTGATATCAAAGCAATTGGGTGAGCGGTTTCAGAGAAGAAGATTTTTTAAGATTTGCCCCCCAAAAAAACAAACAAATTCATTAAAAATCCAAAAATCGCTGGACCATGACCATTTGGACAAACTTGGTAGATACCCACCCACGGCACATCCCGACCAAGTTTGAAGTGGATCTGGCTGACGGTTTTGGAGGAGAAGTTGAAAATCTGAATTGTTGACGGACGACGGATGGACCATGCACGGAGGACGGACGTAGGACCATAAGATAAGCTCAGCTGATTGACAAGTCAGCTGAACTGAAAATGTACAGTGTTACAATACCTACAATATAAGCCCAACATAACCAAATCCAATGGAAATTGACCAAGTTATGGCTAAATGAAACTTTCAAATGGCTGAATTACCTTGACTTTTGACCTCCACAAAAATGTGCAGGGTTGCAATACCTACCATTTGAAACCAACATGATCAGAATTGGATGGAAATGGGTGAGTTATTGCATGGATGAAAATTTCTAAATGACCTTTACCTATGACATTTAGAGGGTCAAAAAACTACAATGTAACAAACATATTAATTGAAGTTGGTTTGGTTACCTGTTCCTATGACAGTTTTGACGATATTCAAGATTTAAATCTCCAAATGGCCCAAATGTGCACAATTTTCAAAACCGTTGAACCTCTTAACAAAAACGTGCGACTTCAGATATGGAAGTATAATCATGCAAAGTTTTGAGTTTCTACGTGTAATACTTTTCAGCTGAAATGTCCGACAAATCTGTCTGTAAAGAGCGAAACAAACGAACAAAGAAGAAAGAAATGACGAACTGCTAGAAAAACAATATGTCTGTGTTGGCACACAAACATAACTAGGGAAAGAATGGGAAAAGTTAACTACCAAAGTCATCACTGGCAACAAGCTGGCCTGCTTGGTTTATCAATAGCAGGAGTTGTGGCTACAAGTGAGGCCCTTAATAAAATCTGGTTGAAAGTCGGCGCACCTAGAGGCCACCAGCAGAACATACAAGTGAGCTTAGTGATCAAACATTTGTAAAAATTACAATTTATTTCGAGGCTTTTCCTTTCAGACGTATCAGATAATACCCTATAGATATGGAATAATATAAAAACTTCAAATAATAAAAAATCCACAAGGAATTATTGTAACCATAACTACATGTATAAAAATTTCTTGTACCAAATTATATTATAAGGTGTTAAATTTATATAAGTATAAACTATTAAACAACAAAACACAAACAAACAAATTAAAACATGAAGACCTCCAAGTGTGTTTATACAAGGATATTTAATTTATAGTCAAATTTTTCCATCTCCAAAGGTTCATGGAAAGTACTTAAGGAGAGTTTGTGATGCACTTGAAGGCCGACATTATGAACTAATTTTTGTTAGAAAGAATACAGGATATATCAGCGGATTTTATAGATTGAGCTACTGTTAAACGAGTAGAACGTCATTTTGTAGGAGATGCTACAAGATCACATTTAAAGTCTTTCTTTTACTTAATCCTAGGTATAGTCTATGGTACGACAGTTCAGTTAAGGTATATATTTACTTGTCCATAAGATTTAGATGAGGCAACTTGTCAAAACTTTAATTGTTTTAGATCGACTCTGTGCGATAAAGGCTTTGTAGAAACGAGTATTTTATATATAGGCCAACAAACTAATTTCAAATTCTTTCATGAGAATTGATGACACATATTAACAAAAAGAATATTGCCCAAGAAGGAAACCTCAAGTTTTCCTGAAAATGTACAATACCCCAACGGTAGACTTATTGTAAATGTAATATGACTACAGATTTTTAGTGCTACTAATGTATATGTTGATGTTCATGAGAAAAAACAGGTTTCTTGAGCTCTGCATATAGATTGTGGGGCTATATTGTGATCCGTCGTTAAAATAAAAAATACAAAATAATAAAGAATAACTGGCAGTCCGAATGGAAAAAATACGTTTTAGTAAAAGTTATTTTGATACCATTTTTTAAATTAATTATATTTCACACATTTTACCCTAACTTTCATTAGATGATTTGTACATTAATTCACCGGATATTGAATTCATATCCACCTGGTAACATTTCTATTTTGCAGTGACCACTTAACTGTTCAAAGGCTTAGTGGGACATGCTTGGGTTACCTGTGCCTGAATATGTCAGCGGCGATGACGGAGGCTGCAAGTCCCCTGACTCAGTAGTGGTTGCTATAAGAAATGCACTCACGACAGGTCCCCGCACACACGTGTGAATGGCTGATTGAGTGGCACGTGCAAGAGGGCCCTGGGGAAGATAAGCGTCAGCTTACCAGGTTTAACCCTCTATAATAAGGTTTACCTACCTACCTACCTACCTACCCATAACCATTTGTGCCACCACGAGTCTATAAATTATGCATCACCGATTAAAAAATCCATCAAATATGAGTTTGCCCGGCATAGTGACATTTCCATTAAGAGAGAAGTAATGATCATATACGTCAAAATATTTAACTAATTGCAATAAATCGACAAACATTGAACAAAATCTCATATACACCATCTAGGGCATTTTTACAGCGAAAACTTTCCTGCTAAGATCTATATTTTTCAAATTTACCGTTACCACCATTTGAAATAATCCTAGGATGGATCTAAAATCAAAAGAATCACGTTTACAGTATGGCCTAGTTTTTATAATAAATTTATTTAAAACTAATGTTTTATGAAATTAAAAAATAAGAAAAACCTACGGTTAATTCATGAGGAAAGCACGCTTGGAAGTTCCAACGTACGGATAGGCCGACATGCATGTTTAACCAGGGCTGCAAAGTGAACGATTGCGGATGTCTATAGTTTGGCAGGAGAAAATAATACTAGAAACTAGGAAAGATGATTTGCTGCATAGCAAATCAGTGTGTGTGTCTGCAAAGCATATTGGTCTGGCAAGGTACAACTATTCTATAACACAGGAGTAGAAGCTGGTATGGCATTTCTATCTATTATGGCTTTGAAGTTATTCAAGATTTAAAATTTCTAACGGTAATATTAAGCATAATTTAAATTGCTACAACTTTTATTTTGAATTCATTAGGTGCGAATGGTCAAGAACCCGCTAATAGAAGTTGGAATGACATCTCTATTTACTATATTGTTGGATATATTATAGATTGAAATTTCGACTATACATTAATTAGCATAATTTAAATTGCTACAACTTTTGTTTTAGATTCATTACATGCGCAATGGTCAACAACCCCCGAGTACAAGTTGAAATGACATCTATATCTATAATAGTTTTGGTTATATTCAAGTTTTAACATTTCAAATGTTGCAGATAAGCATAATTTAAATTGCTACAACTTGAGATTCATTAGATGCAAAATGGTCAATAACGTCCTACCATCAATTGGAATGACATCTCTGTCTATTACACTTTTGGAGATATTCAAGATTAAAAATTTCAAATGCCCCTAATTTGCATAATTTTAAACACCCACACGTTTCTGTATAAAAAAATTCCAACTTCTTGTATGGAGGTACAATCATGCCAAGTTTGGAGTTTCTATGTATAATAGTGTCCGACAAAAGTGTCGGACGAATTCGTTGGTAAAGAAAGAAAGAAAGAAAGTACGAAAGTATGAATTTAAGGAAAAACCGAAAAGTGTGTGTTGACACACACACACTTAAATAAACAGTTTCTTGATCAAATGTTAATTTATTTAAGTTAACAATTAGCCTGATTCATTTTGTGTATTTCATGCATAGGTCCACCTGACAAATTTATACCTACAAATACTAAAATGAATTTTAAAAGTTAGCACGTGTTGTTCATGAATACAAAATGCAGGCCTTATCCATTAGTTTTCTGTTCAATTAAACACTAAGGGCCACAGCACACAAATATTTGCATCAATATTAAATTCATATGCCCTTTCGGGCTCCTTCGAGGCACAAATGAATACAAATATTACATTCGTATGTGCCAATTTATGTGCTATTTTGTGTGCTTCTGGGGAGGGGGGGCTCTCCTCACAGAAACAAATGTGTCACAACTTTATGCGTACTTCTTGGCAATCTTGCTATAGGCCTATCATACTTGAAATTCTACCTTATTCATTGATTAAATAAAAGAAATGTGTGTCTCAGGAATAACGAATTATTATTATTATTATTATTATTATTATTATTATTATTATTATTATTATTATTATTATTATTATTATTATTATTATTATTATTATCATTATTATTATCATTCTCATTATTATTATTATTATTATTATTATTATGATCATCATCATTATTATTATTATCATCATTATTATTATTATTATTATTATTATTATTATTATTATTATTATTATCATTTTGTTCGCTTTATAAAATGTTTCTGCAAGGTTGTTTAGGCGTGTAATTCAAATGCATGGTCCTCACAAAAATGTTCCAAGCATGCATATTTTGCCTTTTAATAAGAACTATACTGGCAATCTGATAAAGCCTTTTTCGTTTTCGCTACTTGGATGCCAGTTGGAATACAAATCCACACATCTAAAACAGCACACAATGATTCTGTCACACAGGTTATAGAGCTACAACCCGTAGATTTACAAACATTGAGTGACTCAGCCACCAGGCTTTGACACCCTCCAGTGGCATAAAACCTCAATGCCGCAAGAAGTGACAGCACAGGTGGGATACGAGCTGCTGTGCCTTGAAAGTTCCCGATTTTTATATCTAGGATGGAAAAAAAGATTCAGAACAACGAAATCTGTAACGCTGGAAAAAACATCCTCTTCTGACAGACTTTCCATCAGGTGTTATGGATCAGTCATCCTTTGTTCAACATGAGTGCGTCGCCGCCAACGCAAATGATGTCTGAGGGCCCCATCCATGCTGCTTGCCAACGGTATTAAATGCATTCGTGAGACAAGTGATTGCTGGCTCGCTTATTGTGAGTATTTACTCTACGTTGCTCCTGCATTTGCTCGAGCAACGTTTGAGTAAATTTGTTTAACAAACAGGACATGCTGAGAAATTACTTAATTGTGAGAAAATACTCGCAGTTGAGCAATGTCTCAATGACCAAAAGTGATTGAGAAACCGGGCCCTGGTTTTAAAGGACCGTCTGCAAAGCTCAGTGTATATAGCGTCAGAGTATTTTAATCTACTCTGCTACCATCCCCCACCCCCAATCAATTCTTTTCGATATTAATGTATATTTTTATTATGAGAAGAAAATTTAATTTTCTCGTCATTTCAGGTGAGAGGTGACATATTGCAAAGGGGTCCACTTCAGGGCCCGTATGCATAAAGGTGGTTTAGCTGTGGTTTAGCTTATTCCAGGGAACAACCATGGTGTAAAGTCTAATCCGTATGCATAAAGGTGTTGCAAAGTTACCCCTGGTGTAAAGTTACATCAGGTTTAAGAATCCGTATGCAAGAAGGAAGTATAGCTTAATCCATGGTGTAAATGGCCTTAAACTACCTTACATCTCTAAACCTGCCAGGGGCATAGTTTAACGGAGGTGTAAGTCCCAGTGGAAGTTTATTTCCTTGTATACGAGGGACATGTTATGATATGTAGCGTAAATACTTATAACACTGTACATTGAGTGAGTGTTCATATATGATAACATGTCAAATAGTGATACCAACAGTACGAAAGATCAGCTCCATTTCACATGCCTTGTGCTGTTAACATCAATAAACGAAATTGTACTGTGTGTACATTAGTCAAGCATGCCCAATGTACGCACTATCTGAATATTAAATGTGTTTTCTCTACTGCAAATCTACACATGAAAATACCGTTATTACAGAAATCCACACTGTATCAATTACTAGTATGAAAAACAATGACTGACAGTTTGCGTGAAACTAAATGTTTAATTGCCTGCAAAGCAAACCAAGTTTCGTCTTACTACACTTGGAAACCATGTATGTCTTAATCAAATGCATAGAAAAACAAACGTCAATACATGTTACCCTTTATTGGTCAATGTAACGTTAACCTCGGGAGTGAGATGCCGAACTCCACCTCAAATACTACTACTACTACTACTACTACTACTACTACTACTACTACTACTACTACTACTACTACTACTAATAATAATAATAACAACAACAACAATAACAATAACAAGAATGATAATAAATAAAATAAATAAATTACCAAAACTCGTTGCAGAAACTTCCTTTAAAATTGAAATCGTTTACAAATTTTGAGTGTATATATTGAAGGTCCGAACTAGAGTTACTGAATACCTGCATTGCAACTATACCCCCCCCCCCACAAAAAAAAAACAAACAAACCACGTGACCATGCTCCGCACTCATTCTTCTTACTTCACCCCTTTGCCGTCACGTAAGCTACTTTATTGCGTAACACATTCAGAAAAAAAAATAATTCCCATTGTTATTCGAAACGCGGGAATATTTGATCTTGTTCCATAATAACTAATCCAAGGCCGTTTCGCTGCTGTATATCTCACGGGATATGCCTGTGTCGTGCATTTGGGTCACTATGACGTTTACCTTTGAACCCTCATATGATTTTACCTTGACCAGGCCTAACATTCTACACCCTTGCCACAAGTTAGGCGGAACTTGGTCTGCTTTGCAGACAATAAAATATTTAGTGACTGGTCAGGTATTTTAACAGTTAGATGATATTTATTATGACTTCCACTTATTAAATCAGGCTAAGTTAAAATCTTAGTTTGATTTCTATTGAAAGCAATTTTTCATTGAAAGTAAAAGAATTGTGCTTTCATGTGTGCCTTGATCAGCGCAAGAACAACTCTGCAATAAAATATTTTGCCTCCAAAGCAGGCCCAGGCTGCGTATTTTGTTTTCTCCAATAGTTTAAACAAATACATATGATCATACACTAAAAGTTGTCTTTGAAAGAGGTGAGGTTTGTTTCAGATAAGTTAAATGCGTTTCGTATATTGCATGCGAAAAGTTACTTTTTATAAACATGTGCATGATGAAGATTTTCTGGCAAGATTTTGTCAACAAATAAATTCACTTGAATGTTCAATCATTTTTTATTAAAATTTGCTCGCTACCTAGTCTCTCTGTCCGGCTAAATGCAAATTGATTGTTATGTTGTGCGTACATGTCTTTTAAGTATAGTTAAGAAATATGGCTTGCACAAGCCGAAACGTCTTGTGGGGCTCAAGGTTTAGAAATACGTCACAGTGACCCAATTTTGGCACATGACACTCCGCCATTTAAGGAAGTGTCACCACTCAAAATTAGGTTAGTGTGAGCCCAAGGGTATAGGAAATATGGTACACACTAGGCCTTACGCAAGAACGGACAGGCGAGCAGACGGGTCTGACTAAGTTACATACAGTTCATGCAACATACAAAACACATATTAGGTCTTCACTCATATATAAATGATCAAAGCAAACTGCTTGGCAAAATGAATTTCAACTACTTAAACCATAAAATGACCTTGCCTGCCTTGACATATTCTAAATGTTAGCATACTATTCCTTCTTTAACAATGCTGCTAATATTATTGCAAAATGTGTGACATTTCCTCAGATCTTTTGCAATAATATTAGAATCTTTGTTGTAGAATGAAAAACATTTTTAACACTAGATTCCATAGTCTACACATTCAACAAACACAAAGAAAAACTAGACATCTTCAATACGAAACATTGACCGAAGGGTCCGCATTAATAAGGCTGTAATTTGCTTTAGGTGGTCCTGTTATGCCACATTATAATCAGTGCAAATATCTCTTTTCCGGCTCCATAAAGTAAAAACAGCGTTCAGAGAACGGATTATTCTCGGCGCCCACAAATTTTTTCCTCAATTATGCATTTTTTTAGACTTCGCGGAAGAATAATTTACATAGAATTTCCATATTATTGTCTGTGAAATGAAAGAGCACTTTTGAATTTGTTCCTGGGGCAAGTTCTGGTGACATAGACCAGGGTACTATGCGTCATCCGGTCTGCCATCAAATAAACACTTCAAAAGTTTTACAACAAGTATAAAAATAAGAAATTAGTTTTCAATAGGAAAGTGGTCCATTATGATGTGCATCAGTGGAAAAAAAGGGAAAGCTGCATTGGATCCTTCTTGAGATATCATGATAACGTCGTCCCCATGTGAACCACTCAGCCGGCCTAAAAGATAAATACTTTAAAGTTTCATAAGAAGTTTATAAATACAAAAAGGAAGCTAGTTTTAAATTGGAACCTGTCCATCATAAGATGCATCTCTGACAAAAATTTGGGAAAGCTGTGGTCAATATTTTTGAGATATCGCGGTAACGTCGAAAAGACGGACGGACGGACGACGCAGCTGACGACAATACCCTCCGGCACTTTGTTTGCCGAAGGTAAAAAGGGCGCATACAAATATATGCAAAGTATACATTTGATGAAAGGTCATTCACAAAAGTGTATTATCTGATCAAACGAACTGTTGTTTATGAGACTCTTAATTGCAGGATCAAAATTTTTGCCTTTTCCACAATCTACTGGCCATTACACGTTTAAAAATGTATACATTGCATATGTCTATTTCAATACTTCTTACAATATGCAGCTAACAAATGGATAGCGCACTTATAACAGTGGGGCATTTCCAGACAACGTTCTTTTTTCTCATGCTGCCAATTCCCCTCCTCCTCTTTTTGGCTATGCTGTCTGCGCCTTGTGCAGCCATGGTTGTTGTGACTGGACTTGGAAAAAGGGGGTTATATGGGGCAGATAGAAATTTTAATGTTCTATTGAAACTCCAGTGATCACTTACATCATCATGTTATCCATAACACAGACATATTTTGAGGGTTAAATACACACATATAAGTTTATTGTTTATCATGCACAGATATAAAATCAGTAATATTTCCATCATTGACCATTGTGTGTACACTCAATTTCATTTTGACAAACATAAATCTGAAGTCCCTTGCCCCCCTCATCACGTAATGCAATCTGTCAATAAAAATGGACAGCAGTAACACGACTGTCCTCACTGTGCTCACCTAGGACAGGTCAGCTGGCCAGTGTCAGGAAAGGGGGTTAAAACTTGTATCAAGGTCTTCAGTTAAACAGTGGCGTAACTGCCCCATGGATTAGTTACCCCGGTTATAACTACACCAGCTTTTATGCATACCAATTTTCTTACACCATGAACTGAGGGGTAACTAAAACTGTTTTAAGTTATACCATGGATAAGTTACACCTCCTTTATGGATACGGGCCCATGAGTTATCTTGGCCAACACACTATAATATTTAACATATATACTTCAAATTTGCTATAATAAAACTTTGATGTAATGGCCACGAAAAGATATCCTGTTTTTCTTTAAAAATAAAAGGAAAGATTTTTTTTTATTTGTCAAAAGGCACTGTTTCAATTTTCCACTTTGCATAATTCAACATTGAATAAAGACTACAAAGAATGATAATATCTACAAACGCCACATACTGCTCCTAGGCAAAAATGTATATATCAAAATCGGTTAAAACTGTTACTAGTAAACTCTTGGAAACCTCTGAGAAGTCAGACAAAAATTCGAATTTTGAAAAGATGTGATTTATTTATAATTGGGTCTCTCGGAGCGGTAAACTGGCCAATGTGGAAAATGTACTCGCTCCCTCTGATCGATAATTGGTTTATTAGAAGTACTCTTACAGTACTATAAGTTGATGTGTTAAATCTATTTTTAACAAGAGGATCATGAGCCTATTGCTGTGCTGGCATCGTGGCTATATTCCAGCCGTTCATTTTAAAGTTGTGAGTCCTCAAGTGGCTACTGAACATATAAAGCTGAATGTTAAAATTGTCCACCAATGACACTTCGCTCCATAAGTAAGCATAGCTTATTTTTGTAACTCCTGTGATGAATATTGTTGCGTGTGACAAGACAACAATGAGTGAGCCCTTAACTCTATGTCCTCAGCGACCTTGGGACAGAAGATCAAAGACACCCGGACTATATAAAACAAGAGGCCCATAGGCCTGTCTGGTGCTGTCCTGACATTGCCATTGAAGTCCAAGCTACACCCTGGCATTACAAAATCACCTCTTTCAACTTTACGGGCATGGTAATCCACAAAAATAGGTCAAAGTCACTGATATTATATACCATTGTAGCTTTGGACATTGTCTATATATCGTATAAATGGGCAGGTTTTGTCATATTACTTTTTAAGATATAGAATTTCATATCTTAAAACACATTTTGGCTCATAATTTCCATCAAATTATAGGTAGCGCCACTAGTATCATTACCAATTAAGACTTTGACCTCCCCCACAATCCCATCAAATTTAAACATCAGCAACAAATTAAAGATGCTTGAGTGTTCACAAGATTTTCATATTTTTGCCCCTATATTGCATAATATTGTAGTGGCGCCACCAATATCGAAAAGAACCGAGATTTTATACCCCTATAAGTCCTGAAAGTTATATTGGGCTAGCTTGAAAATTGTGGACAGTACTGCAGTCACAGGATTTTTACATTTTGACCTGTAAATAACAAATATTATAGGTGGCGCCACCAACATTGATGTCCACAAAGATTTTTTATACACTTCATAACTCCCAAATGTTTTATGTCTCAAGAATTTGGGGTATACATCATTCACAAGATGACCCCAATATTCAAACTGGCCAGTTGACTTTGAGCATCCAACTCGGATTAAAAAAACATGCCCCCCCCCCCACCCAGCTGTCCATATATTTTCTGTTTGTTCATATCGGGTCATACCTTTTCGAGTAATTGAGGAAAAACAATAAACTTGGATAAGCGCCAAACTCCAAAATTACTGGGTCACAGAGGCCCAAAAAGCAGGGCATCAAGTACAGTTTTATGTATCATGTAATCAAGGGCAGTTTTGATCTGGAGGCTCTATTCTCTTTGCCATTGATGCCCAAGCTATACCCGGCTATTACAAAATCAGCTTTTTCAACTTAACAGCCATTGTGACCTCACAAAAATAGGTCAAAGTCACTGATAAAACAAAACATTCTATCTTGACATGGTCTATATATCATATAAATTTGGCAAATTAATCCAATTATTTTTCCTAATATGGAATTTTACATCTGAAAACACATTTTGGCTCATGATTTGTCAAATTATAGATTGCGCTACTGGTATCATTAGACTTTGACATACCTCCACAATCCCACCAAATCTGGTGAAGATCCGCTAAAAAATTAAAGATGCTAGAGTGTTCACAACATTTTCAAATTTTGACCCCTATATTATATAATCATGTAGGTGGCGCCACCAATATCGAAAGCGGTTTAGATTTTCCTAGATTTTGCTATGAGGCCCGGAAGTTATATTGGGCCAACTTGAAAACTGTGGACGGTATCCAGTAATGAGCAAAAGATGACCGAGAGGCAGATGTACAGACATGAGCGGTCGCAAAAGCTCTGCGACCCTTGATCAGCAGAGCTAAAAAAGAATCTCTGAAGATTTTTACCTGGAAAACACCACAAAAATGTGGTTTCCTAATAGCTGATTGCAGTTGCTAAAATAACAGACTAGGAGTGCCCATTGTTCTATCACCAGCCCACAGGTCTATTGTTCTCTACCTAGCCCACTGGCCCAATGTTCTCCCCAACCAATGAGCAGCTTGATTATTTCCCATTGTTCAGGACACCCAAGTCTAACTGACAGTTTACTTACATTCTGTAGTGAATACAGAACCATGTGGGTGTTAAGTCAAAAATCATGATTTCTTTAGCTCAAAAATTCTCATAAAATTGACATTTTTCAAACTTAGGATTTGGCCGTCTTGTAGATTGGTACCTGATCTTTCCCATTCTGCCAAAAAAAAGCAATTCTTGGTTCTCTAAAAATTTTACTGCGAAAAGTGGGGCTGCATTTTTTTCATTTTTTTTCATTTTTTTTATGATTGCTATTTTCGACTTCTCCAAAAATGTAACTCAGACTAAGCTGAAACTTAGTAAATATGTTCTTTGTGGAAGGGTCAAACAAACTTTTTTATTGTGGCAATGCTGCAGATTCCTAACTTTTTACTTTTTTTCAAGTTGGGTACTTATCAGTGAGTGCATTTTTCCCATTGATTACTACGTAAGTCAGTGAGCCGTATAATGCTGATTCACATCTTTGACTTCTCCGAAACCATCATCCAGATTGAGTCAAACTTGATGGCAATGTACCTTTGGTGGGTCTCTACCAAATTTGCTCAAATGGTCATGCTCTTGTGATATCTTTTTCGATTTTTTTGTTTTTTTATGGTTTTCATTAATTAATTAATTAATTAATTAATTAATTTATTTATTTATTTATTTATTTATTTATTTATGTTTGTTATGTTTTTTTAATAGGGGTAGGGGTGCGGTCCTTTTGGGGGTAAATCTAAAAAAAAATTCTTTATTTAAACTGCTCATCTGATCACTTTGATGTCCGTAGGAACACTTTTCGGGACCCGTAGCTCTTAATTTGTTCACCAGGTGCCGCTGCAGCCTTTTCTATTTATTTAAAATGATTTTTTGTGCTTTTTGCTATTTATAACTTCATCAGAGGCCTCACTAAATTAAGCTGAAACTTGGTGGATATGTTCTACTGGTAGGCTCAAACAAAGTTGTACACTGGGTGGAACTGATGTGGCTTCCTGATATTTCAAGGGATTTTCAATTGAGGTATTTATCGGCAAATGCATCTTTCCAATCGATTACCACATACGTGGAGGGGCATTCTAATGCTAATTCCTATTTCTGATATATCCTAAACTGTCATCCAGATTGATTTCAAACTTGGTGGCAATGTAACCTTAGGTGGATCTGTACCAGATTTGTTCCAATGGTCATACTCCATTGATTTTTAGACTTGTTGTGATTTTCTCTGTTCTTTTTAGGGCAATTTTAAAAAATCGAATGGGTAAATGTATATGTCAGCTGAGCACAGGACTGTCACAATCCTCTGGATTGCAGTTTTTAACGAGTTTTAGAACTTAATGAAAAATATTTCAAAGGTTGAAAGGACTGGATTGAAACCACCAACTGCCTTTTATGGATGACTGCTTGCCTAAAGTCAGGAGTGAAATTTGTTTCTTAATATTGGTATTGAAAGATGAATGGTGATGCTTTGATAACACTGGAATCTTTTTGCTGTCTTTGCTGGGTTTGAAAGTTTTTTTAATGTGGGTCATGCTTTTCAAAAACAATTTGATAAATACTTCATTGGCGGTGTTGTGCTTTGGGCTGTGTTCTCAGACTCGTAGTTATAAGGGAGGTAGAATGTGTTTATAATGTTAAAGATTCATAAATATCACAAAAAACGATATAGGCCTACTTTCTTCTTTTGCTGTAAACTCAGCTGACGCACTAGTCAGAAGAAACAAAAAAGTGATACGCCTACCAAATCTCTCCTTTTTTTTTTAATTTTGGCGGAAGTGAAGTGAAAATGGACTTTGAGTGCTAAAGCCGGTACACTTTGGAAACATTATAGTGTATTCATGAAGAATATTTTCATGCTGTGTCCAGTTAAAGATACCTGGCTTAAAGCCATTTTGCAGGCTGGTTTTCACCCCCATATCTCCTTGCGAGGCTCTGCTGCAGGGGTCAGACTTGTCCTGGATATCAAAGAACACCCAGTAACTCAACCTAATTGCCATGACGTAATCACTGAGATAGCACTATTCTTTCCACTTTTAAACAAAAATGTGAAAATTCTGTTAATTATCGGAAAATGCTATATTGAATTAACATATTGATCATAAGAATTGGAAGGCAGAAAGTGAAATTGTGGTTCTATTTTTGTACTATGACACAAAAGAAACTGGACACAGACAGCTGTTCTAGTGATTAAGATATTGAGAGAAAGTGACAACCAAGCTGGTTGAGAGTGTGTGAGAAATGATCAGCGTTTGGCTTCAAAGAATGTTAGACTTGGGTAGAGAAAAGACAAATGAGGGTAAAAACTCAATTATCATGGTAGCTGAGGTGTACAAATCATGAAAGGTTGAGAAGACCAGTTAAAGCGACCAGTAGCCTTTTATGGATGACTGCCTGTTAGGAGTGAAATTTGTTTCTTCCACTTGGTATTGGAAGATGAACGGTGATGCTTTGGTAACTCTGGGATCTCTTTGCTATCATTGTTGTGTTTGAAATTTATGAGTATGCGTCATGTTTTTCTCAACCATTTAATGAAATTAATACATTTAGTAATACTAGTATATAATTAGACCGGATTTCAGGTTTGTCATGATGTGTGCACATAGGCATTCCCATGGCCAGTTTCAATTTCAAATATGCACACAGCCATTTTTCATTTACCAAATTTCATGCATTGTTGTTCATTTGTAATAAGAAAGGGTGTCAGAATTAATCTATTTGTTGAAACCACAAGGCCTGGCAAAGCTTGAATTTTGCTGTACAAGACTGCATGTGCACATTTGTTAATATTTATTAGATTAGAGATTGGTGTAAGCATCACCTAATTTGGACAAATGGCGGACCCTTCAGTCAACGCTTTGCATTGACGGTATGTCTAGATTTTTTTTCCTTTTTTGTCCACATCATAAAACAAGAGGCCCGTGGACCTCATGCTCTGCTTGCACCATGGCTATATTGTACCTGTTCATTTCAAAATTGCGAGTCTTTAAAACACATAAAGCTAATGTAAATTTAGTGTATAAAATGTCCGTCAGATGGTACTTTGCTTTGCTTGCAATCAAAGCTGATTTGCGCACCTTCTGCGATGGATATTGGTGCATGTGCCAAGTCAAAAGTGAGCGCATCCTTAATTTTATATCCTCAGTGACTTGAGGTCAAGGTCACCAAGATTATGTAACACACGAGGCCCAGAGGCCTGACGCTGTCCTGACATTGCCATTGATGTCCAAGCTACACCCTGCCACTACAAAATCAACTCTTTCAACTATGCACAGGCATGATGGCATCACAAAAATTGGTCAAGGTTACTGATACTATATTGTATTTGTGTCTTTTTGCCCAGAACCACTTCCTAGTAGTCCTATAAAATTCAAATAAAAATTCTAGCTTTGGACATTGTCTATATATCCTGTAAATGAAGCAAGTCTAATCCAATTACTTTTCAAGATATTGAATTTTATATCTGAAAACACACTTTGGCTCATATTTTATGTTAAATTATAGGTAGCGGCACAAGTATCATACTTCGACCTCCCCTTCAACCCCACTAAATTTGGTGAAGATCCACCCAAAATTAAACACGCTTGAGTGTTCACAAGATTTTCATATTTCGACCCTTATACAAAATACTAATCTAGGTGGCTCCACCAATATCAAAAGGGGGCTAGATTTGCATATACCCTATTAGTCCTGAAATTTATATTGGGCTAACTTAGAAATTGTGAATGGTGTCACACTAACGAGCAAAAGTTTACGGATGGATGGACAGACATGAGAAGTGGCATGAACTCTGTGACCTTTGGTCAGCAGATCTAAAAACAATTTCTCCAAACTGCCCAGCTTATTGGTTTAAAATTACATAGGGACACGTCTGGGGACCCCCAGACTCTAATTTGTTCAACAGCTGGCACTGTGAATTTTTCCGGTATTGCACGATTTTTTTTTCTTTGGCATTGAGGTCATTTTTTACTCCAAAATCTCCATTCAATTTGTTCCGTAACGTGATGAGAATGTAGCTTGTAAGTGGGGTCATAAACTTTTTTCACCAGTTTAAGATACTCGTTATGCCTGATTTTTAACATTTTTTTCTATTGGGATGCTTGTCAGTTGATGCATGCACTCCTATTGATTACCATGTTAGCGAACGGAATCGCAATGGAAATTCACAATTTTGATTCCCTTTCCAGAACCATAAAGCAGATTCACTTGAAACATGGTGGGAGGTACCTTGGGTGGGTTACTATCATGTGTGTTCAAATGATCACGGTCCAGTGAATTTTCCCTTTTTTAATGAGTTTTGTTGCTGGGTTTTTGGCAAAATATAAAAAAATCTGCTAGGTTACCGCCCAGCCAATTGCTTCAATATGCATAGGGACACTTTTCGCTACGCCTAGACCTTAATTTGTTTAACAGGTGGGGCTGCAATTTTCTGTTTTGTGAACAAAATGATTGTTAGTGGACAATGTTGGCAGACTATTCATTTTATTAAAACATTTTCGATGTATATCTCAAGTCAGTCGTAAAAATAAAGACCAGAAACAAAAACTAAATTTTAGCTTCAATCCAATTTAATAGTCCGTACTTTATTAATTTTTACAACAATATACCTTCAAAGATTGAGCAACATGGTTTTATTACCATCATCATGTCACTCTGAGACACAAACCTTTATGAAGATTGAGTAATATGGACTTGTTTAATTTGATCTTCTCTGCTGTTGTTTATATTATGGTCAAAGCTTTGAAAGAAAGATTCAGTTATAGTGCTGATATGCAACTTGTCATGCAGAGACCGAAGAGAGTCAAACAAGGCTTGGCTGAATCTGTTCAGTCCTATGCAGAGAGTATTAATGATCTTGCTGAAGAAGCAATCAACACTTTGGATCCGTCAGAACCCCTCATACAGGTGCAGCTTAAAGACATATTTTTAGATGGGATAAGAGATGATGTAATTGCAAGCAAAAGTGTCGGGTTAAAGTCATTAAAGCTTGATGATGCATTGCAAATAGCTGTGAGTGAGCAGTAGGTTAATACAACATTTGATCTGTGCAAAGGTGCAGAGCTGATAGAAGTTGTTGCAGTGCAGGCCATTAACACACTTAATCACGCCCGTTTTAATGTCATCAAAGATTCCATTGCTGAACTCAGACATGTTTACTCAGGTTTTGGCAGTAATCAAAACAATCATGCAAAACGAGTAGCTCTCTTTTGCATGTTCATGAACGAGTTAACATACCAGCCTATACAGAAATCAATAGTAAGGCATACATGGCCACCAAGGTAACACAGGGTGATTATGGAGTCACACTACTTGATAAAACACCAGTCTTTATTGATCATCCGGGCGCACTGTTTCCCAACCCATTATGCACGGAAGATGATGGTCTTGTACCATTAACCCTTACTAACATGGCAGGCGAGTGCTTCACTATACCAACTGGAAGCATAGTAGCTCCTGCTGAAAGATTAAATGAACAAAAAGTTCAGTGTTGAGCATGTTGAAACTGTAACATCCAAAGTCACTGATGATAAGTTTGATAGTGAAACCAACTACAGAAAAGATGTGCCATTTGATTCAAAAACCTTTTTACACCTGTTCAAGACCCACCATATTGCCGAAGAACAAAGGTCAAATCTGGAGAGTTTATTAATCTCTTACTATGCGTTTGGCAAAAGTAGTTCAGAACTTGGCACTGCCCACATTAAGCCAATGCGAATTGAACAAAACTATAATTAAGAATTCATACCCTATGTGAAATATAGAAGATGCAATAAATCAGTTAGGTGAAGCCAATTCCCTCACTGTTCTTGACCTTATCCAAGGAGGCTTCCAAATCCTTATTGATGAAAAAGACAAACACAATACTGCATCTGTTACAAGTAGTGGACTGTCTGAATTGAAGGGAATGGCACTTGACATGGCAGTGGCACCCTATATCTACCAGAATGTCATGCACGAAGTGCTCTCTGGCCAAGCTCATTACGTAATGGTCTACATTGACAATGATATTTTTCATAGCAAGAAGTTTGATTACCATATGCACCTTATAAATGCTGTATCCCAAAGGCTTAAAAAAAGAATTGGCATGAAACTGAACCACTCAAGTGGGACTTCCTCAAACAAGAAATTTTACACCTCAGACATCTGGTAACTCCAAAAGGGTCCTGCCCAGATCAACATAATGTAGAAGTCGAATATAATATGCAGCCCCAACCACATTAAGGGATGTCCATGCCTTCTTAGGAATGGTTGGTTTTCATCACTATTATATCCCACATTTTAGTGAGATAGCACACCCACTTACAAATATGACCAAGGAAAATGCCCATTTTAAGTGGACAGAAAAAGCTGAAGAAGCCTTTGATGCATTGAAGCCGAAATTAACACAAACCCCCATACTGGCTTGTCCTAACCCTAGGGACCCTTATTACCTCTATACTGATGCTCTTGAGTATGCGATAGGAGCCATACTGACCGAGAAAAGAGATGACTATGGTGAACATATATTTCAATTTTCGTCTCATAAATTGCATTACGGACAGCTTAACTGGCCAATAATAGAGAAAGAGGCTTATGGCAGAGTCTATGTGATTACAAAACTTAGACCATATATCTATGGTGCATTCTATACAGTGTTTACAGAACACAAGCCATCGAAATCAGTGTTCACTGCCCAAATGAATTGTACTAGAATCCAGTGTTTGGCCATCCCACTGAATTAATATGGCGGTGATATACAGCATACCAGTGGCAAAAATAATGCCAGGGCTGATTATCTGCCAAGAGTGCACTTAAGGTCAGAAGAGGAACCCCAAATCAATATTGTTGACACTGATGAACCAAACTATAAAGTATCAGCAGTGGATTATTCAGATTCGTAGGTTAATCACAATGACACAATTGACTTGTCAGAAAAAATATAGTGAACAACTGCGGAATACCAGTCATCTAAGAAAAACCTGGATCCCTGAGCTTAAAGAATCATAGATGCCTAAAAAAAGAATGGTGCATGCACACACTATGAAGAATATGTATTGCAACATGACACTCTGTATTGCAAATCTGGCCCAGTTAGGCTGGGTCATTGGCCATGCTTACAAGAGGTCATTCCAAAAACCTTGGTTAGTACCATTTTTGCCAATTATCATTACGACAATGGACATTTTGGAATCAACAAAACATACCAAACCATAAGAGCAAGGTACTGTTTGCAATATAAGAAAATTGAAATATGAAAGAAGAGAACGGAATTGCAGGACATGCCAATAAATGAAGTCCTTTTCAAATCGTTGGTATTGGTACACGAGGTCCCTTTGTTGACAGTATTTCAGGAAATAGATATATTGTTGCTGTATTTGATCATTTTAGTGGATGGCCAGTGACCTATCCTGCTACTAACAAATCTGCTGAGACAGTGGCACACCTGCTTTGCAAGGAATTAGTTCTCCACTTTGCTTGTCCTATGACCATTATTTCAGATAATCGAGTTTTACATGATATACTTGCCAAATTTTTAGAGTCACAGGATCAGAGAAACTGTGCTTCTAAGTACCACCTGTTGTCCTTGCTTACAGGACTAGTGTATAACATGTCTCTAAGATTTTGCCTTACTACGTTGTGTATGACAGAGAACCTATTCTGCCCTGTGACACTAAAAACTGAGGTACATGGGTGAGCATTACATTCCCTGCATGTTAAGTAGAATGGATAAGGCAAACCAGCTGGTCAAACATATAATGCAAGAAGCCAGGGGAAAATTAACAAATCTACAACTCAAAAGCTGAAAAGCTTGACTACCAAGCTGATGATCCAGTGTATTTACATGATACCACTGTAACACCAGGTACCTCTTCTAAATTGATTAATGCAAGGAAACCCTATTACAGAATAATTGACCTGTTAACCCCTGTAAATTTCCTCGTTAAACATCAGCCATCAGGAAACACAAAGGTAGTGCATGCAGAAAGATTGTTTCCTGCCCACCCAAGCAATGCTTAGAATAAGGAACAGTCAATACTTAAAACAACAGGCCACAAACATGTAGGGTGGAACTTAAGAAATGTAAGTTTTGATACATGTAACCCTTTAATAGATTAGACGCTGTCCCACAAACTTCTGCTAGTAGGCTTATTTATCGTGCTCATGGAATCTCACTTACACATGCAATCACTGTTTTTCTTTTATTTCAGATCTATTCTCCTCTCAGTTTTTTTCTCCTACTAACCACGTTTCTCTATGCCAAAGCGGGAACATATTTTTTACTCCTGTAATAGAAGTCTTTGGTATCAAAAGTACCTGGCTCCTATCATTCTCTACTGACCTGAGGCCCTATGAGATGGGAAAAATAGTCTCCAGGACGTAGTTACTAATGTTGTTAATGTAGTAAAGGCCCTGGTCTACAACCCAATAAGTGCCAAATTAGATCAAATACAGCAGAAGCAGTACAATACTCTTCTAAATCAAACGATGAGATTTATCAAGGCAGAGATGACCCAATACAGGCAAATTACAGACTGCTTGTTTGTAGTCTGGTATGAACTTAAAACCCAATTACAAGGGAGAATTAATTATTTTTATAGAACCTGTAGAGGACAGATCTGAATAATTGGTGACCTCCCTATACACTCTTTGGAGTAACCACTAATAAAAATATGGAAAAGTTGCCCAGAAAAATTATCAAGCTACAATCCCGATAACCACAATTAGTAACAGACGTTCAAAAAGGTTTAACCTTATCTTAATAAGACACATACTAGAGCCATCATAAGCCGAGAGGCAATTTACAAATAAGCCCATGCTACTGACCAGCTATATGCCTCTGCACAGGAAATGCAGTCAAAATTACAAATATTAGACCTTTCATTGATTTTCCCTGCTTTTAGTAATGGACTGGATCACTTATTCCATTTAGTATTGTTTACAACACAACAGACATACTGGGGTATTTCCGAATTGCGATCAGCTGTAGAAATAATCAATACTGGACACATACCTCCCTCTCTGGTCTCAAAAGAGCAAATATCACAAGTATTGCAGTCAATAGTTAACCATTTGCCATCTCAATTAAAATTACCCCATCCAAGTCTACCTGATTATAATACGCATCTGGCTTCTGCTCCTGTACTACAGAATAGCACACTTCATCTGATAGCAGTGTTACCTCTCTACCGTGACGAATTGTTCACTCTTTATGAAGCAACTAGTGCACCAATACCTAGTCCTTCTGGTCATTTAGTGGCTCATTAGCAAATGAAAAGTTATTATTTTGCAATGTCAAAAGATATTACAATGTATGCCTCACTCATTGACAGTACTGCCATGCACTGTATTGCAGCATGAGACGGACAGTGTGCGTTTTCAAAACCTATATTTTCAATGTCAAGTGTACCTAATTACATTATATCCCTTTAAAAAAATCACAGACAAGCATTGGGTTTGTGCATTAAGGGCGAGCTATACATTTCTTATTGTACATTACTTACATGATGGTCATTGGGATATAGCATCTTGCTCACCTCTGACTTTAACACTAAATTGCTATAAAAACAATCAGCGAGATATAACTTCCCTCCAAATTTACAAAAGTGTTGTATCGTTTCACTGACCATCTGCTTGTGACGCGCACAAGGAATATTTTCAGCTTCTACCATTCTTTACAGGAAACTCATCTGACATGTCTGAACCACTATTGCAGCAGCCCATAGAATTGAAATGTGTACTGAATAACATATAGAACTTTTCAAGGACTCCATCTGATCAATTATTATCGAAACTCAATCTGAATGACCTTTTACTGAAAGATATCCCACCTCTCCCTATCCCTGAACTGCAAACAGCACTAAATTATTTGAAAAAGAAGTTTACTACTGCTAGTGAAAATTGACACATCTTAGCTTTCAAATTTATTCTGGTTGCCTCTCTAGTACTAACTGGCATGCGTGCCTCAGCTTTTTGTTACTACTGTTACATTTGTAAAAAGAAATAGCATGACAATGATGAACCCACTAACTGTGATGGTGATTATCCTAACAGCGAGGTTGGTATTAAGTTTTAAGCCAATGATGAAGATACTAATGCACCTGTTTTCGTAGAAGCAAAACCTGGAGCCAGCAGCACAGTGGCCTAATACCTCCACGTGGCTGGATTGCCGTCGGGAAGACAACACTTTTAGAAGAATGGACTTTGAAAAACTCACAACATAAACACTATGCTGTGATAGCTGAGCACAACACCTGAACCGAAGAATCCCTGGAGATACTTTACTGTTTTTATAATGGTATGATGACAAACATCTCATGCGAGACCCATCAACTCCTCGTCTGCTTGGAACATATTATGGCTGCCCTAAAATCTGCACCTGAGGCATCTCCTGATTGTCTTCAATTTAGACCTCCCAAAAATGACCGTTCATTTCTTGACGTGCATTCTTTCATGTTGCTGTACCTTACAGACTCCAAATATAAGATATTGTCACCACTGGATCACCACCTGGTGACCAGATACATGGTGATATGTGCCCGAAAGGCATATCAACTTCTGCCGATGGTTATGAAAAAGCCAGCAGAGACTGCATTGCAACATTTTTTTTTATCGGAAATAGGCACCACAAAGTTAAATCATTCTCAAAAGAAGTGTACTTACGCTACATGGCTAAATATGGAAAAGATACCGAGTGAACGCTCTCAGTGTTGAGAGAGACACCAAATTGGAGAAGATATTATACTGCCTACCAAAAATTTATTACTGCACGTACCCTAACTACAGCAGTGAGTGACTTTACTGAAGCTCAGGGACGCAGTGACTGATGCCCTCAGTATTCTTATAAATGAACTACTTATTATGACTATGCTGACTCTTTATATTCCATGCACAGTGAGGATGATTTCATCTTGAAAACGGACATTGCAATGAATGTGGCTAAGGAACAATGCATTATAATATTGTGTGCTTCTGTAACTTTAACTGGCCACTGTATCACAATTGATTTAGTGGACTGGCACTGCTTAATGATACTGCAAATTTCCTATAGCCAACATCTCTATTTTTATTTCGACTTCTTCAAGTACAAAGTTAAAACTTTGGATAGGGAGCTGTGCGACAAGATGTCTGTTGGTGGACTATGTTGGCAGACATTTTTTTTTATAAACCTTTCAATATATATCTCAAGTGCATCGTAAATATAGAACCTAGAAACAAACATTAAATTTTAGATTAAATCCAATTAAACAGTCCATATTTCATCAGTTTTTACAACAATATACCTTCAAAGATTGAGTAATGTGGTTTGATAGCCATCATCCAGTGACTCTGAGAAACAAAGCTTTTATGAAGATTGAGTAATACGGACTTGGTTGGTTTGATCCTCTCTTCTTTTATTTAATATCATGGTGATTTGAAATTTCGATTACAATAGTATATTGTCCCCTCTGCCAGTCGATATTTGCTTTAAACTTTACAACTCGACGGGGTTTGCCAGAGTTGAGGCTGGACTTGTTTCTGAACAGGCGTGTTTCATCTTTGTTGTGACTTCTGTAATAAATATACCCCTATACATTTAAATCTGATTACAAGTCCCACCTGGGAGAACAAAACACGGGACGTTGTTATAATTTTTCAGTCCGAAGGGGATATATGCATCTTAGCAACGCTGATTTTGGTATGAAACAGAAGTGACCCTTCACATCATAGTTGCCAGCACCACTCCCGTCTGCGTAAAGTCAGCTGTGCACAGGGTCGTCATAGTCCTTTTATTTACATATAATATGCAGAAATATTTGCCGCCTGGAATCGGAGATAAATGTAACCCTTGAAAAACACAGCTAATGCTTGGAATGACCCTACTGACAATGCCGATTATGGCCTGTGTGAGCAATCATCCTTTATTTCAGTGCAGAACAAAGTATAGAACAAAAACTCATTTTTGAACACAAACAAAGTGACAAAATTGAGAAAATGAGTGGAGCATAAACCAATGTTGCCTCGGTATAGGTCATTTGAAAGTATGTGTTCATTACACTTGTAGTATATATGATATGTAGGGCATTGGTCAAAGGAACTGAAAGAATTGGATAAACAGTGGCCAATAATACAGGTTAGAACATTAAGAAAAAAGTGTACATGTAAAATTAGAGGACCTTCTATGTAAAAGCACAACAACGATGAAAGCCCATCGTACACATAACATGTAAACTGATCACAAGAGGTAACAATTTGCAAGGGAAACGGACCCATAAATTTTCCCGTTCATCTGAGAAAATTTGAGAAATATAAACAAAGAACACAGAGGTATGGTGTATGGCGATATTATAAAGGAACGATGCAGAAAACAGGATGATTTAGGAACTGCAGGCTAAATCATTTGAGGTTACAATATATGTGCGAGATAAAACGTAGTATGCTAGCTGTTCATGGTGACTTTACAGCTGATATTTTCCCCATGGCATTTCACCTGTGTTGTAATCAAAGTTGTAACAGTTTCTACAGTAAACTTTCATATAACATCATTTTTAGGTACTTATGGTAGACATCATATTCATCAGGAAAATAAACTTTATAATAATACTTTGGGAAATGATTGTTTTAACATTGTCAACTCAGTCTTATCGAATCTACTGTCACCAATTGGACTGGTTTCATGCTGCATGTTGCAAAGCGTATCAAAGTATGTTGTTTCCATAGTGTACGTAGTGTTGGCCTGTAACATATTAGTTTGTCAACAGGTGCCAAAGTTTACCTTTTGGAAAATCAGAATTGTGCATAACTGTTTTTCGTATGAAGTCATAAACTTAAAAGGAAGGATCGCATGACTTGAATAACGCCAAGGTGCTATTGTGTGGTCGTTTATGAGCCTTGGAAAGCGATGTACCATTCCAAGCTCTAGCAAGCCCTGGCTATTAGACATATTTCGTGATGAATTTGTCAGAAAGTGTGATATCTGGTATAAACACAGGCAAACGATATGAAAGAACTGACTGGCTCAAGTTTCTAATTCGCCATGAGAATTACATAAAGCTATGGTCGGCCAAATAAACAGCAAAAGTAGTGGTTCTAAGGGACTTCCTTGGAGTGAGATGAGTTCCCTGATGGCGTCATTGCATGCCATCCCCTGATATCAATCTGCACTATCACCAGGCAGTACCCACATATTTTTCTATTACAGTATCTGAAAAATCGAATCTAGGTGGCTGGAATTCAAAGCCAAATGTTTTTTCAAGATTCTCTATAACCTCCCCCCCAAAAAAAAACTATCCGTTATGTAACTGCGTTGACTATGCACAGATAACAACAGGCACAGTAACACGTGCTATGTGATCAAAGAAACAGTCGAAATATGGATAATCTTCGCGATTTAGCAAACGTTTTTGGAAAGTAAAGTTTGTGTCAGCTTCAGTGCAAAACCAAGCTCGAAGACACTTTTTGTGTCAGCACCAACATCAAAATGAATGCCGTGAATCAATCATATGATAGTCAGAGCTGGCTGAAACAGTGCCCTATTAAGCTTGCAAACTGCCCTTGAGAGCAAATTGTTGCTTGACAGTTTTTCCTTTTCTTGATTGTCATCATATGTACTCTGTCCCACAAATACAGTGAAAACACCATGCTTTCAAACTATCACGTCTGCTCCTTAAATCTGACGATATATGCAATAGAAATGATGCTAATGCTGAAGTCTCTCTAATTAACCCGGGTAAAGTACAGCACTGGCAAATGATGATGGTCATGATAATGATGATGATTTTAAAAGTAATGATTGTCACTACTCCAAGTAATGCTACTACACATTTGTGGAACACAGCAGGTCTGCAGTTGTTGGTATCTGAATATCTTTGTGCTTGCTCCTTGTGAGAATTTTTTTGCGACCCACCTGTCATGCGCGTCACAGTGATAGCCTGAATCCAAGGATGAACACATACTGATTGGTCATATTATTTTGTGAATTAACATTTTCTTTGCATTTTTGGGGGGTGTTTTTGTTTTGTTTTGTTTTGTTTTGTTTTTTTTTGTTTGTATGTTTTTTTTTGTTTTTGTTTTTTTGGTTTCTGTTTTTGTTTTTGTTTTTCTTTTTTTGTATCGATTTTTTGTGTTGTTTTGGGGCGTTTTTGTTTCTGTTTTGCTTTGTTTAGTTTTGGTTGTTTGTTTGTTTGTTTGTTTGTTTGTTTTTGGGCGGGGGGATGTCCTCTTATCGCAAAATATCAAGTAAACAATACAATAGAAGCATTTGGAAAGTTTTGGTTAGACGTTTGATGTTTGCGCAAGGAAACTAGGCTCATTGTCAGTAGAGCTTTTAGCCAATAACACTGCGCAATTATTAGACCTTTTGATAATTTAAAATAGTCGAGAGGGCATCTAAAGTGCCAAATCAGTGTTGATTATATACTATTTTACTGTGATTTAAGGGAGGTGAACAAATGCTTAGCCTGCCAAATCCAGTGCGTGAAGAGCAAAGCTTAACATATGAAATTGTGAAGTGTAAATTATGAAAAAGACAATCTCAGAAAACGGATGCTTGTTTCACAATAGGAAAGACACTTTCATATTTAAACTCAAAGAAAAGACAATCTCAGAAAACGGATGCTTGTTTCACAATAGGAAAGAGACTTTCATATTTAAACTCAAAGAAAGGTAGGTTTCACACATCCTGTGTCTGTTGGGCATTTTCCAAACCATAACCACTCATGCTAGGTCTCCACATTGAATGCTACGGTAGACATGAATTTGATAGACAGATACACTAATGTATATCTGAATATTTGGCAATGGAGCCCATGGGTCTAATGGTCTGCATGTAGTTGTGAGCGTAGTTATAAAACTATTGCTTAAAATTACTGCATAGGGAATTCCATTCCGATATTTCAAAGAGAATTTATGTAACTTATATCACTTTATAAGCTTGTCAGGTATGACATTCATTTACCTTTACCGTGATTGAACTAAATATTGTGTGGGTTTTAGAGCGCGCTGTGCATATGTAGAGCAGATTCTGAACAGCGGGAAAGTAAAAACATTTACTTTGCTAAGTTTAAGATTCCTCTCGCTCTTCAATGTAAATACGGAATAATGTAAGAGGGAGAACCGTACCTTGGTTCCAGTCTATGCTGCAGGCCAAAGGTCCTAAATTATTGTCATTCATGGGAACCATCACACTTTGGGGTGAGTATATTTTCGGTTATAGCAAAAAAAAAAAAAAAAAAAGAAAAAAAAAAAAAAGAAGAGAAAAAAAGGTTTGACAAAATTCACCCGGTCGAATATTTTAGTGGTATCAACAAAATTAAAATTAAGATTGGTGTCAAGAGACAGGTAAGTCAACACAGTTGGAAGGGTACATTGAGTTGTTGACATTTTGGATTTGACCCCAAATTGTATATCAAATGTGCAGCACTTATCCAAGTTTCCCATAAACATAGTCTGACCATAAACAAAGCAAACAAAAAACCAAAAAACAAAAAACAAAAACAAAAAGCAAAAAAAAAACAAAAACAAAAACAAAAACAAAACAAAAAAAAACAAAAAAACAAAAAACAAAAAAAACAAAAAAAACAAAAACAAAAAACCAAAAACAAAAACAAAAAACAAAAAAAAAAAAAAAAAAAAACAAGCAAACAAAAAAACCACTCGGCTTTTTTTTAAAATATCACCCTTGGATTTCGTTTAGTTTAGATGAGTTTGATTTAATCTCCGTAAGGCCATCAGGGACTGCACTGCGTACTAACAAGGACTTGAAGAGGCATGGAAGATGGATATTCATTGGAACCGTGCCGTTGACGACATGGTCAAAATAATGACTGGCCCCTTCATCGTTTTCGTGTTTTTTTAAGAGAGCATCTAAATTTGGGCTTGATGGAATTCTTTTTTAATTTTTTTGGAGGGGGGGGGGGTAGTACGCCAAAGCGTTTTACAATATTTTCCAATTTTGCGCTTTTCACACGATATGGATGTTAACAGTTTCCTGTATTTCTCGGCAAAATGTCAGATATTTTCTGGAGATCAATTCATCGACCAAAAAAGATTGAGCACGCTTTGCGTGTTCGATTTTTTTCTGACAATAAATCAGCAAATTAAGTACGTAAACTGGATCCAGCTAGACTATTACCGCCATACTTCTTTATTCCTCTCCACCAACCTGCGTGCATGGCGATATCTGGCTCTAGTGCTTTTATTAATATATGCAATTGTGCTGGATATCAGGGAAACGTTATGTTTCCAAACGTAATAGTGTCGTATGGTTTTCCTGAATCTGCAATTCACCACCGTTATTCTATCCAAGCAGCAGTTTCGGGGGCATTTTGCAGTTTAAAGGTTGATAGGTCTGACGGCTTTTAAACATACAGACAAGATATTATCATGAAACCTGTAAATGCCTGTAGCGTGTTTTGCACGTCTGACATCTTTGTAATTAAACCTGACCAAGGGAAATTGAAACATTTCAACCTGTCATCAAGAAAACGTTTGTATCTGTAAATATTGACTGTTGTTGCCTGCAAACAAAAAGGTTTTGAGCACTTGAGAGGTTTCCTCATCCTTCACAAAGTAATGTCTTGGGAAATTCAAATCTAAATTGCCTGAGGAGCTATCAAAGAACCTATTGTCTTGGTGTTTAATTTACGGATGAAAAGAAATGTCAAATATCGATACTGTTGATCGTCGTGGTATATACATTGAAGATTTATTAAGGCGACGTGTTTGATAATCAAACTTCACCGTTTGAATGGCAATGGCGCTTGTTGTGTTAGCAGTGATACTAGACGTAAAAACACGCCATTGGAATCATGCTCTGAAATGTTATCCATGTTCAACCCACCCCACGTAACACTGACTTCTCTCAGAATGTCACAGTTTTCACCATAGTCATCGCTGACCTTGACTGTATTGCACGGTATATAAAGATTTATGATTGGCATATTCGGCAAATCGTGCACAAATGGAATTCCACTAGCCAGTTCAGTCGTATATAGAACGGGAAATATTGTATAATCAACATTTCTTTCCCCAAAAATGGCACATCCAGCGTAAGTGATCCCAAACACGGACTCATTTATATCAGACACACGTTTCATATAATACTAGCGATAAGGTGAGCAATAATGAAAGGGCTATTGCTCATGCCACAGAATAATTTAAGTGTATTTTGAGATTCCTTTTCTAATACTCCTATCTCGCAACAGCATGACCGTCGGTGTTACATAAAGCAACTTGAAAGGAAAGTGTGATAATGAACAACTGCTAGATAGGTCTGTTCTCAGCATGTCTGAAGCTCATTTGATTAATGGCTACAAGGTAGGCCACTAGCGAGGTATTCAATATAATAGTATCGCTGCAACTTCTGAATTTTTATTATTTCCAGCATTTTTTGTAAGTTACGATTCTTATATATTACACCACTGTTTAAGACTTGCTTCATTTAAACACGTTTCTGTATACGGTTCGAACTATTAAGCTATTCGGTTCCTTAGGAAAGCTTAGCGCATAGATGACATGGGTAGGGCATTTACCAACTGGGTTAAGGTTTACCAAAGCATTAATGACGTGGTAAATATGCGTTTCACCTTCCATTCAGGAAGAGGAATTGTACCGTTTTCAAATCATCTATAGTCAAAGAGCCACGAACGTTCTCTAAAATATGTTTGTCTCCTTTGATTTCATCTTCAATAAATCTACCGGGAAGAGCATTGTTCTCATTTTCCTGTGAATGGCATTATTTTTCTGTTTTCCTAGATTTCGATTTGTCCTCGTTAACTACAATCTGAAGTTTCTCCAAAGTTGGTATCAATGCAGTTTGATTAATTTGCGATTTAGTGTTTTCACTACATGAGAATATAGATATTTGTTGTACTGAAAATAAAATAAATAACTAAAATTATCATAAAAACAGGTGCACGTGAGCCTGTTTTCCTTAGGGACACTTGTGTGTATGTATTCAAACGTAAAGGAGAGAATACTAGAGGAAACCCCCTTCGAGAAAATCTCCTTTATGACATTAGTTACCCCTCAGTAATTTTTAGAATCGTCATGATTTTATTTCTCGAGGAAAAAACCTGCTTTTATAGTGTTTAAAAATGGATTTTGAATTGTGTAGGCTTACTTCTGGGTACTTTTAGAACCTAATTACCCAACATTTCAGTCATGAAATTTGTCATATTGTCTTTCGTGCTTCGCTGCACTTTTTTGGTCAGAATAATAAAATAAAGAAATGTTGATGCTTTGGCAAGTCTGAAATCTCTTTGCCGTCATTGTTGGGTTTGGAATTAATGAATATGGATCATGTGTTTCTGTACTATTTGTTCATTGTGGGGAAAATATTCAGAAGTCGTCTTCTTTGTAACCGCTTGGACAACTGCTTCGAATTTTCATACAACACTCCTGGCTAGCCCTGGACCTTACTCGTTCAGAAATCGGCACTGCATTCTGTGTTCTTTCACTATCATGAAAATTATCCAGAACAGCTGGAGTGTTTTGGGGGGTGCACACGAACACTTTTGTGTGGCTGGAGACTTCATTTTGTACAGGAAGTGGCGACTCGATTTTGTCATCATTCTAAATTACTCTTTTTTTGCAATTTACGTCTTAAATACTGTAAGCTGTACACTCTTTAAACTGGAAGAAATGTACCTTGTCTCGTTCTTTAGCAAATATTATAGCTAAGTGGCAGCATGTTCCTTTCCTCATTTTCAGCATATGTGTAAAATAATGTTATAAACTGCATGTCAGCATGGCTACTATATGACCACTATTGCCCATGCATGTATACGCAAAATCGTACACCCTGTCCAAAACCGTATACTATAACCACATCTGTCTCGATGAACGGATTGACCATGTGGCTTAGTGCTGGACCCATGTGCCTATGTCGTTTCTGATCCCTGCTTAGGCCGCCAGTCATGGAAGTATCTATGTCGTTTCAAATATGAAGTGCAAGATGCTCTGTGTCCTCCATGGCATCATGTGTTTTCTAACGTAGCGTCCAAAGATAAAATGTTCACGATATTTATTGTACAATTAATCAGTAGTTTGACATATACTTTGTTCAAGTCGAAACATGGTGCATGTGCACCATTAATACTTATTGACACCAACAGCACAAAACACCCAAGATTTGTTTGGTAATACAACTCTATGTTTCCGCTGAAAACGGAAGACACATCCTGTTATGGGAAACCTGAATGTACTTCGACCTAATACTCCAGGTTTGGTTGCTGCAAACAAGACACTCTGTTTCCGCTGAAATGCAGTAAAAGAACACCTACCCTGGAATGAAACATCCATACTTTTCAAAAAACATATATTTATTTTCCATGAATTGAAAATTTCGTCACAGTCTTCATGTTTATGGAGCTATATTATCAGTAGTCAGATATATTTACTGTCTTCTTTTAAAACGGGCATAGTCATTTTCAGTTGTACAATGATGTGAATTTATGACGAGGAACAATTACTTGAAAACACACACACACACATATACATATATGTATATATATATATATATGTGTGTGTATATATATACATATATTTATATATACACACACACACATATATATATATATATATATATATATATATATATATATATATATATATATATATATATATACATATACATATATTATCTTTAGATCAGCCTTGCCTTGGCTATACTCCATGAGAAATTGAACTGGAGGCCATATCTTTTAATGTATCTATCCTTAGTTATGAATGTTCATTACTGCACATCGGGAGACAAACCCTTTTGATATTGAAGTGGCTTTATTTGTGATATTACATGCACTGCATATAATACCATAATTTGGTATTTCATCAACGTGCGTACAAATTTGGCAGTAAATAAACAGCAAAATAACCCACTTCAATCTTTTATTCAAAGAGCGAATTGTGTGGATACTGTGTTGCATGATGAGGTTTTAGTAGATTGTTTGGAACTAACCAATTTACAATGAATGTAAACAAAATTGTAAAGACACATCCAGGTTTGCAGGAAGTAAACGGCGATAGGTTATTGTGACACTTATCACGTGATCGGGATGGAATCGACTCAGTGTTCTTCTTCTCGGACTCCACAATATAATTGCACGTCTATGACAAACCAACAGGGCCATAACGCATTGGTCTTACGCGTTGCCGAGCCTCCACTACGCGTAGTCGAGCCAACCAATCAGGTTTCAGTCTCCACTACACGTTGCCAACAATATGTTTTCCACTACACGTAGTCGAGCTTCGGTAACGCGTAGGGAAGCAACTTATGGCACCTGTTGGCTGAAGAAAAGCAAACCAATCATATACGTCCTTGCAATCATTACTGATATTAAAACAGCCCATCAAATTAGAGTCTCTACAATGCGTAGCGGAAACATGAAATTCTCTTGAACGCGTAGTCCAGACTTGAAATTCTCCACAACGCGTCCTTGAGGCAGCCAATCAAATTACGGTCTCTACGATGCATAGCGGAATGGTTGTAACCCATGTTTCAAAACGGAGGTTGAACGCGTATCAAATTTTACTTTTCAAGACAGCACAGTGGCGCGTTGTTCAGTTCATGGAAAAGCATTTCTCAGGTAAGTTCTTAATTGAAATGCCAACTTTTCGGAAATAGAGTAGGGAGTTGATGGTACATTTGCCAGTCTGGCGCCATCGGAACTAACTTCTAAGTTCTATTGGTTGTTATGGGTACGCGTTGCAGAGAGTCAATTTTCATTGGGTATCTCGGCTACGCCTGGTAGAGAACCAACTTTAATTGGGTCCTACGCAATGCATAGTGGATAACCAAATTTAATTGGCTTCCTTGGCTACGCGTTGCGGAGACCAGTGATTTCTCAACGCATAGTCGAACAGGTCTAATACAGTTTACAAGAGCATCAGTGATTGGATAGTTTGGCTACACGCTATTGGAGGCATAGTTTCTCCACTAGCCTCGGCGAAGCGTTCTAGAGGAACATTTTCTCGGCAGCGCGTACTGGAGGCTCTTATCTTATTGGTTAGCTCGACTACGCGTTGCCGAGCCTCGACTATGCATAGTGGAAACTGTAATCTTATTTGTTGGGTCGACTACGCGTTGCCGAGCCTCCACAACGCATAGTAGAAACTGCAATCTGATTGGTTTACTCGACTACGCTTTGCCAAGCCTCGACTACGTGTAGTGGAGGCTCGGCTACTCGTAAGACCTATGCTTTATGGCCCTGTTGGCTTGCCATACACATCTGTCGTTTAGCGTTGGGTGATGGTGCAGTCGCGCATGCTGGGGTAGGAGTTACATCGCATGGCCTCTCGACACATTCATGCTTGCACTGATTAACGCTTTAAGCCATATCATTGGGTGGCAGGAGGTTAAAAAGCGTCGACAACTCCATGTATTGCTCAGTACTGTTGGGTTTGTGGTTCAGCACACCAGCAGATGACTGGTGTCCTTTCCGATACATCACAAGATGTTCTTCTTTTCCGGCTTGAAATAACATGGTAGCACACATGCGTTTCCCGCTATGGTTATTGAAATTTCTTTAAATCCTGCCTCAACACACGTTTTTGATCTCCATACATGGTTAAAGCCAAGCAGGACTTGCGAAAATAAATATGTGGTCCCTCCACTAAGCGGCCTGTGATAGAGCGTGGGCAACCTTCGTTGTGCATTTTAGATTTGAAGCATTTCAAGATGGATGATGTGAACGATCATAAGTGCGAGCGATCAAGTTCATATCACAAATATATTTTTGCGGATCATTAAAAAGTTTAGTTCAGAAAACAATCCAAAATATTCCAGCATACAGAGAAAGAAATAAAGTCGTCAAAATCCTCTTAGATCCGCTATGGAGAGGCCCGATACATGCGGCCTATGCCACATTCACTGCCAGTTTCAACATGTAAATAAGTGGAAAGATCCAACGCTCGTAATAATTTGAAATAGGGAGGAATAGATACCGATTGATCAAATTAAAAACTTGTTTAAGTTAATTTACTGCAGAAAGAAATCCTTTATTGTTTCCAGGGAGTGCTTTTTCTTTAAGTAGCTCAGTGAGGGAACCTACCTACCAAACTACTTACCTATTTACCGACCTACCTACCCATTATTTTCCTCGAAAGCCAGTAAACATGCAATCCTGGAAGATGATGACACTATTCAAGCTAAATACAGTAACCACAATCCCAAGCAACCAAAGATATAGCCATCATAACATCTTGCTCAGAATAAAACAACAGAATGCATATCATAAGTAGAGGCTTAAAAATTATGCTAATTGTTTTGTCCCCAATACGAACAAGGAAAATTCACAAAGAGTGATATGTCAGAAACATAATCGCCATGAGGGCTTGCAAAAAAAGAAAAAAAACAATCAAATAGCTACTGGATATACAAAAGATTGTCAAAGCATGAAATGTGGATTAAATGAACGGCCAACACCAGACACAGAAAGTGTATGCATTAACACTTACACCTAAAATCCAGAGGAGGGCGCATAAGGTGCACCATAACAACTATCCAAAATCAAAGGACTACCTGTTGGTGTCTACTTTGCCTATTATCAATGTAATTCTGACAAAAAACCATCAAGAAGAATGATATTTAGCTTGCAGAAAAAATAATCATGCACATATATTAGTTAAACAATTGAATCCTATCTAAGGGCCTAGGTTCTCCAGACCAGGATCTCATCTAATTTTAGTACTAGACCATTATTTGTCAATATCCTGGTGCTCTATTTACTACAAACCGGCCAAATCTTGACAAGTCCATCAACGTGAACATCACCATATATAAAAGCAACGCCTGAATATGCATCAAGACATGTAATACTTATTTAACATCTGAAGATGATAAGATGTCACCTTGACAACATGATATATTAACTGTCGAAAAATATAACCCAAGAAAAAAGAACATTTTTCATAATGCAAACCCCCCACCCACCCATGATCTAAAGCGGCCAGCCATGATACAAGCAAAGTCGAAATCCAGAAGTCCAAGATAGACACAACAACAACTCAGAATCATCTTTTTTTTTGGGGGGGGGGGTTATTTATAGCCGTGCCCAACTACGTACACGGTAGTGTAGTAATTGGGTATGAAACCTTTCCAAAACTACGTTACCCTCTACATGTAAATTATCTTTTGTGATTGTATTTGTAGCTTTTGTCCCAATTCAAGTTTCTTACAAATTTGAAATATGGTAGAATCAATGTTAACATATTAGTTTGTGTTTCATGAGCTCTGGAATCACACTACTGCCATGACGTATATACAGATATAGTTCTCTTGTATACCATCACTGAATGACGTATTGTGTAACGTGTAGCCTAGATAAGTCTCAATCAGCTATTTATAACAGTAATTAGCGACATTCAACCGGTATAGTAGGGTCTGTACTTGATATTCTGTGAATAAGTTGTTGCTCCTTTTTTGCACATGAAAATCAATTCTTGGTTCAGTTGACCCGAAACAAAAGCAGTTTAAGCAGGGAATTTTCACCCAACTACATCGCTGTATTTTGATTCAAGATGAGTCTATTTTAGTTGAAAAGGGGCAAGGTTGTTTTCGACTGTTATCACAGCTTTCGACTGCATTTATCATTTGTTATAATAAATGTGACATCATCAGATACACGCTATTTTGGTTTTATCAGTTCAGAATATTTAAAATCTTGTCGAAAAGAAACTATAACAAGTCAGTTTTACGTTGTTTACTAAAGTCAGCCAGTGTTAGACGCTGACGTACCTCTTGAGAAGTATGGCATGGAGAGGTCATAATCATCATGCTTACCCTTGGAAGTTTGAGCTGCAGCTCATGGTGCGGAGTTGCGACAATTGATTCATTTTAGCGGGATATATTTCAGCTTTACGGACCATATTAGAAAGTACATAATTGAAAACAATCAGGCCGAGAAAAATAAACAAAAAAACAAAAAAAAAGCTATTGTGTTTCCAGCTGCACGACCGACGTTGCAAAAAAGTTGCTGATGATAATTTATTTCAAATGCAAAAGAAAAATCTATTTTCGTCCCGTTTAAATGACTGCACCGTGGTTCTGTTAGTCGCTGATTTTTATTGGTGCACCATGAACCACCCTGACAAATCAGAACATTTGTTGTTCGGTCACTTACAGAAACAAGTGTTCGACCTCACTTGTGAACATGGGGCTAATGGCGGTGTAAGGCCCGGTGTACCGTCTTCTGTTTGCATGGGGGACGAATATGGTGTTTGTTGTGTCAAACTCTTTGATTTGAATAGACAATGGATAAAAACCAAAGTTATTGAAGGCATATCAGAGCACTGTCTGCATAGAATGACAGAATCAGTCGTATTGTAGGGAATCACAGCTGACGTGTTTTGACTGTGGGACAGTGCCCGGCATTCAAGCCAAGGTCAACCAATTGGGTCAAGCTGTGGCGATGTTCATACTTCTACTAGAATATTTAAGACGCCTTGATGTATCATCAGTTTGGATTTGTTTGTAAGTAATATTTTGCTTTGTTATATGAAAATTTGAACTGTTTGGGGACCGATAGAATTCTCAAAGTATCGCTATTTCAGCGCAATCCAAATGGGCCCCATGTGTGCGCTGCAAAGCCAGAGCCTATCAGTATTTTCTGGGCGCCATGCGGCCCCCCTTTGGGATGTCGGACACTAAAAAATCAATTTAATGGAATAGAAATAAAAAGTATATGCATATAAATTCGAATATTCGAGGTTCCCTACAATAGATCATGAAACTCAGGGTATAATTACAGCACTGCAGGCTTTAGATATCGTAAAGAATTTGAAAAAAATACACATTTCTTCATTTAGTACTCATTTACTCTGGCAGACTGCCATGATATATTAATATGCACAATTTCTTATCTTTCTTTCATTTTGCGTGGTCTTTTCCCCATCAGACTTCATTGAGCGAGGATATGATGCCATACAATGACCATTTGGAGCCATTCATTAATATATGAAGTGTGAACGTTTCTTGTTATTTTATTAAAATGCAAGGGTGCCTGGCACAACATGTATGTTTTAAATTAATCAACCAATACCATATACAAAGTAACAATATATTTAAACAGATTAAAAGCTAATTGTCTCCTTGGAAATTTTGTTTATATTCTCAAAAAGATGTTGTGCCAGTGGAATGTTTGTCAAATATAGTTTTTGTTTATATATAGTTTTGGAGAATTTGTCAGAAATGCAAACGTTTTTTGAATGCAGTATTGATGTACGATAACTCAACTTAAATACATGTTCATTAAATCACATTGTGACAAAGGGACTCACACTAAGCAAAATAAAAATCCATACCTACCTATCCTACGTGTTCGTTTCCATGCAACAGGAAACACATTTTTCAGCTCAGCTGGCTTGTCACTCAGCTGAACTTATCTTATGGCCCCCAACCCTCTTTTTATTTTTGGCAGAATTGATAACATTTGAAATTTGAGTGGCTGGGCCTATATATATTGGAAACACTATTATGTTTAACTACTAATATTTCAAAGGTCGAGAGGGCCGGTTTAAAACCATCAGTTGCCGTTTGTGGGTGACTGCCTGTCTCAAGTCAGGACTGAAATTTGTTTCTTCACGTTGGCATTGGAAGATTAATGTTGATGCTTTGGTTACTCTGGAATCTCGTTGTTGTCATAGTTGGGTTCGATATTGATGAATATGGGTCATGTTTTTCTAACTATGTGTATCATTTTAGAGAACTCCGTCCATTCGCTTTGGAACCAGAGCCTGTCAACAAATAGTAGGCAAGGCGATGGGAACAGATCAAGCCCCATATATTGCCAACCTTTATTTACATTATTGTGAATCAAAATGGATGGAGAAATTGGCAAAAGCAAGCTTTACAACTGCAAGAAGATCATATTCTCACACAAGATCATTTATAGATGACCTGTGTGCTTCACACAATGGAGCCAAAATGAAGGTGAATTGGAAAAAAAAACATATATCACAGAGAACTAATATTAAATCTGGAATATCAAAGTGATACAAAAGCTACTTTCCTTGATCTGGATATATAAATAAAGAACAACCAGTATGAAAAAGAAAATATTTGATAGGAGAGACCATTTCAAACTTGACATTGTGTCCTACTCCTATCTTACAGGAAAAATTCCAGAGAAACAAGCATATGAAGTTTGTATCTGACAATTGATACGTATTGCTAGAAACACCACACTTTTTAGCGATTTTTTCAATAGAGTCAGAACTTAGTTGCAATAACTACAATGCAAAGGCTTTATAAACAACAACTACATAAAACTATGTTGAAATGTTTCCAGGGATATGACTAAATACCTACAAAAAACAATATTAACTTCAAAACATTATTAAAACAATGTCAAGATGGAGCTTGATTTGTAGTGTAGTCCTCAAAGTGTTAAGAGTGGTAAGAGGGAAAGTACCCGGGTAAAGTGTACTTAGCCCACCTTGAGAATTGATTCTGCTCCTTCTTAAGTTGGAAAACCATGATCATACTCACATTTTGCAGGATTTCTTTCTTTTTAACCATCATCCAGTATAGTGGAAGAGGTGGCTACCAGCTGATACCTTAGTACACTTTACCTCAAAACACCTCTAGTCAACTTTATGGTGCTAAAAATTGTATTGCTATTTACCTGTTTATACCAGTATCGGTATGGTGGAATAGTGTATCAAGCTTTTAAGTTTCCAAGGAGACGTCCGTCGTCGGTCCTCAACAATTCACATATATAACTTCTCCAAAACTGTCAGCCAGATTGACTTCAAACGTGGTGGGGATGTCCCTTGGGTGGGTCTCTACCAAATTTGCTCAAATGGTCATACTCCAGTAATTTTGGGATGTTTTATGAATCTTTTAGTTCTTTTTGGGCATATCTTCAAAAATCCTCTTCTCCGAAAACCGCTCACCCAATTGCTTTGATATCCAACAGGGTCACTTCCGCAGACTACCCATTCTGAATTTGTTCACCATGTGGCGCTGCGTTTTTTTGTTATCTTTTTATGGTTTTATGTGTGTTTTTGCTATTCTTGACTTCTTCTCCAGAATTGGCACTCGGATTAAGCTGAAACTTGGTGAATATGTTCCTTGTGGAAGGGTCAAACAAATTTGTTCACTAGGTGGCACTGCTGTGGATTTCTGATTTTTTGATTATTTTTCCAATTCAGGTACTTATCGATCAATGCAGCTTTCATATCGATTACTAGGTAGGTCAATGGGCATTGTAATGCTAATTCACATTTTCGACTTCTTCTCCCAAACCATCATCCAGATTGACTTCAAACTTTGTGGCGATGTACCTCAGGTGGGTTTCTACCAGGTCTGTTCCAATAGTCACACTCCAGTGATTTTGGTTTCTTAATGAATATTTTTTGGCAAGTCTTACAAAATCTTCTTCTCCAAAACCGCTCATCCAATTGCTTTGACATCACACAGGAACACTACTACAGACCCCTAGTTCTTAATCTTTCACCAGGTGGTGCTGCAATTTAAAAAATAAATTATGAATTGTTGTGTGTTTTTGTTACTTGTTACTTATCCAGACCCGTCTCTCAGATTAAGTTGAAACTTTGTGGATATGTTTTTTGTGAAAGGGTCAAGCAAAGATGTTCACTAGGTAGCACTGCTGTGGATATCTGTTTTGTAACAATTTTTTTTTTTCAATTTGGGTACTAATTGGTAAATGCACCTTTTGTATTGCTTACTATGCACGTCAATGGGCATTCTTATCCATTCTAATAGTGATTCACATTTTGGACTTGTGTCGGTCTCAACCAAGTTTGTGCAAATGGTCACGCTACAATGAATTTTAGATTATTCGTGATTTTTTTTTCAAAAATCTTTTTAAAAGTTTTAATAGGAAAGTTTAACACAGGAATTTCTCTTAATGATTATAATTGAAATATTTTTGGCCAGATTTGTGCCAAACTTGGTAGGAGTGTACCTTTTATAAGTGGCTACCTATTTTGTGCAAATGGTCAGGATTCCGTGATTTTTGGACCTTGACCTCATTTCCAAGGTCACAGGACAAGAGGCACGAAATTTACTGTTTACTTGATAACTTGAGATATATGTTGAGTTAGCACCTTGATATTGTACATGTTAAAGTTTTTCTATGAAGATCATGCGTAGACAGTACATGAGTGACTTCGGCCTCTTTTCTGGGGTCCCAGTGCAACATACATGAACTTTACTCAAGCTTTGACTTAAGAACTACTTGACCTGGGACCTTGATGTTGCACATGTAAGTGTTCTTCCGTAAAGGTCATACCTACTCAGTTCATGGGTGACCTTTATCCTCTCCCAAGTTCAGAGGGCCACAAGTGTGAGGAATCACGAAGGCAGCTGAGCATGGGCTGTTCACACAGTCCTCTTGTTCATGAATGTTTTCGTTCTTTTATTGGAAAAATCTTAAAAAATCTTTTCTAAAAAAACCACATACCATTGCCCGACCATCCACAATTTACATTATATACTTCTTCTCCAAAATCGCCAGCCAGATTCACTTCAAACATTTTGGGAATATACTTTGGGTGGGTATCTACCAAGTTTGTTCAAGCAATAACACCTCAGTGGCTTTGGATTTTTTTTTGGGGGGGCGAACCTTAAAATATTTCTGAAACCGCTTTCCCAATTGCTTTGATATAAAACAGGAACACTCTTAGGGACTTCTACTTCCTAATGGGCGAGGTCACAATTACGTATTATATATGTATGCAGCTGAGTACACAATCCAAAACACAGAATTCTTCAGGGCTAGAGATGTGTATTCCCACTGGATTGGATTTTGTCTGTTCCCGCTGGTCTCTAGTTGATACAGATAACTTGTTAAACGTTGGGGCATTTTAGCACGCAAGGAAATTAGAGTCTAAAGAATGTGGCCACCGGTGCTGGCAGTCATCCCTGTCGAAAAGTTAATCATTCATGAGGTGTCATTTTCTGGAAGGCTCTGTGGCACTTAGTGACTGTGGTCAACACAGCAAATCTGATGTGTCCTGGTGTTTTCTTGAGAAGATTCTCTGCCTCCCCCTGTTCATGGCAGTATGCCTTGCTTATACTAGTGGATGAATATGAAATGCAATATATAGGACAACATCCCTCTCCCGACTCGAGACTACTAGACACTAAAGTTGGCATTAGTTAAAATTTACATAATTGTAGCATTTCTCAACTTAAAGAAACATCTTGCCTCGTACACGCATTGTATAAAATGTCAGGTACAGATGTTTGGTTAACATATTTTACTACAAGCACTTAAATCCATCTGATATCTCAATAATAGTTTTGAATTTTTACCCCGAAACTTGAACAGTGACTGCTTTCATTTTATTTTTGAATACCCTTGTTTCACAAATATTTGAAATAGTAGTCAATAATAGGGGTCAAAGTTTTCACAATTGGTGCATACTCTAGCACAGGCAATTAACTGTCACATAGGAACGATTGTTCAAAGTTAGTGCAAAAAAAAAAAAACAGAAAAAAGAAAGAAAGAAAGAAAAACAAAAAGGAATAAACGAACACGAGGGCCATGGGCCTAATGCTCTGCTGGCACCATGGCTTTTTTGCATTTATATCTTCATTACACAGTTGCGAGTCCTCAAATGGCTTCTGAACATATAAAGGTTGAGTGATTTTAGTGTCTCATTTGTCCACCAGATGCCACTTTGCTCTGCATGGAATCAAAGCTTATTTGTGGAATTCCTGTGATGGATATTATTACATGTGCCAAGACAACAATCAGTGAGTCCTTGATTTTATGTCCTCTGTGACCTGGAACAGATGATCAAGGCCACCCATATTATGAATTACAAGAGGCCCATGGGGTTGTTACTGTCTTGACATTGCCATTGATGTTCAAGCTACACCCTGTGTCATTTATTGTTAATAGTCACGTAAAGCACGAAGCAGGTAGGTTGATCACCGTTGATCATTTTATTGAATACATGAGACAGGTACGGTACAAGATGACTTGCCACCAGCAAGCTCAGCACACTTATCACGTCGTGTCTACATCCGTGAGTTCCATAAAACTGAAAAGCATACATATTTTTTACTAATACTTTCAATACATGCAATGCCCTACACTCGTGAGCACGATTATCATAATTCGCGTAAATTCATTTCTTTTTTCTTCAATATAAACGATACATCTTTAACATAGCAAATATGAATTCATCTTATTCACGCATACCAATATATCGCATGGCATTTATACATTTACTTGAGTCACGTACTTTAAACGTGTATACTTTCCGCGCCGTGAAACCTTTACTGCAGAATACACTATGCTATACCGCAACGCATTGATGTATATATATATATGTACATATATATGTACACATATATATATATATATATTTATATGTATATGTATGTATATATATATATATATATATATATATATATATATATATATATATATATATATATATATATATATATATATATATATATATATATATATACTTTATTTTTCGTACTCGCAGTGCATGGAGTTACAATTGAGCAAAAAAAAATCAAATTATCAAATCACAAGTAGATAATGAAAGGTCAGTTCATACATTACAATTCACATTAATATCAAGACAATGCGTACCCAAATCTTAATATTAATTTGTACATAAATAATCGATCAGTTGAAGCATCTCTGTTTGGTTTAAATAGTAATAAATGATATTTTATATCATGTAAAAAATCTTGAATTATTTCGCGATATCGACCATTACACAATATATAACAATGAATATCAGTACCTTCTGCCCATACAAACTGACCATACAAATTGAAATCACAGGAGGAAAGTAAATATTAATTTATTACCCACGTTTGATACTTAATATATATATATATATATATATATATATATATATATATATATATATATATATATTTATATATATTTGTACACCTTCACCCGATAAGACGGGTTATCCAAATTTGATAACTGAATACATCTAAAAATTGTTTAACATATACTACCAAGGACTTCTAATTACATTTAGTGCAAGTGAATCAAAATACGCGCGAGTTTACGAACCTTTATTTCTCTAAGCGCGGCAATATGACTTCACAAGCGCAATACAAAATACACTGTAGTCTATGGACATATAAATTGATATCTTACATGGAAATTGGTGGCCTATATCCCATATGTTAACTCAAAACAGCAACTGGCAGAAATCAAGCCTCACATAAAATCTCATCTTGGCAAGCTAGATCAAATATTCAAATGCATAGATATTTCACTAAAAATGGAAAATATCAAGTGAAATTCCAAAATTGATGAATTGCAACAAAACTTACGCATTGGGCAAAGTATGGACACTTAAAAGGATCGCTCATAATAGCCTATGGTATACATCGGGTGAGAACTGCGTGAAAGCAACGACTGCCCCGAAGTTTAATCCAATTCGATTCCAAATATGGACTCATCAGAATATGTTATTGTAGATGAATTCCCAAGCTTTACAGTGTTACTGTATGTGTGTGGGTGGGTGTGGGGGCGGATCGGCAGGTAGCGTAAAAAGTTAAATTAAAATTAAAATCAAATGTGATTAACTCCGCAACAATGTGTGTTGGGTTGATTCCTTGATTGCATTACTTTCTACAAAAAGTTATATTAATGATAACATTATCATGATTATGAGTTACATTCGGTTATTTCATTCGCCAAGAAAAACGCTCAGTTTGCACCACATCGTAGTATGCGATGCCACTCAAGTTGACCCGCTATTGAATACCCGGATGAAAGCTGTCCGCAGTGCCACATGGTGGTCAATGGGAGAACGCAGAGTTATTGCTCTACCATATTACTACAAGGGTTAATATTTTATTATCCCAAAATCACATTTCAAATTGGTGATAACCTTACCTTCAAATGCCCAATCTCTGTGCATTGGTTAAATACATTTTTATAGCCAGAAATTTACTGGACATAGGATATTGTTGGACAAGGAAATAAATTCTCACATAACCCATCGGATGGTTGCATAGTGGAGCACTTGAGTCTAGGTATACATTACTTTCCTTTCTCCTAAGGATTCACAACACGTGAGGCTACAAAAAATTAAAATCAGTTTAATTATTACCAAGCTGGGATGAAAAATTCACACAATTCAGTGCTTTGTTCAGGTATCAATGTTCCACGAGCCGGGTGCCAGAAAGGTTGTAGCTGGTGACTTAAAAGATTCTCTACACGCTGTTCTCATATTTCACGTGTCATGCAAAAATGTGGGACTGTGGAAGATTACAAACAACTTTTTTGACCCTCTGGAATTCTTTGGTGCCCCAAAAATGGATAAATCACCCTTTGGAATGTTTTGCATAAACTGAGAGATGTCCTGCGATTACAAGTATTAAATATGTGTGTTACATGTAAGAGTTAGCCTTTTTACACCTATGTGCCTAATCCTTCCAATTATCTTAATAAAATAGGCATATATATTATTGAGCCTCATCTGATGCTTCGGCCTGCTTAAAATATTAATTTCTGAAGCGCTGTTTGTTTTAAAGAAGTGGTGGCGGATAAGAATGTGTGCATTTGATCACTGGGTGAGATGAGATTAGCCATAAAAACTAAAAATGAAATTTTATTTTTTTTAAAATTGGAAATGGGCAAAGTGGGCCAGCAAAATAATGCTGAAATGATACCACTCCCTCTTCGCCCCCCGGCCTGCTTTTCCCAAAGTTCCAGGTGTGTCATTATCACGTGAGTTGGTCAAGACTGTTTTGACTTGCAGATGTAACTTTGATCATTTGTGCAGCTGAGATGATGTTAAATTCTGAACGACACACCAGTCTTTGTCTTATGCTTGTACTATACCTTTATGTGATCGTACAAGTACCATGCTTTGACCAACAAAATGCGGTTTTACATTTCAGTCCTCTCTCAAACTTGGGGCCTGTTCAGCGCCTTTTTAGTGCCATTGAAGGTGACCACAACGCTGCCGTGACGTCATAAACTTTTTTGTGTGCAAGAATGCATGACGTCAAGATTAAGGATATGTCCTGCATGGCCCGAGTGGAATGCTTTGACTGGTTTCCCCTACCAAAGTTTAACTGCGATAATTAGAATTTTATTTGCAATAGCATGATGCAATAGATTGGAAATACACGGGGTTGCATTATCATGATTCACCACACAGTGGTAGGACTCATATATCTGGACAAAAAAGAACTTACAAAAAATTATAATAAGTCTCCACAGCCATCATTAAACAGTTCATTTGAGCCAATGCGGTGACTTGCATTACACACCAGACTACAATTTGTGGCTTGATGAAAGATAGTCACCAGAGTACGAATATTGTATAATGTATATACGATGAAACTTACCAATCTCAGACCAAACTACCACGAGGATTTTGTAGGTGTGATCCATGTTCACTCTCTGAACAATTTCACGGGAAACACGGAAAACGGCGTACGTCCTTGCTTGCTTTAGGCAAGCAGAGCCAGTCACATAGTTTAGTAGCGTATCTTTGCAGTGAAAATTCAAAACTTACTTTTTTCTATATTTCTTCTGCTTCAAATAAGCTGTTTAACCATATACAAGTGCCTTCGGCTGTGCCCAGGAAACAAATTCAACTAACGCCAAACGAGTTAATGTGTAAAAGGGGAAAGAACATCCATTTGAAACATGTAATGACAAATGTCAAAATACTTCAGGCCTAACAAAAAATATATAAATGTGTGATTCCGATAACTTGACCGACCCCACTGAAAAGGCCTAAGTTCCGACCCTAAATAACTTTTATGAAACATAAAATAATGACATGAGGCCCATGGGCCTAATGCTCTGATGGCATCGGGACGAAATTGCACCTGCTCATTTCAAAGCTGTGAGTCCTCAAGTGGCCTCTGAACATACAAAGCTAAATGTGAAAATTGTCCACAAGATGGCACTTTGCTCCACATGTAATCACAGCTTACTTGTCCACCTACTGTGATAAATATTGTTGCATGTGCCAAGACAACAATGATTTAGTCCTTAACTTTATGTCCTCAGTGACCTTGGGCAGAAGATCAAGGACACCCAGATTATGTAATACAAGAGGCCCATAAGCCTGCATGGTGCTGTGCTGACATTGCCATTGAAGTCCAAGCTACACCCTGCCATTACAAAATCACTTCTTTAAACTTTATAGGCATTTTGACCTCACAAAATAGGTCACTGATATTGCACACGATTCTAGCTTTAGACATTGTCTATATAAACTGAAAATTTGGCAAGTCTGACACAATTCATTTTTAAGATATGGAATTTTGTATCTTAAAACACATTTTGGTTCATCATTTCCATCAAATTATAGGTGGCGCCACTAGTATCATTAGCACCTTAGCCTTTGACCTTCCCCACAATCCTACCAAATTTAGTGAAGATCTGCTACAAATCAAAGATGCCAGAGTGTTCATATATTCATATTTTGACCCCTTTATTCCATTATATTATAGGTGGCACCACCAATATCGAAAATAACCTTCATTTTTCAATACCCCTTATAAGTCCTGAAAATTATATCAGGCTAACTATAAAACTGTGGACAGTACTGCAGGCACAAGAGTTTCACATTTTCACCTGTATATTACATAATAATATGTTGTAGGCATAGCCTAAGATACGAGCGTCAGCATTACAAAGTGTCGATAATAACGTCGGTGGATCAGGCAGTACATAGCACCTGGTCATTAGGTCCCTCTAGCGGCCATTTACTTAACCAGTCTAAAGGGGCAACGCCGTAAAAACATTCATCATAAATTTAAAAAATCACTGGAGCATGACCATTGCAACAAACCTGGCAGAAACCCACTGAGGTACATTGCCACCAAGTTTGAAGTCAATCTAGATGGCGGATTTGGAGAAGAAGTGTAAAATGTGATTTAGATGATCATTGACAGCCATAGTAAAAAGACGAAAGCTGTATTGACGGATAAGTACCTGAATAGGAAAAAAAACATTAAAAAAAAAACACGAGTCCGCAGCAGTGCCACCTAGTAAACAACCTTGTTTGACCCTTCCACAAGTTACATATCCGCCAAGTTTCAGCTTAATCTGAGTGACGGTTGTAGAGAAGAAGTCAAGAATAGCAAAAACGTACACACACAAAAATAATAATAATAATGATAATAATAATAATAATAATAATAATAATAATAATAATAATAATAATAATAATAATAATAATAATATTAATAATAATAATAATAATTATAATAATAATAATAATAATAATAATAATAATAATAATAATAATAATAATAATAATAATAATAACAAAAATTATTTTCAAAAATTCCAGAGTCACCTGGTGAACACATTCAGAAAAAGGAATCCCCAGCAGTGTCCCTCTTAGATATCAAAGCAATTGGGTGAGCGGTTTTGGAGAAGATTTTTGAAGTGTTGCCCCTAAAAAGAACAAAAGAATTCATGAAACAAGAGGCCTGTGAAAGTCCTGTGCTTAGCTGACTTAGCCGCCCTATGACCTTGGAATTGAGGTCAAGGTAACTGACCTGTTCTGAATCTAACTTTCATAGAAGGCCATCCCCATGTGCAAGATCAAAGTTACAGTACAAATAGTTCTCAGGTTATCATGCGACCAGTAAAATTCATGTTAGTGCCCCTGTGACCTTCAGATGAGGTCAAGATCACTAATGTATGGTTTCAATCTTTCCTAAATAGAGGCCCATCAACAAATTCAACATCAAAGTCATACCCTCTACACTTCTCAAGTTACAATGTCAAGAGTTAAATTTACGTAAGCGTATAGGTCCCAGTGACCTTGGGAATGAGGTTAATGTCACCCATATACTGTCTAAGCCTGGCCTGTGCTCAGGACAACCATCATTTCAACATCACGGTCAAAGTCCAAATAGCGCTCAACTTGTCAGGTGAACAGTAAAATTTGAGCAAGTGGCCCTATGACCTGGGGAATGTGGTCATGGTCACTCATCTACTGTCTAAGTCTGGCCCTCATTAAGGACAACTAGCATGTGCAATACGAGTGTTCAGCCTTTATAGTTCCCAAGTTACCATATAAACAGTGAATTTCATGCCCCTTGCCCTGTGACCTGGGAAAGAGGTCAAGGTCACCAACCAACTGTACGTGTATCACAATCACACTCAGAAGTGTCCCTATGCAATTTCAAAGCAATTGACCGAGTACATACGAGGATAAAGACTTTCGAAGATTTGGCAAAAAAAAAAAAAAAAAAAAAACAACAAAAAATCATAAAAAATCAAAAAAAAAACACTGTGACCATTTGAACAAACTTGGTAGACACCCACCCAAGGAACACCCCCGTCAAGTTTGAAGTGAATCTAGCTGATAGTCTCAGAGACGAAGTAAAAAATTGTCAATTAGAATTTCAATTTAATGTCTTTGCAATCCCCACTGACTTGCATAGTAATCAATATGCATGTAAAATTGACAAGAAAAATTCAAAAAAAAAAATCACTGGACAAGGACCATTTGAATAAACTTGGTAGAGACCCAACCAAGACACATCCCCACTAAGTTTGAAGTAAATCTGGCTAACAGTTTTTAGATGAGGTAGAAAATGTAAACTACAATTGCAATTTCCATTGACTTGCATAGTAAACGATATGAATGTATGCACTGACCAACAAGTACCCGAATTGGAAAAAATCCGGAATCCACAGCAACGCCACCTGGTGAACAACCTTGTGTGAACCTTCCACAAGGAACATATTCACTAAGCTTTTACACAATCTGAAAGACTATTTTGGAGAAAAAAGTCGAAATTAGTAAAAACAGCACAAAAATTCATTAAAAAAAAAAAAAAGAAAAAATCACAGTGCCACCTGTTGAACAACTTAAGATCTGGGGGTTCCAAGAAGTGTCTATGCAACTTTAAAGTAATTGGCCACACGGTTTCGAAGTAGAAGAGTTTTTTTAAGATTTCCCCCAAAAATGAACAAAAAAATAAAAATCATTTAAAATCCAAAAATCACTAAACCGTGACCATTTGAATGAACTTGGTAGAGGCCCACCCAAAAGACATCCTCACCAAGCTTGAAGTGAATCTGGCTAACACATTTGGAGATGAGGTCCAAAATGTGAAATACCATTGCAATCCCCATTGACTTACATAGTAAACCATAGTAATGTATTCATTGACCAACAAGTAATCGAATTGAAAAATTCATTAAAAATGAGAGATTCACAGCAACGCCACCTGGTAAACAATCTTGTGTGACCCTTTTATAGAGAACATATCCACCAGGTTTCAGCACAATCTGAGAGATGGATTTGGATAAGAAGTTGCAAATTGCAAAAACGCTTAAAAATTCACCCCAAAAAATTTCTAAAAATTGCGCGGTAACCTGTTGAACAAATGTAGGTTTGGGGGTTCCCAGACGTTTCCCTATACAATTTCAAAGTAATTGGCCAGGCGGATTTGGAGGAGAAGATTTTTTAAGATTTCCCCAAAAAATAAACAAAAAAATTCATTAAAAATCCAAAAATCACTAGACCGTGACTACTTGAACAAACTTGGTAGAAAGCCAGCCAAGGCCCATCCCCACCAAGTTTGAAGTGGATCTGGCCACCATGTTTGGAGAAGACGTCAAAAATTAGAATTGTGGAGGGACGACGGACACCTCTAATATGATAAACTTATGCAGAAAAACATGACCCATATCCACAAATATCAAACCCAACAATGACAGCTAAGAGATTCCAGAGTTATCAAAGCATTAACATTCATCTTCCAATACCAATGTGAAGAAACAAATTTTAGTCATGACTTCAGACAGGCAGTCACCCATCAAAGACGACTGGTGGTTTTAAACCGGTCCTCTCAACCTTTGAAATATTCTTCATTAAATACAGACTATAGTGTTTCTAATATGTATAGGCCCAACTACTCAAAATCCAAATCTGATAACTTCTTCTAAAGATAAAGGAGAATTGGTAGGCCTATCACTATTTAGGTTCTTCTGACTGGTTCGTCAGCTGAGTTTATAGCAAAAGTAGAAAGTAGGCTTATAGACGAACGACGGACGATGGATGCCTCACCCTCCTAAAAGCTCAGCTGAGCTAAAATCCAAAAATCACCAGTGACCATTTGAACAAATTTGTTAGAGACTCACCCAGGGCACATCCCTTACAAGTTTGAAGTGAATTTAGCGGAGGATCTTGGAGAAGTTGAAAATGTGAATTTTTGACGATGGAGGACCGACCGACCAACAAACGGATGGATAACAGACAGAGAACCATAAGATAAGCTCAGCTGACTGACAAGCCAGCTGCGCTAAAAATGTGTTTTCTGTTGCGGGGAAACAAAAAAGTAGGGAAGGAAGGTAGGGATGTTTAAAAACTTTTTTGCACTGTGGGTCCCTTAGTCACAATGTGATTTAATGTACATGTATTTAAGTTGAGTTATCTGGCATCAATATTCTATTCCAGAAAATATTTAATGCATTTCTGACCAATTCTTGAAAACTATATATTGACAAAAATTATTTTTGACAAACATTTCACTGGCACTTTATCTTTTTGAGAAACAAACAAAAATCTGTTTAAGTATATTATACTTTGTATATTGTACTGGTTGCTTGATTTAAAACATACATGTTGCGTGAGGCACACTTGCATTTTAATGACATAACAACAAACTTTCACACTTCAAATATTAAAGAATGGCTCCAAATGGTCTTCGTCTGGTATCATTTCCTCGTTGAATGAAGTATGATAGGGAAAAGACCATGCGCCATGGAAAAATAAGAAATTGTGCATGTCAATATATCATGGTAGTCTGCCAGAGTACATGAGTAGTAAATGACGAAATATGGTATTTTTTTTTTACAAATCCATAATAAAATTTAAAGCCTACAGTGCTGAAATTAAACCCTGAGTTTCACGATCAATTGTGGGGGACCTCGAGTATTCCAATTTATATAAATGCACTTTTTATTTCAGTTTCATCAAGTTAATTTAGTGTCCCACATCCTAACAGGAGCCCCATGGCACCCAGAAAATACTTATAGGCTCTAGCTTTGCAGCGCGTATATTGGGGCCCTATTTGGAATGCGCTGAAATTGCGATACTTTGATCATTCTTTCGGTCCCACAACAGTTCAAATTTTCACATGTCAGAGCAAAATATATTACTTACACTGCCTTTAAACAAATCCTAACTGATAATACATCAATGCGGCCTAAACATTCTAGTAAAAGTATGGAGGAACAAAGCCGCCAGGTTTACCCAATTGGGTGACCTTGGCTTGAATGCCGGGCACTGCCGAGCAATCAAAAACACGACAGCTGTGATTCCTCACAATACGACCAATTCTTTCATTCTATGCGGACAATGCTCCGATATGCCTTCTGTAACTTTGGTCTTTATCCCTTGTCTATTCAAATAAAAGAGTTACAACAAACATCGGATTGGTCCTGGTAAAAACAGATGACCGTACACCGGGCCTTGCACCTCCACAAGCCCCATGTTCACAAGTGAGGTTGAACAGGTGTTTCTGCAAGTGTCCAAACAATAAACGTTCTGATTGGTCAAATTGTGTCCTGATGATCCAATAGAAATCAGCGGCTAACAAAACCACGATGCAGTTATTTTGAACTGTACGGATAGAGATTTCTTTTCTTGCATGCAAAATGAAATTAATATAAACTTTTTGCAGGGTCGGTTCCGCAACTGGAAACACAACAGTTCCTTTTTTTCTCGGCCTTATTGTATTCAGTTATGTACTTTCTAACGTGGGCTGCAAGGCTGAAGTATAACCCGCTGAAATGAATCAATTCTCGCAAGTCCGCACCTTGAGCTGCAGCGCAAACTTTTAGGCTGAGCATGATGGTGATGACCTCTCCATTCCATACTTTCCAAGAGGTAGGTCAGCGTCTATCTCTACTGACTTGTGGACAACGTAAAACTGACGTGTTATAGTTTCTTCTTGACAGGATTTAAAATATTCTGAACTGAAAAAAACGATATAGGGTGTATCTGATGATGTCAAATTTATCATCACAAATGATAAATGCAGTCGAAAGCTGTGATAACAGTCAAGAACAACCTCGTCCCTTTTCAACTAAAACAGACTCGTCTTGACTCGAAATACAGCGATGCAGTTGGTGAAAATGCCCTGCCCAAACTGCTTTTGTTTCGGGTCAACAGGGCCCAGAACCGATGTTTTTGCGCAAAAAAGGTGCAACAACTTATTCACAAAATGGCAAATACAGACCCTACTATGCCGGCTGAATATCTTTTATTACTGCTGTAAATAACTGATTGACACGTATCTAGGCTACACGTTACACCAGACGTCATTCAGAGATGGTATACGAGAGAACTATATCCAAATATACGCCATGGCGGTAGTGTGGTTGCAAAGCCGTTAAAACACGAACTACGCAAAAAATATATTCAGATGGGTTCAACTTTAATTTACATTTGTAAGAAACTCGTATTTTGACACAAGCTACAAATACAATCACAAAAGATAATTTATGTGAAGAAGGTAATGTGCGTTTGGACAGGTTTGATACCCACTTATTACACTACCGTGAAAGTAGGTGGGCACAAATATAAATAGCCTCCGCAAAAAAAAAAAACATTTAGGCTTTCATTGTATGCACATTTTCTTTTACAATGTCAGGGTTAAGTTTCTATGGTACAGCTTGGCCCTTGGCAGGATGTTAGATGGATTACAATACCATGTTTTCAGAAAATTAGTATGCAAGCTACATTTATGGACTAAAACTCAGAACAAATAAAAATGAACTTCTAATTGCTGGTAATCTTCAGAATATATATGCATGTCCCAAGTTTTGGTTTATTTCTGGAAATAAATGTATCTTGCCATTTGTGGAATATGCTAAACTGATCAATATCAATAAATTAAAAAACATATTATGTATCGAATAATGCCAAGATACTTCGTTCGAGCAAGTACGAACCCAAGTTGCCTTTTTGCAAACGAATGTTTCTGGGTGATTTCAAATCTTTTGCATAGATATAACACACGCTCAAAACTTTTGTCAGGAGAACATGACACCTCCCGTAATGCAAATATGATACTGGAAGCTGTACAGGAAAACATACTTTTTCTATATTCAGTTTGAATGGAAGGGTTTCTTTGCAATAAGTTTTACTAAAAACAGCACCACAGGCATTTATGCGGCTGATTGTTCACATAAGGCGCACAAAACCACGCTCCCCAGTACTTCACACCAATGTGTAATGTGAGAGATACAGTCAACCGTAATATAGGGAGCTGGTGTATTTTTCCGGTTCCAGTGTGATAGTAAGGAGTGTATTGCAGAGCATAATGTCTGCGATGGGAGTGTTGACTGCACAGACATTAGCGATGAAATACTGTGTGTTTTGGACATTTGTACACATGTTACAATATGGGAATTACCGACAGGCACCTGTATCAGTCCGTGTTATCCTCGGAGCTGTTTGTGTTCACATCTCGACCTCCTTTGCCATTCTGGTGGATGCATACCATATTCAAATTTTTTTTCATAGTGCAAATGACTCCTACCATTCAAGTGATGAGCTCTTTTATCATGGACCCCAAAATATGAACGTTTTAATGAGATTGAAACATAGTGAATCTCGTTACTACACAGATAATCTTTTAGAAAGAAGTAAGTTAGCAACCTTTGAAGTTGTGAGAGGCTTAGCCGTTTGCAGATATCCAAACTGGATTCCCTCTGATGAACAATATGGTGAACAGTGTTTTTTGCGAGCACATATCTGTGTGTATGAGAAGGATTACTTTGTTAATTTAAAATATCGTGGCACTGGCAAACATTTCTCTGACTGTCATTATTGCGAGTGCTCTGGACAGTTTAAAATACTTAGTAATATTGTGTACCCACAAGGCTGTTGTGTGACAGACCCTGGAACTGTTAGTTTGGTTAAGACGAACATAATCATATGTGCCATAATTATACATGTGCCTGCTACTTGCACTGCAAATATAAGCGTTGTGTGCATCATAAGGAGGTATGTGATAATGAAACTCATTACCCAAGATCTAAAGGTGATGAAGCACTATGCGACAGTATGCATTGTCCAGTGTACTGTCATTCCAAAAGATTTGGTATTATGTGCACAGACTAAGGGCTTATTTATGTCCTCTCTACCAATAAAGGTGCAATCAGCAACAAGAGCAAACAGCCCTACTGACTCATTTAATGAAGATTACAAGGAGTTTAGGTACATTGATAAACTTGATCTAATTTCAAACAATATACCCCAAAAATTAAAAACAAGCCTTATTTGCCACCTTACAACCTCTTGTGTCTTAAGACACCAGTAAAAGCCGACAAAGTCCATCATTTTTTGTTCGTCTATTTGCTTAGCATGGAATTCTTTTGGTATACATCATGCCAAAAGTATTCATGTCTTTACATATTTTAAAAAAATCCAGCTGGCAGAGTTCAGTTTAAGCTGTTTGCACAAGATGAGTTTGACAGCCTGGCAAATGTTCAACATGTACATTTGTTTCACAATCAAATGCAAAAAATTCATTCAGACACAGCCTTACAAACTATGAGGCGATTAAACCAGAGAGCTGCAGGGAGCATACAGAACTATCCAGAGCTTATCTCTGAATTAGGGGAACAGGCCTTTGAAACACCCAACTAGAAGTATTGTAAATTCAACAGCAATTTGTACATGCCTTCATTGAGGGCATTAGGGATGACAATATTGCAAAAAAGATCATAGACAGCCCACCAATTTAGATGCAGCCGTGAAGGTGACCACAAGTCAGCTGCTGACAAATAAAACGTTTGGGATACATGGACATCATAGGGCAGAGGAACCCATGGATATTTCCGAAATTTCTTTAACTACAAATGGCAGGCTCGGTGATTTAGTAGGAGGGCTGAACAGAGTACAAAATTTGTTGCAAGATGTGCTTGTGGCAAATAATACTTAGAAAACCCAGAAGATCAGAATACAGGCATGGCCAGAAGGCACAATCAATTCACACCTGATGGGGTTCACTACTACGCAATTATTGCCGGAAGTCCAACCACCTGTACCACAACTGCTGTGCAAGATTGCAAAAGCGAAGCAATCAAGCCAGCCAAGGTGCAAATGACACCAATCAACCTGTGAATGGTCAGGGAAATTAACCATGGCTGGTGGCAAAATTGCCCCCTGCACCTGGGCAAATTAAGGATGAAATGCATACTCCAATGGTTTCCATTGATTTCGGCAACTTTCAAAGCTTTGCTATAGTGGATAGTAGGGCTGATATTTCAATTATATCTGAAGAATTGTTCACACAAATTCCACCTGCAAACAAAGGCCCTTTGATGACGGGAAAGTTCAGATACACAAATATGTTAGGAATTTCTGGCAAGCCACTTGCATCTTCAGGTAATTCCAAAATATCTTTCAAAATTGGGGCTACCTCAAGGGAAATGACCTTTGAAGTCATAAAAGGAATATCCTATTCAACTTTGCTGGGCAGCGGCTTTCTTGCCGATCAAAAGCCCAGCTTCATTTTTATGCAGAGCACTTAGATTGGGGGACTGTGTAGAATTATTATACAAGAAAGATGAAAGTTCAAGTGTCGCCTTAGCAGAAGTGGGAAAAAAAGTGCATATATCACCAAATTCAAACATAGAGGGGGTAATGATAAAGCTGAATAGTGCAAAGGTGATAAGGTCCGCAGACCTGGCCCTTCATTTCTTCCAATGTAAAATAAGAGAGTAGGACAAAGCAAAAACAGCCTTCATTTGTCACAAATGTCTTCATGAGTTAAGCAAATTATTAATGGGCATGTCTGAGGCTCCTGGTTCCTTTCTATCCATTATAAATCAAGTTTTTGAAGTTGCCAAGGACTATTTAATGTCTTTTATGGAGGACCTGACCACTTAACAACAGACAGCAGTCAGGTTGCCCTTGGAGCCACACTCCAGCAACCCTTATGGGATGCAGGTCATTTTGTACATGTCCCATCAATGGACCCTAGGACAGCAAAGGTGGTCTTGCATTGAAAGAGAAGCATATGGTCTGGTATATTCAATGGAAAAGTTTAGACACTATCTTTTTGGTGAAGAAATACACTGTTACACAGACGATTTGCTATAAAGTCCTTGTTTACAAGTGAAATGAAAAACGCTTGGGTGCAGAGATGGGCACTTTTGCTGTCTGACCGCACCTTCACTATAAAAATGCTCACTGAACCAAGGTAACTGTCTAAGTAGGGTCATTGTCTGAAACCCACAACTAATAACAGAAGATGAGGCTGAAAATATGGAATATTATAGACACAGACAGGCTTGACAAAAATAAGGTGCAGCCAGCGGTACAAAATAATGAGGGGACACAAGGGGATCACCAAAACATAGATTTGAAGAACTTGACTGAAGCCATTGCAAACCTTCCAGCTGGCACAAAACTTATTGAACTACAAGAGCAGGACCAGTTATGTTAAAAATTACTCACTGATTTACATGCAAAGGGAGAGGGAAGTAACTCTGCTCATGCATTTACCATCGATAATAAACTGTTGTACCACATAGCCTCAGGGGTGCATCCAGACCCAGATCCTAGACTGCAGGAAGTTCTTCCCACTTGTTTTACAAACTCATTGTTAAATGGATATCATGATAGGGAAGGTCACACGGGAATAGATACAACATATGACAAAATAAGCTTGTTATGGCATTTAGAGCCTGTTTCTGAATGATCTTTATCCACACCATTGTCCTGGTCTATGGCAGAGATCCAATCTTACCTCTGGACACACTGCTACAACCAAGACTGAAAGTATATGAGGGAATATAACATACTCAGTATACTCCACTGGTTGCATTTTTCCTATTTATTATCCCTTGCCCCACAAATCGTTTGATGTTTGGTACTCTAGACAGTTTGATATCTTGGATATCGGAGCTGTCTGGAACCCCGTTATATGACAGCTGTCCCCATACATGACAAAAAGCACCAAAGGGATCTGCCTGCTTTGTAAGTACGCCAAGACCTTCAGATGCTAGTTGCTTCATCCTTGAATCCAATGCTTTGCTCCCTTTACAAAGCGATGGTCCTTTTCATCCAAAAAGTTCAATTGTGCACGTTTTAATCAACATGTATACAACGCAATAGTCCTGTAACCAGAGAATACAGAGTTTTGGATGGATAGTTTTAACCCCTTTGATTTCTCACTTCTAGTTGGTCGCCCGTCGAGTACTGGTACTTTCCGCAGGTGCCTTTCCTTCTCGTATCTCAGTTTCAGTTGCTGGATCAGGGAATCTGTTTGATGTCTCCTACATTTCACCTTGAATTTTCACTTGTGCAAATTCTAGTGAATCTGATGAAACATCAAAGTCAAAATCCAAAGCAAATGTTGCCTGTGTTTCCTCCATGTTGACATCATATAGGTCACAAACTTGCGACAAAGTCACGTCACTCAGACCCTCATACAGTTGTAATTCTGGATTCGTTGTTTGCTAAGAATCGTAAAGCTGGCTGAGTGTTGCATCGTTCACATAGTCCGACATTCTGGCTGAATATCTTGGCCTATACCACACTGTACTTCATACGCCCGTTAGGCTCCACTGCTTTGCCGTGCTCTGGTCTGTTCTGCCTTGTTGCCTGCAAACGTTGTCCTGATTTCAGAGCCTGGGAACAAGACATCTGTGAAATTGGGTGTGTCTAACAAGTAATTGCGTGGGGTAATAAACAAGTTATAGGATTGGCTGACGTCCAATAGTCAATTTATTGGGGCATGGTTCACGTGAAATTGCGGCTCGACAAATTTCACGTGAACCTGGCCCTGATAAATCAACTATTGGACGTCGCCAATCCTATAAACCTATACCTGCAGGTCAAGGAACATTTTACCCTCACTGGCTTCCTGGGAGCATGATTGTCACAAATTGTACTAAATATCTTTGTGAACAAATCCCAGCAATCATCAATGCCATCAAATAAACTACTCTAAACTTATAACTCTTCACTTATTTACTTGTATATAATTAAATAATGAACAAATATTTTAGAATTTCAATATCATATATTTTATCTTCATACTCTTGGTACAGGGTTAACAGAAAAATAACCATCTTAAGGAGTCCATGCTGCACTGCACATGACTGGTTTTAAGTGAAAGTCAAAATTTCAAGTTCGCAACATTAGATTCAATGAAACTTGAAGTGGGTAATCAAGTTTTTTGTTTATCACAGAAGACTTGTCTCAATTCTTTGATCATCAACGCATCACAGAATGCTTGTTGAACCATGGTAAAGTCAATATTCTGTGTAACCACCTCGGTTGCTATGGCACTGCTGGCACCTTCTCCTCATGCTGTATACAAGCTTACAAAGGTAAGCCTGAGGCAAATTGTCCCATTCCTGCTGATCTAAACGGTGAAGATCATCAATAGTTGAAGCAGCGTTCATCTGATGGTATACCTTCCGCTTCAGCTGACTCCAGACATGCTCTATTGGATTCAGATTTGGCGAACAGGCTGGCCACTCCATCACCTCAACACCCTCATTAGCAAGGAAGCCCTGGACATCACGGGACACATGTGGTCTGGCGTTGTCTTGCATTAGCACGAACTCGTCCCCGATGGCACTAGCATACTGGATAACGTGAGGTTGTAGGATGTCAGTAATGTACCTCCTGGAATTCAGGGTTCCATCAATGAACACCAGCTCTGTCTTTCCATCTGCTGATATGCCTCCCCACACTATGATGCTGCCTCCTCCGAATGGGACAGTGGGCTTGATGCAGCATTCAGCATGTCTTTCTCCTGTTCTTCTCCAAGCCCTCACTCGCCCGTCTTTATTGTGGACACAGAAGCGACATTCGTCTGTAAACAAAGCATTAGCCCACTCTGCTCTGGATTTGCGAAGATGACTTCTTGACCAATCCATCCTGGCTTCCCTGTGTCGAGGCAAGAGGCTCTGCTTCTGGACCATGTATCTGGATCTGAGACCTTGGCGATGTAGCCTATTTCTTATGGTTTGATCAGAGTTTCTTCTTTGATGTGGATAAGCAGCATGGAGCATGTCTCGAGTATCAGTGCTCGTAGTTGTTCGAGACCTAAAAGCTGTTGTGACGATAAACTGGTCTTGGCCCCTTGTAGTCACTTTTGATCTTGCCTGCCTTTGCAAGTTGGCTACATCATTAGTGCATTGGAATTTCTGCCACAGGTCATTTATGGTGCAATAGTTTACACCAAGGGCCCTCGCCACAGAACGACAGCTTTCTCCAGCCTCAATTTGGCCAACAGCTCTAGCCCCGTCTACAGTTGAGAGTCTTGGCATGCTTCGTCCAGCAGGTTTGCAAGCTGATGGAGAACCCATACCTGATCTCAAGCTCTTCCACAATTGATACTCTTAACTGTCCCTTTCTTGTCCAAATCATCAACTCGTGTCATTGTAAAGTGAAAGAAAACAATGTTAGGAAGAGCTTAAATGGGGACAAGGAAACCACACACGTAATGCACTACAAAACACTTCTTTGCAAAGTCATTTTTCAGCTTTGTTTTAGAATAAGTGCATGTGTAGCTAAGCATGAATCTAAAATCAAGTGAATACTCATGGATTATGTGCTAGGGTAGTTGCAATTTACAAATACATTGTCTTTTAAAACATCTTATTTAAAGTGGGTGCTTTATTTTCAGTTAAAAAGGTGGAGAGTTATAAGTTTTGAGTAGTTTATTTTCATGACCCACCACGGTATATGGCTTAAATCAGTCGCAAATTTGTTTGGGTCAAATTTTTGAATGAGCAAATATGTACATACTTTGGTTTTTGACGCAGGATTGTACCTTTACATACAGAAACAATCAAATCATGGTCAGATATACCAAGATCAAATACTCCGGAGCTTGTTACTAAATCTGATTTGTTAGTGAAAATAAGATCAAAACAAGTTTTTGAATGTTCAGTAATCCTTGTAGGTTCCTGTATGATTTGCTTTAGTTCATATGCAGATGCTAAATGCAAGAGTTTTGTTGCAGGACCTGTATATGGTTTTGATACATCGATGTTAAAATCACCAAGAATATACATTGAGCCTGAAATGTTCTCCTCTTCATTTTTATCTAACAAAGTGCCAAAATTGTCGGTGAAATCAGATACACGTGTGTTTGGGGGTCTGTAAATACAACACACAAATACTGATTTAGTGTGGGATAAACATATTTCAGTCCACACACATTCAAGCTCCGAGTGGTCCATCGGATGTATCATTGTAACTACCCAACTGTCGGCAATTTAAAGTATAAGGTCAACACAATGGAACCCGCTTTTGTGTTCAATTCCTTCCAAGATGGGATACAACATTTGTCTCATTTAGTTTCATATGTGTCCAATGCAAATCACTGGGACCTGGTTACTTTAATGGATGAGCTATATAGAATAAAGAGAGGAGAGTTTCCCTTATCATTGATCTTGCTAAAAACTTTTTTGCTGCACTACGCAAGATTGCCAACCATATTCCAAAAAGGTACAGTCTACCCCAGTCAGTCCGTTACAATATAAAATGGTATTATAAAAATTTATTTACTACTTTAGGTCCCGATGGGAGAAGATTCCACATTGTCACTGCCATTCCACTCGTTCTTGACCATGCTTATTTTTCAATTTACAAAATACTGAGTGTACCTGTTTACCCCAAGTTTTTTTTAATTCATGGCCAGATTTAAATTAGAAAGTGACTACCTGGCCATATCTAGAGATGGTCAGTTTTATGTTTTGGTTAACATGGAGGAGACCAGACATTGTCTGCAACATCAGGTCAATTATTGTCCTTTGAAAGTGGCGGTACAGTCTCAAACTAACTCGCCATCATGTGTTTTGGCCTTATGGAACAAGGGTCTAAAAGCAATCATACGACTATGTGTTAGACAAATTTTTAAAAGAATACATAGTCCCACTGCATTCTTTTTATAATCGAATGAATGGGTCATTACGACATCATTTGATTTCCAATTGAATGTTATGTGCATAGGTGCTTCCTAGGCAGTGGAACGTAAAACCCTAGTTAAAAGTCCAGTTTCGAAAATAATTTTAACAAAAGGGTTGTAAGGCTGTGAGTCAATAGTTTTCGTTTTTGCCAGCCTATGGAAACTTCTCAAAAGAAATGATAAAACACCCAAGAGAGCAGCACAAACTTATCTCTAACTTTTACTTAGATAAATGGAATTTTTCAACTTCATGTGAACCTCCCAAATTAGATTTAAGTGATGTTTGGCTGGAGGACTTCATACCGCCCGACATTGTGATGTGAAGAATAAAACTGCTAACTTGCATGCTTAAGTTCAACCTACACAGCATGAGACACATAAGAGAATAGTGTTTAGTACTGGTTGGGCACTTTCAATAATGGTAGGTATCATTGTTTTCATTCTATGTTTATTTGGTTTCAAATAAATAAGATAGGAATGCTATCTAAACAAAGAAGCTATCCTTAGTGAGAATCCCTTGATGAGACAATATGGTGGCAATGTTGCCTCCGTTCTTTTGTATAAGCATCTGTGGGTCACAGGAGCCAAACATGATGTTTCTAGCTCATGTGACATAGCTGCCAACAATGACGGTACCACACTGGAACCAATAGCTGTGACTGAAGACAGCAACTAGGATACGTTTGATATGTGGAGATGAAATACCTCCTGGACCATGGGGCCACACCTGTGGTTCACCTGACGTTGAATGACTCCATGATACCACACTTATACTATTTTTACTGCCAATGACTTGTTCTCCATATCTAAGTACAGATTTGAAGCCCTCCTTCCCTGTATCCTGGTCAGGTGGGAACATGTTATGCCTACAGACCTCGGGTTCAGGACGATAAAGGGGTAACAACTAGCTGTAGATATGTTTGTATTTAAGTGTGCATGACCAGCTTTACAACACACTTACCATTCGCTCCAAAATGCTTTGATTCATAGCACACTATGCTGACCCCACCTTATTGCTTTACATGACTGAAGTTACTAACGGTTGGTTTTCCTTTACTCCACCTGTTGCCAATATCAACTGGGAATTGGGGTTCATCCTCTTACCCCCATGCTTGAGGAACCCAGCAGGTGACGTGATTTGATGTGATGCCATGCTTCGAAGGGCTATGGACTTTATGATTGCTCTGCATCATTAGCTCTCGCCTGCCCTCTTGACAGGGAACTGCAATACCATGCAATGAGCTCTATTTGTCTTTTCCTCTCACCCTCAGAAGTCCTAAATGTATATACATCACACATGTTATTAAATGCTATTGTTGCTAATTTGTCGACGAAGGGTTGAACATGTACACAATTACTGAAGTTTTCCCAAATGGCCGATGGAAGGCTTTAGTACATTAGCATTTATGATTTTATTTACGAGAGTATCTCTTTTATTTGCAACACTTAACCTATAATTACATCATACAATTTTTACTGTCAGGGCTGAGAGACAGTCAATAATTGATTAGACTTCTGGAGGAACTTTGTCAACCCTTAAACACTTTTATTTTCAAACCTTGTGACATCAAAGTGTTAATTAAAAGGGCGGCACATGTAACAAAGTGCCATATAGGCCAGAAATTAATTTCATTTCAATTCTTAATTTCACGGCTTATGTTTTACAGTAACTGTGTTCATTTACCTCAAGGTATTGATTACTTAATTGTCTCTCATTAATTTGTTAATGCTACATTGATGTTTCTCATGCATATGCACTTTGGGCCAAGCTGACGAAACCCCGTCCAATAAATGTTTCTTTGTCTATTTCAAGGCTTAGAAATCCAGTAGTCCAAGTTGAGTAACTATAAAATTAGACCTTTGTTCATAATATATCTACGTCGTATTCGTATTCCGTCTCTACTGCCTTTTAAGGTATTTTCTAGTTAGTAAGAGTAAACATGGTACAATTCACGTAACTGCAATTCAATTAAACTTCTCTTGCATGTGGGGATCTTGTCACAGTTGGGCTAAGCGATACCAGGAATCTACATATGCTTTGCAGTTTGTGAAGTACAATAAATCATGTATCTACAAAACACCCGGAGTGTTTCATTTTTTTATTTACACAACACAATGAGAGAAGTACTGCTGTCACATTAGAATATCTTATTGTTATACCACCAAACTTCACCAGAGCAGCATAATTGCCCTTGAATGACATTCTGCCAAACTTTACCACAGCAGCATTTTTGCAGCTGAATGTCTCAAATAAAACTGAAATTTACATGTGCTTGATAAAGTAGGTCCACATGTATCTAGTAACCTCTATTGTACCTATTAGTAAAAGAACCCTATATCGTATTATTTACAGTTCCAGATTGGAAAAATGCTCTGTGCTCAAAAGGTTTTTATCTGGTATTTACAGTATGTCTGAATAATGCATAAAAGATATGCATCATCTTATCCATGCATCACACTGGACAGGTAGATTGAAAGACCCCCTGACTTCAGTCCCTCCAACTTCAAATATTGTACATTTAATGTTTATGGCGACAATGTTTATATTTTCCCACAGCAATTCCTTTTCAAAAAACAAAAAACTGCCCTGTGACTGGCGTGCGTCCATTAAAGAATCTGTATATCCAGACTAATGTGCATATTGTTATGAAGTGAAGCTGGGTCTGTAGCTGCATAATGTAAATTATGGAACTTGAATTAAGCTATAATCCATGTGAATGATATGCAAATTATGTGCATGTATGTGTTATTTGTTCTCAATTGGTTTCGGCTGGTTTGAAATATGTAAGTGACATAGAATTAGCACATCCCTAATCTTCACTGGCTTACATGAATCCTTGTGGGGCATTGTCGGCTCATGGAATATTTTAATTTATTTTACAATGATTTAAATACCTTCCTATGAATTAATTGCCCTTTTTCTAAGAGCATAAATAAATTACCCTGCCTCTAAGACTCACAAATGATGAAAAGAATGTGATAATTAAGTTTGAAATATGAAACAAGAGGCCCATGGGCCTAACACTTTGCTGGCACTGTGGCTATATTGCACCTACACAGTTCAAAGTTGCAAGTCCTCAAGTGGCTTCTGAACATATAAAGCTTAGGTAACTTGAGTGTATAAAAGCACCCCAGATGCCACTTCACTCCACGTGTAATCATAGCTTATTTGTGCAACGCCAGTGATGGATAGTGTTGCATGTGGCAAGACAACAATAAGTCAATCCTCAGTGACCTTGAGGCAGATGATCAAGCTCTACCATATAATGGAATACATGAGGCCCATAGGCCTACCTGGTGCTGTCCTGACATTGCCATTGATGTCCAAGCTACACCCTGCCATTACAAAATCACCTCTTTCAACTTTACATGCATGGTGATTTCACTAAAATAGGTCAAGTCACTGATATTATGTGCAATTCTACCCTTGGACATTGTCTATATATGCCATAAATTTGCCAAGGCCAATCTTATTACTTTCAAGATGTGGACTTTATATCTTGAAACACATTTCTCTTATAATTTTCGTCAAATTATTGGTGGCGCCACTAGTACCATTAGCAACTAAGACTTTGACATCCTTCACAATCCCACCGAATTTGATGAAGATGTCAAGAATTAAAGATGGTAGAATGTCCACAACATATTCATATTTTGAACACTATATTGCGTAATACTGCAGGTTGCACTACCAATATCCAAATGTACTTAGATTTTCATAGACCCTATAAGTCCTGGAAGTTATATTGCACTAACTTGAAATCTGTGGCTGGTATTGCGGTCAGAAGATTTTAACATTCTAACCTGTATATTACATGATACTATAGCTGGCGCCACCAACATTGATGTAAACAAAGGTTTTTATACACTCTTTAAACTCCTAAACGTTATGTGGCCTATCTAAAAAATTGTGGAGTGTAGGCATTCACAAGATGACCACTATTTTTAAACTGGCCATTTGACCTTCACCTTCAACTCCAATTTAAAAAAAAAATGTTACTTTCAAATTACGCGCTTTACATAGAGCTTTCCATATAAAGCCTGTTTCTTCAAAACAGGTAGTAACATTTCGAGTTATTGACATAAAACTTTATACTTGGACAAGCGCCAACTTCCATCATTACTGGCTCACAGTGACCCCAAAAAGTAGGCTACCATTTACGGTTTTATATATTATGTAAACAAGTGGAATTAAGATATATACGCTCAATTCTCTTTGCCATTGATGTCCACGCTACACCATGCCATTACAAACCACCTTTTCAACTTAACAGGGATGCTGACCTCACAAAAATAAGTCAAGGCCACTGATATTACAAAACATTCTACCTTTTGCCATGGTCTATATATCATTTGATGAGTATAATGCACTTACTTTTCCAAATATGGAATTTTACACCTTAAAACAAATTTTGGCTCATAATTCCGTAATATCATTGGTATCAATAGCAACTTATACTTTGACCTCCCCCACAATCCCACCAAATTTAGCAAGATACGCCATAAATTCAAGATGCTAGAGTGTTCACAAGAATTTCACATTTTACCCCTATATTACATAATAATGTAGGTGGTGACACCAATATCAAAAGGGGCCTAGATTTTCATACACCCTATAAGTCTTGATAATTATATTGGGTAGCCTAAAAACCGTAAACAGTATCATGCTTATGAGTAAAAGTTTACAGACAGACAGACAGACATATATGATCCGTTGCATAAGCTCTGCAACGTTTCGTCAGAAGAGATAAAAATTATGATAAATGAAGAATGAAGATGGAAAATTAACAAGTGAAGTAGGAATAGCCATAATTGCCAGGACAAATGTGGAGGCGTCAATCTGTGTAGATCTTCTCTTGTGTAGGCCTGTAGCATAATTTATCTGACTTCCATGTATCTGTAAATCGCTTTTAGATTTCTCTTACTACTAGTGTTTCCAAGTTGGATGAGGGGAGCTATTGGATGTCATTTGGGAGTGGGATTTATTCGGATTGTGGAGGAAGTCCAAATCTAGGTTGCATATAATACTAGTGGTGCCACTATCGGTCAAAATGTGAAACTCTCGTGACTGGTCTAGAATCTTCAACTTTTAAGGGATCCCCAGGAACTTTAGAGGGATTGTGGAGGATGTCAAATCACAGCTGTATATGACACAGGTGGCACCACGTACAGATGGTTTTTTTACCCAATTACACACCATGATGGATAGCTGGATGTAGGCACACATCTTGAATTGAACATTTATAAGATCTAAATTTAAGATGAAGGTCATCTGGACAATTTTAATTTAGGGCTCCAAATGTGAAAGCTCTGTGAATGCCCTTCCATCTCTACTTTTTAGTGGATTATTATTAAAGTTAGTGGGATTATGGTGAAGGCGAAAACCTCGATTGATACAGATAACAATGGCATCACCTACAGTTTCACAGAAATTATGAGCCCAAATGTGTTGAATGTCAAGGGTGCAGCTTGGAAGAAGAGAATCTATCCTCCAGATCAATATTTAACCTGAGATTTTTGTTTCTAGTCTTAATATAATTGTAATACATTACAAGTCAGCCCATGGGCCTCTTCTTTTGTTTCATTTACAATTATTTAGGGTATCAATTAGTACAGAAACACATGATCCATATTCATTAATTCCAAACCCAACAATGACAGCAAAGAAATTTCAGACTTGCCAAAGCATCAACATTTCTTTTCCAATACCAATGTGAAGAAACAAATTTCACTCCTGACTTGAGACAGGCAGTCACCCATAAAAGGCAACTGGTGGTTTTAAACCGGTCCTCTCAACCTTAGAAATATTCATCATTAACTGCAGACACTAGTAATTTTTCCAAAATGTATAGGCCTAACCACCCAAAACTCAAATTTCATTTCTTCTGCCAAAAATGAAAAGACGCCAGTTAGGCCTATCACCTTTTAGTTCTCCCGACTTGACTGACTCCCGAAGCTGTGCCATGTTGAAATTGGGCACCTTCCTCAACTGAGATTTTGTAATTTGCAATCATGATGATAATACATTACAATTTCTTGATGACTGGTAGTGAAGGTAGCCTACTCAGCTTTGCGGGCATTTAACGCTTATCAACTTGTCAAGCACTTTGCCATATTTAAATATTGGTAACATAAAATTTGACTGAATGGTAACATATTTGAATGACGTACCGATGGCTGAACAGGCAGGAACAAGAGTAGAAGGGTTTCAGTAGGGAAGGAAATTCACATCCTATTGTTCCCTATTTAACCTTCCAGACATGGACTATGAAGAATCATGTGAACCCAATCTGAATATATGTTGGAGTAATGTTGACTGCATTATTCCCATGCAAGCCTTTCCCTGCCAGGTTGAGATTAATCAGCTTTGAAAATACACAGGATACACATATCTACAATCACTACAAAAACTTATCACAAAACTTGTACAATTGGTTCCATATCCAGCTTTTGGAGGCCCTTGGAGTCTCGTGTTTGTTTGTGCAAAACTGTCACATATGGATGTTCCATCTTGTGGCCACATCCCAAATTAAAGACTGGTACAACAAGAAGGTTCATAACAACCGAGGCAGGTGGGTGGTAGCAGGAACTGTGACAGACACCACATAACTGATCCCTAGGAATCAAACGCCGAAGATTTAAACTGCAAATTAAAATTTTCAAGAATTCAAAGAAATGACTGAATCTTGATCATTTGAACACTCAGTTTAGATTCATCAAAGGTACCCTCCATCCGTTAAAACAAGAATCTGGTAAATGGTTTCAAGCAGTAAACAAAGTGACTTACATTGCAATGCCCATTGACGTTAATATGAATCACCAGCGATTTATATATTAGCCAAAAAGAGCACTGAGTGAAGAGCCCATGCTCAGCTGAACTTGGGTTAGGATCATGATCATCCATGCACTGAGTAGGTCTGATCTTTATGAAAAAACACTTACATGGGCAACATCAAAGTCCCAGATCAAGTAGTTTTCAAGTTATAACGAAGGGTAAAGCTCATGTATTTTGCACTGTGATCCCAATAATAAGGTGAAAGTCACTCATGTACACTCTTAGCATGGACTTCATAGAGAAAAATTAACATGTGCAACGTCAAAGTTCTCTGTTGCAAGGTTCTAACGCAAAACAAATCTCAAGTTATCAAGTGAACGTCACATTTCATGTCAGTTTTCCTGGCACTTTGGGACTGAGATCAAGGTCCTAAAATCCCTAGAGCCTGACCACTTGCATAAAAATAGGTAGACACTTATAGAAGGTACGTGCCTAACGAGTTTGACACAAATCTGGCCAAAACCTTTTAAGTTATAACCATTACAAGAAAATCCAATAATAAACTTTCAACTTAAAACTTTTTACAGCCCCCCCCCCCAAAAAAAAAATCATAAAAAAGAATAAAATCAGCATGGAGCCTGACCATTCTAACAAACGTGGCAGAGACCTAGCCAAGGTATATTGCCACCAAGTTTAAAGTCAATCTGAATGGCAGTTTCTTCAGAGAAGTCCAAAATGGGAATAAGCATTAGAATGCCCATTAACTTCCAAAGTAATCAACAGAAAGGGTGCATTTTCCGATAACTACCCGAAATTGGGGGAAAAAACGTTAAAGATAAAGAATCCACAGAAGTGCCACCTAGTGACCAACTTTCTTTGTCTCTTTCACAAAAAATATATCCACCAAGTTTCAGCGTCATCTTAGTAACATTTCTCTAAAAAACAAAAGATCATAAACAGCAGGCCAATGGACCCAATGCTCTGCTGGCATCGTGTCTATATTGCATCTGTACATTTAGAGGCTGTGAGTCCGCAAGTGGCTTCTGAACATATAAAGCTTAATGTAAAAAAGTCCACAAGATGGCACTCCGCTCCACATATAATCATAGCTTATTTGTGCAACTCCTGTGATGAATAGTGTTCCATGTGCCAAGACAACAATCAGTGAGTCCTTAACTTTATGCTCTCAGTGTTCTTGGGACAGAAGATCAAGGACACCTAGATTATGTAGTAGAAGAGGCCCATAGGCCTACATGGTGCTGTGCTGACATTGCCATTGAAGTCCAACCTACACCTTGCCATTACAAAATCACCTCCTTCAACTTTACAGGCATGGTGACCTCACAAAAAGAGGTCAAGGTCACACACATTTCATATTATACTAGCCTTGAACATTGTCTGTATATCATATAAATTTGACAAGTCAAATCCAATTCCTTTTCAAGATATGGGATTTTACATTTTAAAACATATTTGAGCTCATACTGGAAAACTGTGGACAGTACTGCAGTCACAAAATTTTCACATTTTGACCTGTATATTACATAATACTATAGGTGGCGCTAACAACATTAATGTTTTTATACACCTTATAACTCCTAAACTCCTATCTCAAGAATTGTTGAGTGCAGAACATTCACGACATGACCCAAATATTCAAACTGGCCATTTGATCTTAACCTTAAACTCTCATTAAAAATTGTTAGTGTTAAAAAAATATGCGCCCAACATACAGATTTCCATATATATAGTCTGTTTGTTCAAATTGGGTGATAACGTTTCGAATTATTGAGGAAAAACAGTAAACTTTGACAAGCGCTTAACTCCATCATTACTGGGTCACATTGAGCCAAAAGCACGTCACCAAATACAGTTTAATGCAATCTGTAATCAAGTGCAATTTTGATCTAAAGGCTCAACTCTCTTTGCCATTGACGTCCAAGCTACACCCGACCATTACAAAATCACCTTTTTAACTTTACAGGCATGCTGATCTCACAAAATTATGTCAAGGTCACTGATATTACCTATGATTCTACCTTTAGCCATAGTGTATGTACCATACAAATTTGGAAAGTCTAATCCAATTAATTTTTCAAATATGAAATTTTACATCTTAAAACACATTTTGGCTCATAATTTCCATCAAATTACAGATGGAACCACTAGTATCATTAGCAACTTAGGCTCTGATCTCCCCCACAATCCTATAAAATTTAAGGAAGATCTGCCAAACATAAAGATGCTAGACTGTTCACAAGATTTACACATGTTGGCCCCCGTATTACATCATAATGTAGGATGCCCCATCAATATCAAACTCGGCCTAGATTTCCATACTCCCTTATAGGTCCTGACAGTTATAATGGGCTAACTTGAAAACTGTAAATGGGATCGTGCTAACGAGCAAAAGTTTATGGATGTCTCCTTTGAAACTTAAAAGCTTCAAACACTATTTCATCATATCGACACTACTATGAACTGGTAAATAGTAATGCAATTTTTAGCACCATAAAGTTGACTAGAGGTGCTGTGAGGTAGAGTGTACTAAGGTATTAGATGGAAGCCACCTACCTCTTCCACTCTACTGGATGAAGATTGAAAAGGAAAAAATCCTGGAAAAAATGTTTCCCAAAAAACTAATATTATTATTTCTAGCAATATGTATCACTTGTCCTATGCAAACTCCATATGCTTGTTTCTCTGGAATGTTTCCTATCATATCTTTGGAAACATTTCAACAGAGTTTTGTGTAATTGTTGTTTTTCATAACCTTTGTGTTGTAGTTTTGGCAACAAAGTTCTGACTCTATTGACAAAAAGTGAGTATGATCATGGTTTTTCGACTTAAGATCGACTAGAAAAAAAATTCTCTTGGTAGGCTAAGAAGACTTTACCCGGGTACTTTCCCTCTTACCACCCTAAACACTTAGAGGACTACACTTAGTCATTTCAAGCTCCATCTTGACAAAGTTTGACTAATGTTCTTGAGTTAGTGTTGTATTTATTAGGTATTTGGTCATATCTCTGGAAACATTTGGCCACAGACCACAGTTATAAATCCTTCTATTTTTCATATTAGCATTTTTCAGTCTAAAAAATCAGCATTTTGGTATTTTGAAATTCTGTGAACGGCATTTAACAGATAAAAATGTCAGAAAAATATGGACGGATTTTTGTCATACAATTCCCTGCTCGTTAATTTGTGATAATTGAAATACGAAACAACACCTGGATGTCAGCTTTATACAGGTGTATGAACTGTGCTCTTGACAGGGTCACATCATTGTCCTTCCCCACCATAAAGTTCCCACCTGGCCTGGAAGACAGTGCACCTATATGACCACCAATGAAGCAACTCTGCGATGCGGCAAACCTGACTTAGCTAACTTTATTTAAACAGAAGCTACAGCATGCTGCAAACACAGTATTTTCACAATTACGGACTATCTCCGTTGGGATGCGCAACCAGCCAATCACAACTGTAGTCTGTAACCATTTGAACAGAGTTTTGTGTGGTTGTTTTTATAACCTTTGTGTTGTAGTTTTTGCAAGAAAGTTCTGCTTCTATTGACAAAATCGCGAAAAAGTGTGGTGTTTCTAGCAATATATATCACTTGTCCGATACAAACTTCATTTGCTTGTTTATCTGGAATGTTTCTTGTCAGATCAGGGTAGGAGATAATATCAAATTTGAGCTGGTCTCTCTTGACAACTATTTTTGTTCCATACTGGTTGTTCTTTATTTCTATATCCAGATCAAGAAAAGTAGCTTTTGTATCACTTTCATTTTCCAGATTTAATATTAGTTCTCTGGGACATATGTTTTTCCAATTTCCCTACATTTCATCTCCATTTCTAAAGCACACAGGTCATCTATAAATCTTCTGGTGTGAGAATATGATCTTCTTGCAGCTGTAAAGTTTGTTTTTGCCAATTTCTTTATCCGTTTTGTTTCATTATAATGTAAATAAAGGTTGGCAATACATGGGGTTGGACCTGTTCCTATTGGTATGCCTACTATTTGTTGATAGACTCTGGTTCCAAAGCAAAGCGGACGTCTCTACTATGATACACTTATGTAGAAAAACATGACCCAAATTCATAAATATCAAACCCAACAATGACAGCAAAGATATTCCAGAGTTACCGAAGCATCAACATTCATCTTCCAACACCAATGTGAAGAAACAAATTTCACTCCTGACTTGAGACAGATAGTCAACCACAAAAGGCAACTGGTGGTTTCAAACTGGTCCTCTCAACCTTTGAAATAATCTTCATTAAATACAGACCATAGTGTTTCCAATATGTACAGACCGAACCACTCAAAATCCAAATTTTATTACTTCTGCAAAAGGTAAAGTAGAATAATGGGTAGGCCTATCACTATTTCGGTTCTTCTGACGGACGGACAGACATGAGCAGTCGCATAAGTTCTGAGACCTTTGGTCAGCAGAGCACAAAAACTAGAAGAAGACACAGCGCCACCTTGTGAACAAATTAGGAGCCTCCGTGACTGTCCCTCTGTCCCACCAAAGCAATCGGGTGAGCGGTTTTGAAGAAGATTGTTTAAGATGTGCCCCATTACAGAACCAAAAAAATCATAAAAAATGCAAAATTCCCTGGCGCGTGACCATTTGAACAAACCTAGTATAAACCAACCCAAGGTACATTTTCCACCACGTTTGAAGACAATGTGCCTTATAGTTTCTGAGATAAGGGTGAAAATGTGAACAAAAAGTTAAAGTGCCCTTTGACTTACATAGTAATCAATGGGAATGGTACATTTACCGATAAGTATCTGAAATAAGAAATTCGTTGAAAAATCAGCAATCAGCCAAGTTTCAGCTTAATCGTAATGACACTTCTAGAGAAGTCGAAAACAGCAAACAACGCAAAAAATCAGAAAAGATCAGAGAAAAATGGCAGCGCAAGCTGCTGAATAATTGAGAGCTAGGAGTCACTGAGAGTCTTCCTGTGTAATATTAAAGCATTTGAACGGTTTCGGAGAAAATTTGTTTGTGTTTACATTAGTCCCAAAATAGATAGATGGATGGATGGATGGATGGATGGATGGATGGATGGATGGATGGATGGATGGATGGATGGATAGATAGATAGATAGATAGATAGATAGATAGATAGATAGATAGATAGATAGATCCTAACCAAGTTTGAAGTAGACCTGGCTGATGGCTTTTGAGCAGAAGACGAAAACGTTAATTGTTCATGGATGATGGATGGACAACAGATGGAGAACCATAATATAAGCTCAGCTGAGCTAACAACTACCTGGAAAAAACAAAATCACCCATCCTAGGCACAACACTACATAGTGAAATTTTTTTGTTAAGACCCCTCTTCAGGATCCATTTCAAGCAACATGGAGCACAACATGTGTGGTGGCTTTGAAAAACAAGTCAAAAATAGCACAGAACGCTAAAAAATATTTTGAATTATTTTTAAAAATGCATTGCCACCAGTTAAACGAATGAAGGTTTAATGGTAAAAGGAAGTGTTCCTATACAAAAGCAAAGCTGTCAAGCAAGCACATTTAGATTTCGATTTTTAATTTTGGCAACAGTGAACATATATGTGATAAAAAATACAGATGAAAGAAACATGTCCATACAGACAACGACCCACCCAAGCTCAGACCATTTAAGTTAGAAATAGATTTGGCCGGTGCTTTTGGTAAAAATAGAAGAGAAGACAGGTGGATGGCCGACGACTACCCATCCTGTAACCTCAGCCGACTAATAATTTGGTTATTTTTGATAATGCAGCTAAAGCAAATGTCCTCAATGAATATTCCTTGCAATATTGTCCAGTTGACACAACACTGTCTACTTTGCCAGATGACACATCCTTTCAACAAAACACTCAATGAATATTTTTCTTACAGTACTATCGAGTTGACACAACACTGTTTACTTTGCTGGATCAGACACACTTTTAACAAAACACCTCAGAAAATAGTGTAATAAATGAGCAGTCCGCTTTTGATTTACTGAATTCCCTGACTGTAGATAAGGCTTGTGGGCCAGATAGTATCAGCCCTTTCTTGCTAAAGGAAGCTGCATCTTGTATTTCATGTTCTTTAGCACAACGTTTGGATCTTTCACTCCCCCATTCCTTTTTTTTCAGTCAAATGGAAGCAAGCTAACGTCTCTCCCATTCAAAAAGTTGAACATCTGAGATGTCTCCCTATAGGGAGAGCAATCAAGTTTCACCCCATGGTGATGGAACCATAAATCAGCTAGTTTATCTGTATCATGATATTTGCAAAGCTGTTGGTTTACATAACGAAGTTGATGAAATGTTTTGCGATATAACAAAGGCACTTGATAAAGTCTATCATCCAGGTTTGACTTACAAATTGAAGAAGGCAGGACTCCGAGGTCCTTTACTTCAGTTGGTTGACATTTATCTAGAAGATCGCTCTCAAGGTGTCGTTATTCAAGGGAAAGCCTCCAAATCAGTTAATATTTAATCAGGTGCCCCACAAGGGTCCGTATTAGGCCCACTATTATTCCTTATTAACGTGAACAACATGAAAGACACTATGCAGTCTTAATTAAGACTTTATGCTGATGACACGACCCTATATATTAAAACTGACGACCCTGTTGAAAGTGTGGTCACACTTAAACAAGACCATACATCAGTCTCAGACTGGGCTTGCAACATTTTATCTTACCAAAACCAAAACACTTTTGTTTCGTTCAAAGAAAAAGCCTCATGATCACCCCAATCTGGTATTTGAACAAAAAATCATTAACAGTGTTGAACAACACAAACACCTTTGTGTTATATTGTCCTCGAAACTCAACAGGTCAGTGTACTTTAATTATATTGTAACTAACACAACGAAATCGATAGGTATTTTGAAATGTTTGTGGTACAAACTTAGTAGACGTACACTTGAATCCTTGTATTGTTTTTTGTTTAGACCCTGCTTAGAATATGCCAATGTAGTTTGGGATGGATGTACACAGTTAGACAGGGACCTTCTTGAAGGTGTTCAGCTAGCAGCAGCCAGAGTTGTTACGGGGATTTGAGCCATACTAGCCATGGTAAAATATATGCTGAAACGGCATGGGAGCCACTGTCTGAACGATGACAGAAGCACACTCATACTTATGTACAAAATAGTTAATGGACTGGCTATCTCATATTTATGCAATGTAATTCCACATACCGTGAAGAACGAACTAGATATAATATCAGGTCAAGGCATGATTTACCTCAATTTATGCTCGTACCTCTTGTAGTTTCTTTCCTGCTAGAATGCACCAATGGAACCTTCTTCCACTGTCAGTTAATAAGGTAAATTTTCGAAGAACAAAATTAAATCAAAAGCCGAAATGTAATGAGATGTTTAATTTGGGGGATCGAAAGATAGGTATTATTCACGTTATACTGAGAATAGTCTGCAGCCAGCGGTACAAAGACTTGTACAGGGTGAATCTAATTGAATCCATACTTTGTTCTTTTGGTACCTCGGAAGAGGAATGTGTTCATTATTTTTTGCAATACAGCAAATACGTTATGACGAGAGATGAACTCAAAACTCCAAATAATTCCCCTTGCAGAATTTAGTTTAAAAACCCTACTATTGGGATTGTCACCAAAAATGGATATAGGGATATATCCCAAGCAATTCACAAATATATCAGAACCACTGGAGGATTCAATGTTAAGCTGTCCTAGCACCGGGTTGCAGCTCTGCCATCATAAAGAGTCACATAATTCGACACAAGGCAATCATTTTACAGAGATAAGTCAATATATTCTACTTACTGTTATCTCCAATTATATATCCATGTATTCACGGGAATAACGCCCATCCATTTCCTTAGTCTCTACCTCTTACCTACCATATTTGTTATGTCCTGTGCACTCTCTATTTGTTATCTTATCTAGATGTTATCCACGTTTTGTTGTATTCCCAGTTGATGTACAAGAGGCCTTCATATAGGCATTGTGCCTGTTGGCCAATTGTTTTTGCAAATAAATGTTTAAACCAGTAAAACATTAAGACGATTGCTATGCAATGCTTGCTTTAGTGGAAGCTTTGTCAGATTGGGCTGAAGAGGTAGCACACTGCAAGCTCAATTGTAAGAGTTCGAACTAATCAGTTGTCCCATTAATCCAAGCAGCTGTCACACTTTAGTAGCCAGTTTGAACAATCAAATGCTTCATATATATTTGCACATGCATAGAAAAGCACTATAGAAAGGGCACATTACTCCCTGTCACTTCACACTGGGGCCGCAGCACCACCCGCCGACCACTTTGATCTGTTGTGTTAGAAATAGGAATGCTATGTAAATAACATGATTTCATATTCTGCTACTAGAGGTCACTGTGATAGCGCTTTATCTTGGGAAAGCGGCAATGAGTTTTGGCCGAGGGACAGACGGTAATTTTTGGGGGGTGGGAGGAAGACTATGCCAAACAACTAGTTAGGTTTCCCATTTAAAAGGCAAAAACAGAGTATAGGATATACTTCAATTTACATTCAAGCCTTGTGTTTTACTTTGCAAATTGTTGATGCGAGTTTTTTAACTTTACAATGTTTCTCTTCCATGTTGAAAAATATGTTATTTGAAAGTATTTACAAACAGTATGCATAAATGTTGTAAAACAAAAGAATTTCAGATATTTTTCCTTGGATTTATTTCTTTTGTGGGCCTTGAAAAATGATGCCACAGTACAAGTGCTAGTACTCTTGCAACATAATGTCAATCCACAGGTCATGTTGGTACGTGTCTATATTTGTGAGATGCTGGATCTCAGAATAATGCAAAGGTTTCTAGCTAATCTGACACTGCTCTCAGCCCCCCCCCCCCCAAAAAAAATCATTTCATGCAGTTTTGGCTATTTAATAATGGTCATGAACCATGTATGTAAAATCTCAATTCTACTGTTTTTAACGCCATATTCTAATAAATGCTCACCTTGAAAAGGCAACTGAACAAAAATGGAAGTGCATTGGTACTGGTTTTCCTTGCTTAATTTGTTTTTTTAATTCATGAAACATGTTGATTCAATATGTGGAGATGGTAAAGACAGAACAAGTTCCTCATGGAGATAAGCTAATTTTAATTTCTATTTTGAACATAAATAGTTTCAATTTATCATGGACATGCCTCAAAATACACATGGATTTGATGCAACTTCCTTTGTTTATAAGTATTCTTGTAGCATTTTCAAAATTTCATGGCAATTCATGAATTTATTTGTTTCAACTAAACATAACATTTGGGCAAAACTTCCAATGCAATTGTTAGACATCCATTAAAGATGCCACAGAGATTTAACTATCCATGCATTATTCCTCTTACGCTCTCTGTATTAAATTACACAACTCTCTCTCTCTCTCTCCCTCTCTTCCTCTCTCTCTCTCTTCTCTCTCTCTCTCTCTCTCTCTCTCTCTCTCTCTCTCTCTCTCTCTCTCTCATACACACACACACACACACACACAATGCAGTAGTCTTGGACCAGTGATAATGCCTTTTCGTCGCAAATTGTCTTGAATTCTCTTACCTTCCATATTTTGAAACTCACAATGTCTATTATAAAATTGCCAGTTTCTCTCCATTCCTAAGGGAACATTACCCAAGGCAAGACGTATTATTTTCAATGAGACCTGTATATGGAGGAAGTCCAAGAAGAAACAAGGAACAAAATGTACCTAAAAGATGAAATGTGCTACCCGAAAGTAGTTTGTCAAGTTTAATATGGGTAATAATGAAATTAGATAAAGTTATGGTCAGTGACATTTTTTTCTCAAGGCATAAGTGCCATTGATGAAAATTTGCCATTCTCAAGAAATCTATGTCAATATCCAAATGCAGTTCCTGCCGTACTGGCCCATCACGAGAGAAACATATAATTATATAAAAATGCACTTAAGGGGCGGTTCAAGATTTTCAAGACAGTACATATGGTACTCTTTTTAATTACCCCATTCCCTCCCCCAGAAAGTGTGCTTTAGAAAATGTGGACTACCTAGTGAAATTGTACAACAGGAATACAAAATTCACGCTTTTAGTCCTATTTCAGATGAAAATGAGTCAGCATTATTGAAGAACATGTTAAACAGTCCCTTTAGGCATGTCTCGAGCTCGAATGAAGCATGCCTTTTTTCCTTGATTTTAATCAGCCAGCATGTAGAGCACACACTCCACTTTAAGCCTTAAATGCATTGTGCAGAACATCTGATTTATTCAGCACACATATTCCATGATGTGCCCAGTCATGTACATGTACCTCTAAAGAATGTGACATACTGAATCAGGATTGTAACATACAAAAAAACCCCACATTTCATAGGTATCACCCGCTGCTGGACATGTAGCTGAGTTCGAAGTGAAGATACAGGATATTAACATACATCATGTTCAACATGCAAACTTGCAGAAAAAATTATTAATACAAGTGCAGAATGTTAATATAGAAATTCAACTGAACACAACTTATTGGTGTTTAAAATGTTGCCTGCTTAGCTGAATGAGTGGATTATTGGTTTCGCTGGCCCATTGTGACAGCAAAACCAACAGCCCACTGGTACACCTAAGCAGGTGAGTCTTCAGGCTTTTTGCAACACCCTTATAATTGTATTTTCCTCTTTGTCACAATTTGAAGTTAAAATATAATCAGCTTTTGATGACCCAACACTGTCTTTTATTGTAGCATTAGGTACATGTACAGTCGGACAATGTGCGTGACTAGATCAAATAACACTCCAGATAAATGGTACTGTGTTATTATACTGTCATAGTTGATGCTTTTCAATTGATTTAGTTTATGAACATTGTATTTTTTTTTCAAATTATCAATAATCATTTATTACCTCAAAAATTGACTCTTAGTAAAAATATTCCATTTTGCACCCAGGTATTATCCTGCCACACTTGAGGCAACAGTCTATGCAGTTGGTGCCCCTGCTACCAATGATTACAACAGAACTAATAAATGGCACAAGGCTGTATTGTATTTGTGTCTTTTTGCCCAGAACCACTTCCTGGTAGTCAATATCCTATTCCGCAGTTCGAACTCTTTACTCTCCATAAGCTAACCTGTCCCTGTCTAACCTGTATACATATGGAATTACTATTGTCTATATTGCACACGTTCCTCTGTAAAATTTTGACATAGGCTGTATCAGCCCAAATAAATTAAAGGGTCTTCAGCGGGTAACTACTCAACATGTTTCGGAGCCTTTTACCCGTACATGTCTCTCTGAGTAGCGGCTCCTTGTCTAAGCTAAATATTCAGCAAAGACAACCCACATAATAAAGAATAAATAGGAACGTGGCAAATGATGAATTAGCTAAATACGTGAAGTTTTGCTTATAAATGCAGAGCTTCGTTATGAAAGAAGAACCCCTGTCAAACAAACCATAATTACTAAATTTGTATAGTACAGGTTCAGATAAGAACAATTTGACTTACCCCTGAACCAATATGTACCCTTTCTGGCTGGACAGTTTATCCTAGTTAAACCACCCGCCAGTGTATAACTGAAGTGGAAACAAGTGGGGGCCTTATGTTCAGTCCCAGTGATAGTAAAATAAACAGTTGCAACTAGACCACCTGTACAAACCAAGGGAAATCCCAACAAGGACTGTAACAATGGACATCCTGCACCAGAAATGTAAAACAAACTCTGTGATGACACCTACCCCCCAAACAATTAAGCTCTATTTAACTGCCAACTCTGAGTCAATGTATCAACTTAATGTGTCAGGTTTGTGACATTTAAGAAAATACTGTCAATTTTGAGTAAATGTGCATTTAGGCATGTCAGAAAAGAATGAAAGTCATTAGCATTTATGTCAAAAAACATTTTATCAAAACAATTTTTCTTAACAGGATTTTGAGTACAATTAGGCAAGCTTGTAACTGTCGTCAGTAGCTGCTTGCTACCTATAGCCCCTGGGGGGGTTTGACCTAACAGAAAACAAGCAATCCTAAAATGTCCGAAAGGTGAACATTAAAACAGAATGATGCCAAAAGATAAAGTTAAGTAGCAAAACCGACAAGTCTAAAAACTGTAAATTATTGTAGCCAAACTTTCTAATAATCTTTGGATATTAACTGCTAAATTATAGGGCAAGTCAGAAAAGAATGAAAGTCATTATTTGTACTTAAGTCAAGAGAATACAACGAAAATGTAATATTTCTTAAACAGATATCAAGCACAATTAGGCGAGCTTGTAACTGTCGTCAGTAGCTGCTTGCTACCTATAGCCCCTGGGGGTTTGACCTAACAGAAAACAAGCTAGCCTAAAATGTCTGAAAGGTGAACATTAAAACAGAATGATGCCAAAAGATAAAATTAAGTAGCAAAACCGACAAGTCTAAAAACTGTAAATTATTGTAGCCAAACTTTCTAATCTCAGGATATTAACAGCTAAATTATAGGGCAAGTCAGAAAAGAATGAAAGTCATTTTTTGTACTTAAGTAAAGAGAATACATGTATTGTATTGTATGTAAAGCCATGCGGCCTTTACCATCATCTGGGTTCATGGCAGGTTTGTACCGTAATGTGCCTATGCCTGTATTCATGCAAATATGTGAAATTGCCAGCAACAATATGTATACAACATTTTTTTATTGAGACATGATCAACACTGGTCATGAGAATGGAGAATTTGGACAAGGCATTGATGAGGTTCAACAGGATGAACAGTCCTCACATCCAAGTACCCAGGTCTGAGCTACTCTCAGTGAACAAGGGCACACAAGGATATTGTAGACGGGTGTGTAATTCAAAGAGACCATTCTCCATAAAGTACCGCATACATAGTGAAAGGCTCGTTCTGTCCCTCTCACATGGCCACTGCAATCAGTATGGTTTCCCCTAGCACGGCTTCTAAATACATTGTATTGTGCCACAAACTTGACGGATATTTTACTCCAACTCGAACCATCCTATACTTGCTTTGGAGAACGAAGATGCTGATTATTGAAAATTCATATACCGTACATTCATGACTTCACCTGATGATGTATGCTGAAAAGATCCAGAAAAACAAAGCATATTTTCAAATGCTTCATTGTTAGATTGAGAAGAATCTTAAATGATACTTTAGCTTCTGGAAAAAAAAAAGAAAAGAAAAAAAAAATGTGATGAAAAATGTGATGAAAAATACAAAACACATAAAATATATTGAGATCATTTACAATTGTCAGGAATATGTAAATCTTGATGAAATCCTAGAATTAAATGAAAATGGGAGCTTTTGACACAAATACGAGATGATAATACAATAGCAAGCACCTTCATTGAATGCGTTGAGCAGATAGTGTTCATAAGTGTTTAAAACACGTCGTTTTTGTCACAACACAAAAGGGACCAAGATGGGCTGCTGTGTTGAAAAGTGGTCAAAAATGTCACTTTGTGTTGATCTTTTTGTGTGTACTATTCTTTTTGTACATATACACAGCTTTCCAATGTGATGATCCTGGATTCAGTTGCATATTCAGTGTAATTGACTATCAGTATGGTGAAAATGATCACTTCCATTGTAAAACTTAAAAAAAAAAAAAAACAATTGCATAAATTACATAGTAGAAACTGTATGCACTTATGTGGTAACTTCTACATACTACCAAAATGTAACAAGTTTACTATTTGTCAATGTTTGCATTTCCTTGCCATATATTAGCCAGAGAACATCTTCAGCTCCCCGTGTAGAGAGCCCATCTAGCAATATGTGTGGTTTAATTTGCAAAATGTGTGGCTGCAGAAGTTACAACATGGGAGATCTGTTGATTTTGGCAGGCCACATTAGCACACCACGTCACCATGCACACACTGAGTTGAATTGAACTGGCCACACTCACCTTTCTGTTGTTTCAACATTAGCCAAACTAACTTCAATATTTACATTCTTTACTATCAGAACATCAAGCCTGCATTGCCTCTTTTGTGTTATCAGGGCTGAATGAATTATTCTCCCTGGGAAGCAAACATTTAAAATTCTTACAACTACAAGAAGCAGATAGCAACCAAGCAACAGATGCCAGCTATACTATCAAACTGCACTTGTTAATAGACATGTCAGTTAGAATGCAGCACAAGCCATGGAACATGAGACATCTGTTTCTGTCCTGTTGACAGCACCTGTTTGTAAAATCACAAAAGAGCTGAAGTGTTAGTAAAAAAGATTGCTATTAACATGTTTCGATGAAGGCAATAATGTGTAAGTGAAAAAAGCCAAATGATCTTACGTAGTTTCCTAAAACAAATGGGACATGGTATTTGCAAGAACATAAATAAAATCATGATCATGAGCTGTAATGGAAAGAAATAGGCAGATCTGTAACTCAACTCCATTTTGGTACCTCAAAATTGAAATGCACATAAACAATGGAATATATTTTCCCTTTTTAACGTCAGCAGTTCTAGCCTGCATTTTCAGTGGATTTTTCTGTTGTTAAAGCTTGAGGTAGGTCAGGAGATATTATCCTTTTCCTCCTAGAGGCTAAAATGTCCGCATAAATTAATATGGTTTTCTTTTGACCTTTTATTGGACTGTCACTGCTGTATCATTCAGCACCAAATAATAATAATAATAATAATAATAATAATAATAATAATAATAATAATAATAATAATAATAATAATAATAATGGCTCATCAGTCAGACAATCAATACAAACAGATACATACAAAATCATAATGGTAGTACTGTTCTGCGCCATATTGGAATCTCTGCCATTTCGGATAATATCCCCACAACGTCTAGCGCCATATGAGAATTCTTATATGAATACACCTTAGAGAAGATCGGTGTGAGGAAATTCTGATCAAATGAAGTTACGCTTCATTGCACAGTGTCAATAAGCAGACAAAGTCTGAATCACAAGTTCGCAAGAGTACCTGTTGAGCGCTCAAACATGCATATGAACTGAGTGCTGAGTCCCATCAGAAGTTATCACAGGTGGTGCTTGGTTGCATCAAAAGTTATCACAGACTGTACTTGAAGTTAAGGCATTTTCTGAGTTCAATAGAGCAGAAATTGACTCATCACCTTTAAATGTCCATTCAATAGGATGTGTAGCTACCATTGTTGTCAATGCACTGTTTGCAGCGTTTTCGCATGCTGTAGACGAGCTTTCTCACAAGTGCCTGAGGTATACTGTCCCACTCCTCCAGAAGATAACGCCGTAGATCTGAGAAGTGTGAGTTTGGACCCATCTTCTGGTACACATTTCTTTTCATATGGCTCCATAGGTGCTGAATCGGGTTGAGGTCAGGTGAGCATGCTGGCCATCCTATCACCTCAACACTTTCACTATCCAGGTAATCACGAACCACAGCTGAAACATGTGGCCTGGCATTGTCGTGCATCAGCATGAAGTTGTCTCCAATGCATATGGAATAACATGGGGTTCCAGGTCATCCGTTATGTACCGTCTGCTTGTTATTGTTCCTTCCATGATGACGAGGTCTGTCTTGCCATTAGCAGAGATGCCCGCCCACACCATGATGCTGCCCCCTCCGTATGCAACTGTGGGCTGAGCACAACAAGCAGTGTGTCTCTCCCCTCGCCATCTCCATGCACGAACACGTCCATCACTTCTGTGGAGCGAAAAGCGACACTCATCAGTGAATAAAACATTGCTCCATCCTGCATGTGTTGTATGGACATGTTTTCTTGTCCACTGCAACCGAGCAACCTTGTGACGTGGGGGTAAGAAGCGGCTTTTTCACCATGCTCTGGGACCTTAAACCAGCAGCATGCAGTCTGTTATGAACAGTCTGGGTGGACATGTGACTTTGGTGAGGATTGGCTCTCTCCAGCTGGCTCTGAATATCAGGACCTGTGCGGCTTCTACTCCTCAGTGCTGCATTGACGATGAAACGGTCTTGTTGCCTGGTGGTCAGCTTTGGCCTTCCCGGGCATGGTAAATATGCAACATCATATGTGTTTTGCTATTTTTTTCAACAACTCATTGATGGATTTGTGGTTCACACCTATTGCCCGTGCGACAGCTCTGCAACTTTCACCAGCTTCAATGCGACTTATGGCTCTTACCCTGTCCATTTTGGATAGCCTTGGCATGGTGATGTTCACAGTTTGACCAGTGATGGCGAATCCATAACTGACAGAAAAAAACCCATGCCTTTATACCCATGATTGGCACAGTTTCTGGCCAGATTACACTGGTATGGTGAGAAAAAACAATGGTCAGGAGGGTCCTAACAGGGACAGGAAAACCACACATAATTCTTTCTGCGACGTGCACTTTTTGACTTTGTGTCACATTCAGTCCTTGTGCAGTCAAGCATGGGCTCCAACTCTGCTCATCTTTACACATGATGTAATCAAAGGATTATGCTACACATACATGTGTGTATCTTTAAATTACCTAAAAAAAGCAGGGAACACCATTAAATTATTTAAGCGGAGGGTTATTAATTTTGTTTTGTTTATTAAAAGATACATTTTTCTCTGGTACTTCACTTTCCATTAAGCTTATTGCTGGATGAAAATTTCAAAGTCCACGTGACCACGACCTTTGACCTTTACAGGTTGCATGTAAATTGCAAACATGTACAGTGTTACAATATCCTCAATTTAAGCTCCACATGAACCAAAGCAGATGAAAATTTACCAAGTTATGGCACGATGAAGCTTTCAAAGGACCAAATGACCTTGACCTTTGCCCTTCAGAGGTTACATGTTCTCACAAAAGTAAGCAGTGTTGCAATACATACAATTTGAGTCCAACATGATTTGTATTGGATGTAAATTGGCCGGAGTTATGGCTGGATGAAACTTTCAGAGGTCCAAATGACGTTGATCTTTAGAGGTCACATGTATGTTTCAAAAATTGCATTGTTACAATAGCTACAATTTTGGCCCATGATGATCAAAATTTGATAAAAATTGGCCAAGTTATGGCTAGAAGAAACGCACTATCGAACGTGGCCTTTGACCTCGAAATGAACGTTGACCTTGATATGACCTCTACCTGAACCTTGACCTGTAAAATGACATTTTGACTTAAAATTGACCTTTGTCCCTGACATGACCTTTGACCTTGACATGACTTTGACATTTGAGATGACCCTTGCCCATCTATGATGGAACTCCCGTACACACATCAACTGTAGCATATTAGATTTTGAAGATTTGAAACTGATTAGCCCTCATTTGCACAATTTTGAAAAGCAGGACCTTTCATTACAAAAGGGCGAGACTTAATTTTTAGAAGTATAATTGTGCTAAGTTTGGAGTTTCCATATATAATACTTTTCAAATGAAATGTCGGACAAATTTTCCTGTTAAGAAAGAAAGAAAGAAAGAAAGAACGAAAGAAAGAAAGAAAGAAAGAAAGAAAGAAAGAAAGAAAGAACGAAAGAAAGAAAGAAAAAAGAAAGAAAGAAAGAAAAACAGTATGTCTGTGTTGGCACACAGACATAGTTATTTCCTAAAGAAGTATTGATACATCATCCATTTTAGGCCTTTTTAAAACTATTCCAGCATATGCAGAAATAGTAGTATGGCCTGCTAAAGCATAGAATACAGGCAAAAGTTTGCAAGTCAATGGCGTAATATTGTTCCCAATTCATGAACAGGGATATACCTGGAGTTCTTTGCAGTCCCAACTGCAACATGTTGTGAGTCAATGTTATCAAAGAATGATATCACGAAGCCAAGAACGCTGTATCTAAACTGGGTACGAAAACTTCCATATAACCTTGTCAAGCACAGAAAGAAGAAGAATTAGAAATTACGGGAATGCATCCTCCTCTTGTGAGCATGAAAACTACTTCAGATCTTGTTCCATGATAGGTGATACCGGTATATGATCGTCAAAGGTACAAACTATTGGCTCATCACAAGGCTCCTGTGGAACCTTTTTTTTGCCAAGAGTTGGTCCTTATTGTTTTGTTACTCTGCATCATAAAGAAAACTGTGTCAATCATCAGGAGTGAGATCAGCCCTGTCAACTTTTCATTTTAACCTGCACTGTGCTTTGCTATTCTTTCTTACTTGTGACTAGCCCCTCTACACGTCTCCAATTGCGTCCAATTTCTTGCAACTGTTTCTTCCAGGTACAATACAAGGTAGGAGCATACTGCTGGCATAGTTGTGGAAAGTCTTTTATTCTGTTAGGGCAAGCATCTGAACTTTTGCTGACACATCCAGAACTTCGGCCTCAACAAGAGATGGATGTTTCTATATTGTCCTTTCTATTTGTCTTCCCTTCTTGCAAGAGGGATTAATATAGGGCATGCCCTTTTCCCTATTCCTGTGTATGATTATGTTGTGGACTTTTCTTTGTAAATTTGACAATAAAATATGTTTAAACCAACAGGAGGTTGTTACTATGTAATGTGTCACAGTTCAAGAGCAGATACTTCAAAGATTAGACTTTTGTCTATGCGTAATATGTTTATTTTGGATACCTCTGCTAACAACCCTCAGGTGCATAGACCACCACTGCCTTTAGAGGTTTAATACAGCAAATCTAATTAACCAGTGACTGTCTGACATTTACTGCAGCTTTCACATTTGTCAGTGGGAAAAAACAAAAGCAAAAAACCCTAACAAGCTATCTATGCAGACTCCTACTTTAAAGCAGTTACACTTCAGACTATACAGACTCATTTTGATTCAAAGGTCCATGACTGACCACAGAACTTAATAGCGACCTTGTCATTTTCTTTTTTCTTTATAAATCTGAATAAATGGAAAGTCAAGGCTCATGGCATACATATATATGAATATAAATTTTAACAATCTAAAGTATTTGTCCATCAGGATTAGTATTATAGTATAGAGTATGCAGAATAATAGAGTACCATGATCCCAGCCTTCATTATTTTATCGTAACAATAGAAGTGAATCCTTAAATAAGTTTAAGGCACACATTGGGATATCAAAAACTGCAAAGTATAATCCCATGCGTGTCTAGAGTGTCTTAAGCATATCATAGAACAAGCAATTGACATTATTCAAAAAGACGCTGTAAATATTCTTCATTCATATCCATGTTTATGTTCTGGTCGGATATTTTCTTTCTTCTGTGCTGATTATTATTTATTTTGCACCAAGGTTGGTTTCTACTCCGATGTGACTCCATCACAAAGAAGTGTTATTTTTCAATGTGAAATAAACTTAGTATGACTGTTGAAAGGGGTAACGTAAAATGTGCCAGAGCCAGCTGAACAGCAATACCTGTTCGATGAGACCACAAGGTCAAACCGCGAAGCACTAAGCATGATAAAATTGGAAACCACAAGGTTTCACTAGCGAATAAAAATGTAACTGTATAGTAGGACACCTTACCGTTTCCATTACCAGCTTTACATATATGATTATAATGCCAGTTGTAGCTTTAAACCATTGTTCTTTAATTCAATGTTTTTCAATTAGTATACCTGCGTGGATATATCGAATTTATTTTAAATATGTTGTGTGGTTTTCCTTTCTATAGCTTATCCACAATTGTGACACTTATGAAAGCTTCTGGGGAAACGAACACAGCTATATTTTTCGAACAAATCTGAAAACATTATATGAATACATTTTAAGGTTTCAAATTGCAAAACATGTGAATGGTGATCAATGATTTGTATCAGAGCAATGGCACAAAGTGAGTTCTTTATTAAAGTATGAACTTGTACATTATCTCTGATTCAGAACTTTTAGGATTGTTGTAAAGTTGCACTGTCATTTGTTGTGCAAGACGCACTTTTGTAAAAAATACTCTTGCTTTATACAGAGTAATTTGCTGAACATTACGCCACTTATTAGTCAATTTGGTTGAGTAGCTACATGCAAAATGAGAAAGAATTAGAAAGAACACACGAACGGGATTGAACAGATCACGAAACATGTATGAGATTATTTTTCTTATTAAGCCCTAGCAAAATGAGCCGATTTGCACAGGTTGCCTTCCCTAATATATAGTAATTTTGTAATAAGCCCTAAAAGTGTTGATCACATGCATGATTTAGTGGGTCTCCTTAACAAAATTTATTCGTACATGCCCAAAAACCTTGACTATCTTCCATAAGAATAATTTTCTCTTCAGTGGCTCGTGTTTGAAAATCATCCAAACGTTTAGATCATACACCTATTGAGGTATTGTGGCCTTCACACTAACAATTCGTTCTCAACATTTGTTGCTAATTTGATAGGCTAATTGAAATGTGTGATATATACATTATATATATGTAAATATATATATATATATATATATATATATATATATATATATATATATATATATATATATATATATATATATATATATATATATATATATATATATAAGCAAGTGAGGATATATTTGCGTGATCTTCCATGGTCGTCATGTTTTATCACTTCAATTGAAAATCATCCCTGCTAGATGATCGCCAAAGGATGCCTTCGGTTTTAGTTGAATGTGTTGTTAAGAGTCATTCCCAGGAAGGCATATTGCCATATGTTACACATTGCAGTGGAATGGCAGATATCTTTCCTCATATGGCAGCATGCTTTCCTGCCAGTGTCTCTCAATAAGTGCAAAGTTTGTCACCAAAGGGCTCTTATTTGCTGAGTAAAAATCAGGCTAAAATAAAATTTTCTGCAAAAATTCCTTAGCAGTCAAGTTGGTATCATTGGTTTCTGGCTCAGCTGACTTGCCAGTTTGTGTATGGCAAACCAAGGGTTGAAACCATTTTCATGACCAAAGTGCTCAAACCACCAACCTACTTACCCCTCTGCTAAGCTCAACTTTTATGTACAGACTGGCAATAAGCTAATACTTTGTACCATGTGTATGTGTTGCTATAGTACTCACTTAACATTTGGTACAAAATTTCGTTACATCCGATTTTCAGTATATGTAGTGCTCAGGTTCCCTTGCGCCTTTCAAAGGAAGCGAAGGTCATTAGGTAGCTTCTATGTGATCATAACTTAGTCTTTAAGGAAGTCGAACATGAAGAGCAATCTTTGTTTGAGGGCAAACAGTTCTTGCGTTAAAATCCGGATTTCGTTTTAGTTTTGCCCCTTGACCTGCAGACTCATCGCAAGGTAGCCTATATTAAGTCACAACCTATACTTTACATAAAACCATGTTTGTTTTGAATATTACAGTCTAAAGGTTATTGTAAATGTGTAATAGAATATTTTTAATATTGGAAAGTCGCATGGATACAGTTACCAAATAATAATGAATATAGTAACAAGATAATAAAAGTCAATAATAAATGTTAAAAAAAACTTCTATTTGCATAATTTGGGAATCAATCAAACTCGGCCCTATGAAGCTGGACTTAAAATCCCCCAAATACTTCAGCCATGCAGTAATATATTTGCACATTTAAAGCGTGATGTGCAATCCTCTCAGATTTTTAAAATGTGGTAAAAACCCAGATTCTAGCATTGTATTCTTTCAGAATGCTATTTGCGTCAATGGAACAAGCATGCATAGATATTAAGTTACATTTTTGCAGGGCCTTGACCAGCTACAACTTCCTCTGCCACACAGTACCAGTGTAGATAGTATTGAGCAGGGCAGCATTTAAAAGGGGTTGCAATATTTATATCATTTCACAATTTAAGTTCTGTGTGTATCTCCAAGAAACCAAGTTCTCCCCTCGAGAAACATGGACTTAATACTAAGTGCATGCAAAGTTTGATTTTAGTGCAACCTTACGTAATATTGTAGCTGCTTCCCCCGCTGAACTACTGGTATATAAATATAGGCTATATGCTGAAATTGAGTGTAAAACCATTTGTGAGACCGCGTCTGAATATATTCAGAGCTCGAAATGTCACATGAGTATGCCTAAATTTGAGAAATAACATACTTCCGTTCTTTGCGCATTTCAATTCAAATTACCACCCTCATGTCACATTTATAATGCTTGAACATTCTGTTGATCTCAATCTGAAAAATGCAAGTTGTTGTCAATGATTGTATTTTGTAGACTCTATGTTACATTGATGTCATTTCTTTTGCCCGCTGAGGGAACTAAATTTATTGATATTTTGGTGGTTTTTTTGTGTTAATCACCAATGTCATTGCTATAATTACATCTACATCTCCAATGATGATATAAAGTTTACTTTTTCGTGTATAGAATTTTATTTCTATTAAGAAGCTATCAGGTGCTAATAATATGTTTCAGATTTGGTATTCTCTTTTGAAGATCTTACAATATTTCCAATGCATTTACGGTGTGAAACATTAGGAACAAATCAAACAGAAACAACAGATAGCCCATATGCAATATGGCAAATGTCGACTGCATCTAAAAGAACAAAAATAACATCAATATCAACCTTAAAAAGAATCAAACACAGAATCAACAATCTGGTGGTGGAGAAAATTAGGGTTAATTTCCATTATATATTCTACATGCCTTCTTTGAAATGGTGGTATGTGAATGAAAATTATACACTTGCCAAGATGCTCCTCGATGAAAGTGGTAATACAACAGTTCAGTATTGCTTATCACTACCAGGGATTAAGCAGCAAGTTTATGGTGTTAAAAGAATATCAAAAGATGTAGTGTGTAAACTATATACACGCTCAGATGTTCTTCAGAGAACTGCAAAACGGCAAAGATTTAGTATTGCTACAAACAGATTTATTGCATTTCTTTTAACAATATCTCTCTGGATTGCTGTAACTGTACTAGGTGTTGTAGGTAAGTAAGTTCCATTAGTGTACACATCGTGGTTGCTTCCTCTGGCAGAAAGGCATGCAGAATATTTATCAATTTTCGAAGCTACAACTGTCTTGTCTCCAAACTACTAGCAGATAAGACGTTCTTAGGCATGTCAAATGGATGTGGGTAAACATGCTACTGATATGGCATATGGGTGTGAATAAAAAGAATACATTTCTTGTCTTGGCTACACCAAAAGGCGTGAATGAAAGCAGCAACAGCGAATCTAGAAACAAATCCACCTGTTCCCTTTTATCCTTTTTACATGGCATGTATTTCAATCTAAGATCAGTAGTAATGATATTTCCAAGCCAGAAAACAAGGAGACTACACATACAAGTAAATTGACTTTGGCGTTAAATGCCTCTTTTCGGCGGTACAGAGCGGTGTTTGGGGGTGGGCCTGCTGCCTACCACTATCTTCTGCTGGCCACCACTAGCCATCAAATTCGGACACTCAACACTTGGCGGTAGCAGCCAGCATTACACAACATTGGCCAGTGGTAGGACCTTATTTATTGCCCTCTACCGCTGACCACCGCAGTCAGTTGCCTAACACTGCTAGGCACTGCTAGCTACCATCCAGTTCACATATCTGCAACTGGGCATGTGTAAAATATGGAATTCTGTGGAATAGGAAGGTGACAAGGTACATGACAATTACATGTAGACATGTCTCGGTGTTTGTTCTTGACACTTCCATGCACGTTCTTTCTTCCAAAAATACTGTTCTGTGGGAAATGAAATTAAGACAAAATGGTACATAGTACTGGCTTTATTGGACAGGGTTTAGGAAAACCTGTTTTGCACGTGTACGGCTGAAAATGTGTGCGTAAGTCACAGAATCAAGTGTGCCACATGACACCCAAGTGTACAGCGGCATTCGAGCCATACGTACACAACGTCCAGAGATAGGTCCTACTATAGTGCTATTTATATCTGTGATTTCTTTAGTTTTATTCGTTAAGTAGGCGCTTCCATAATGTGAAATGAATGTTTGAGATGTCTAAAACCTAACTTGGAAGTATGAATGTTTTTGTGTACATGTATGTGTTCATGTGTTTTATAACTCTCGATCCATGACGTTGTGATCATGTAAATTCTGTCCTTGCTTCATATTTCTGGAGAAAAGGAGCAGCTTGTAACGAAAATTCTGTAGAACATTGGTCTATATATATGCCTATATCAGCCCCCTCCCCTTTAATAAACATTTGTTTAGACTTAAAGTTCTGGAGGTTAAATAATCATGCCAGATAAACTACCCATTTGCAACAGTGAATACAGCATGGGATATTTCAGGCATATACAGGCTTAGGTCTGTTTATAGCTATAGCGACTATTGTCCAGGTTAACACACTGCATAAGTATGGTTTATTTATCAGCATCTTGGCCCCCTTTTGATATGCCTCTACAAAAATAAAATTACCCTTGCCCTTTAAAGGATTAAGCCTACTATAATGTCCTTGTTTTATGTTAAGAATATCCCTAAATCTGTTATTTTTAGATCTATTAGTATTACCCGTATTCTAGAATTATAATGAGTACTTAAATTGCAGTATTAAACAGAAATATGTGAATGTTTATCCTACAGGGTTAATTGCCAAATATAAATCGGTTGGAATGACATTAGGCTTGTAGTTTATTTACAAATAAAGTATCTAATATTTGACAGCCAGAAGAGTGACATTATACCTATATCAAGGTAAATAGACAGATATATGCAAGTCTACATTTTCACAATGAAACGCTCTTTCAAATCATGATTGGCAAAGGTTTGTCTTTTGCACAGTGCTCAACCGTTTTAATTTATGTAGACCAAAAACCTGAAAAAGAAAAGAAATAGATGTAATTCTTAGGTCCGTGGCATTACAGTCAGTTTCTCTAAAAAAAACCACGCCATTTTTCCTTTGCCTACCGGTCAATAGGCCCAGATTAAATCTGACTGAGACATAAAGTCGGGGAGTTGACAGATCTAATATTAGAAGGCCTGGACTACAGTAGGTCAGTATGCCTTTACTCTATATGGTTCATTCAGATTTCATTCATTTATTAGGTCTATATTAAATAAATAATTCAAATTTGACCCTAGTCTTCACAAACTCCTAATAACTGGGCCTGAAGCAGGACCAGGCTTACTGTCTTTCGCACTTGGTACATTCAGGCACTACATATGTTGCTTTCTGTTTTTCCTCTGTTATTTTTTTTAATCATTTTTAAACCAGGAGCCTACAAACTGTGATAATTAGGCTACTAAATGACATTTACAGCAATCTACAGAAAATGATGGCCCTGACAAATGCATTTGTTCTCTTCATGTATATTTTATTGTGTAGCGGTCTTAAGTAAAGCTACAGGCCTACATCAGGCCTCTGTATAAGCCTTGACCTATATGAGTTGTACTAGATGAAACTGCACAGACTGCTTGTCATCGAGTTTTTGCTAGCCTTTCACTTGTATTCAGATACATCTGAACAATTACAAGTTAATTCTCTTCAATCAAATATCATGGTTGTAAAATAATTACTTTAGCTTTACAGTGATCGACATTTAGAATGCGGCCTAGGCATAAAAAACCTCCGGTCCAACTTATCCTATTTGCCAACCAAAACACTTCAATACGTCATCACAAAGAAATATGTACATTATATCATATCATTTCATGTTCGGAACGAGTGTGACTCGAACCTGTAATCTTTGGCACCAGTCGCCTAGCTGAAATGGGAATTGCATATATCCACTCGACCAAATTCCCATTCTTATAAAAGAATGATTCAGTGGAGGTAGTTATGTGCGAATGCCATATCAACACGGTTATGCAGTATATGTACTGAGTCGGCATTTATGTCCAGATTTAGTTATGTGCGAATGCCAAATCAACACGGTTATGCAGTATATGTACTGAGTCAGCATTTATGTCCAGAATCGGGGACTTAAAAAACCAGCATTAAGGAAATGCCGAAAATATATATTTAACATTCAATAAACATAATTAAGTATTTTACATTTATAGATCTGCTTGGTCAAGCAAAACTGTATGATAGCATTAACAATGACGAAAATATTGACCTATCCCGCCCTCATCCACGCACCCACTTCAAGGTTAGAACAGCACCCTATGCACAGATTCAGGCACAATAAAATAAAAAGCTTGGAGATTAAACGATCAATTAAAATTGATAAAATTACCTCAAATATTGCAAACTGTCACCAAGTAACCTTAAATGTATTAATTTAATCTGACACCCTGTTATCGTCAGTGCTGAAACAGTACTTCCAGTCAGCGAAGCTTCATGCACACAGGGTGGGATTTGCTAATGCAAATTTGCGGCATCCGAAACGTGCACGCCAAGGCTAGCCATACACGTTCCATTCATGTTTTGCTAAACCTATCTATTGTCCTATTATATGGTAGGATTCAATTAAATTACTAATTTGTACAAACCTGTAGCACAGTATACAAAATAGATCTTACTAATCATATACTTTAGAACTCAAGGCCCATTCAAGTTTCTTCTTGTTTTACCATGGGTTTAACTTATACTTTCATGGTTTAGCTAATTTTGGGCTTTGTGATAAGGAAATTATCACGTATATGTGAAGCTACTTTACTCCAGGTAAATGCTCTTAAATAAGGATTGGGTCCCCATACACATGGCTATTCAGAAACTAGATTTTTCGTTCTTCCCCAGCCACTATTCATGCATTGGAGGCAAATGTTATTGCCACTATCTGCTTCTGTATGCATCCATCATTTGCTCTCCAAAATATATACTGTCCTCCTCAGCACTAGGATGAACTTGCAAATTTTGCCACATTGCTGGTTCCATATTATTAAATTGATGCTGAAAAAAGTGCTCTTCATGTTCAAGTTTAACTTAATTTCACATACATTGATGCCTGTTACAAATTTCTTGGATTCTCTGCATTTGGACATACACAAATGAACTTGGCACTTAAAGAAATTGATTAATGGGCAAATGTTAGAAAACCTCCCATTTGGGGTACTGCTCATACAGTGCATTGCAAAGATATAGTTTCAGGAAGGAGGTGGAGGTCAGGAGTGCAAGCTCACTGGTAAAATATAGGTGTTTAATATGAATGTGCAAATCAGTTTTTATATATTTATTATAAAAAGAATATTGCTGGAATAAAGAAAACTAGTTTTGTGTACATTTATAGCTCAGCTCGCTCTTCAGTAGCTTAGCTCAACTTATAGGCCTTCATCTGTCGTTGTCCATTGTCAACAATCGACTTCTCCAAAACTGTCAGCCAGATTCACTTCAAACCTGGTAGCAATGTACCTTGCGTGGGTCTCTACAAAGTTTTATTCAATTGGTCAGTCTCCTGTGCTTTTTATTTTTTATGATTTTTTTTTTTTGTTTCTTGTTCTTTTTTTGGGCAAATCTTAAAAAAAATCTTCGCTGAAACTGGGCACCAGATTGCTCTGATATAACACAGGAACACTTCTACCGACTCCTAGTTTTGAATTTGTTCACCAGGTGGCGCTGCAATTTTTCTTTTTTTATTGAATTTTTTGGAATGTGATTGTTATCTTTGACTTCTCCAGAGCCTTCATTCAGATTAAGCTGAAACTTGGTGGATATATTCTTTGTAGATGGGTCAAACAAAATGGTCCACTTGGTGGCAATGCTGTGGATTCCTGATTTTTCATGGTTTTTTTTTTTGTTTGTTTGTTTTTTTTGTTTTGTTTTTTTTTTTTGTTTTTTGTTTGTTTCTTTGTTTGTTTGTTTTTCGGGTACTTACCGGTAAATGCACCTTTCCCATTGATTACTATGTAAGTCAATGGACATTCTAATGCTAATTTTACAGTTTTTACTTCTCCGAAACCGTGACTTAGATTGACTGTAAACTTGGTGGCAATGTACCTTGAGTGGGTCTCTAGCAGATTTGTTCAAATGTACACGCTCCAATGATTTTATATATACACATGAATTTCTTTGTTCTTTTGTGGAGAAAATCTTAAGAAAAATTGCAAGGGTATATGTACATGTTAGCTGGGCACAGGACTGTCACAGTCCTCTTGTTGTTAGTCTCAATTTCTTCTTCAACAAACTGTATCTGTTAACGAAAGAATGTGCACGGATGTGCCAAAAACACCCACACAGGTCTACATTTACCTGTCATGTACCTTCATCTTCCCATTCCACAGAATTTCCTATTTTACATGTGCCAGGGTGTAGGTACATAAACTGGGCGGTGGCCTGTGGCACCCAGCAGTAGTTGGTGTTAGACTAAAGAGGTCAGTAGTAGAGAGCAATAAACAAGCTCATGCCGCTGTATACCACTAGCTGACCACTGCTGAGCTCCCAGAGGCGTAATCAATGATCAGCAGTGGCCAGCGGTGACCAGCGGGACTAATGACGACCACTGCTGGCTACTTATGTGTACCGCCTGCTACCACTGTCTACCGCCTAAATGAGGCACTCACCGCCGAAATCAATTTACTAGTTACATGTACACATTCCACAATTGTGCATACTTGTTGTTGCTACAAAAGTATTCTTCACAAGCACACCACAAGCCCCACCTCATTTTTTGAATTAATTCATATCAAACCCTGTAAACATAACATAAAATCTGTGAATGCAAATGACAGGCAGCCAACTAGTACTCTGCAACATAAATATTAATATTAAGGCCTTTGCCTGGTTACATGTGTAAGAATGGACGATTCTATGTCGCTGTTGAATGAAAATATCCATGTATGTTGCTACAATAAAAAAATTACTCCATGTACAGTACATTGTTTTCAAAATAACTGAAACTAAAATCAAAAGTTATATCCACTCGTAGGACCCATCCGATAAGTTATGGGGTGGAATGTAGCAATTCGATGACAAAAGGTAATCAACTGAAGAAAACTTGCATGTTTTATCCAAAGATAAACGTAACTCTTTAATTTTGTAGGCTTGTATCTTTAAATCTTTATTTTATATATGAAATATTACTCGTGTAGTGGTCATGACCACAAAGTGGTATTATCATAGGCAAGTTGGGTAACAAATTCTGTCACGTGTTGGTGCTGTCCGTATTTCTCTGCAGTGTAGTTGCAGGAGAAAAAGCTTCAATTTTAGTGATAAAAGTCAGACTAGAGATATAAATCAGCTTGCTGCACAACAGTTGTATTTTGGGTTTTAATTATATAAATTGTTTTCACATCACAATTTTACAGATACTTCTGGTGACCTGACTGAGATTTTATCGTGGTCCACATGTAATATAAAATGTATTCAAATTTCGGCACTGCCACTTTGACAGAAATGCCAGTTTTTGTGATAGTACAGGAAGGGTTGAAAAAGGTGACAGATAGATCACTATTACCCCTTACCTTACCTATTGAGTAAGGACAACTCCTAAATGCTAAATCGTTCATCTAAAATATAACCTCATTTTTTTCCTTGCAGGAAATGCCTTAGTGATCATGTCTGTGATAAAGTTTAAATTTATGAGGACACCAACAAATTTTCTCTTGCTGAACTTAACAGTCACTGATTACATTGTGCTTTTAATTGCATTCCCGTATAAGGTAAGTTTTCATGATTCAGGATTTGTATATGTTTACCAACTCTTTTGAATCATGAGCATATATGTGTATATACGCAATGTAAAATAATACTTCTCGCCCAAACATTGGTCACGTTCAATGATTTACAAAAATCTGTACCTATATATGTACATATATATGTATATACATATATATATACATATATGTATATATATATATATATATATATATATATATATATATATATATATATATATTTAATATCATATATTAAATCCTGAGGTTTATCTCAAGCCAAAAGAACAAACAAAAACCAAAATAAAACAACAAACAAAAAGCCACCAATTGGAGCAAACCAAGTACGGAAGAAAAATACAGGTGCAATCGCGAAGATGACGTAAAATATTGTTTATTTATTCACGAGTCATTTCTGTTTAGATCAGTGGCGTAGTATCGGTTAAATGTTCCTATCAAAGGCATAGGTTTTCCCTGTTCCTACTCGCGACATTTTTGTGCATTTTCAGTGCAAAGCTGTACATATACAACTTACTTATTTTTTTCACAAAAAAGGCAGATATACCACCAAATTTTGTTCTAAAAAGCAAAAACAATTTTTCTTGTAGATTGTCCGAGTTTTTTGTCAGGTTATTGCTATCATGCACATAGCAATGCCGTTGGCAAGTAGATGTCATACAAACTCAAAAAAAAACCCGGCAGTTTGAATGGTCTACTCTCAGACGACAAAGAGATATTCACCAAAAACAAACCTCACATCCTGGGCTTCTAGTATCCTTAGTTAGGTTGTGCTTCGGCTTAATCTATGACTTGGAGTTGAGGGGAGAGAGAGGAGAGAGAGAGAGAGAGAGAGAGAGAGAGAGAGAGAGAGAGAGAGAGAGAGAGAGAGAGAGAGAGAGAGAGAGAGAGAGAGAGAGAGAGAGAGAGAGAGAGAGAGAGAGAGAGAGAGAGAGAGAGAGAGAGAGAGAGAGAGAGAGAGAGAGAGAGAGAGAGAGAGAGAGAGAGAGGATATGACAATCGCATTCAAATAATTGGCAGACTGGCCTCAAACATCAGTATTACTTCACCTTTCGGCACGGTTCGAAATCAATGGTAATTGGGTGTGGATCAAATGATCAAATATAAATTTATTACAAATAAGGAACTGGCAGCAGTTATTTCTGGTAACCGTTTTCGTTACAATATACCTGAGGTATATTCCGACGAGTTGTTAGGCAAATTCTGCCAACGATTTGGTAAAATTAGCCAATGATTGAGCAACAAGGAAAGAAACATGATAAGATACACTATCCACTAAAACATTTGGTCTTACTAATCAATTTGTTATACCAATAACACATTTCAGATCAGGATATAAAGATGGAAACACCAGACAAACAAGCCTAGGCAAGCTAAAAAGAGGTACTTATATTAAAATTTCATCATCTTGACAATAGGTTACAGAAATCCACGGCACTGGTATCTATACCAATTTCGTCATTTGAGTGTGCACAACATACAGAAATCCCAACTCCTGGAATGGAAATTATAGCAATACTTAGGCTGTACAAATTCCTATGATCACAAAGACAAAACAGCATGGAACTAGTTTTAAATGTCGTTCTATAAATCTAAATGGGTAGTTTATGTGTACATCTGAGAAGAAAATTTTTGTCATTGAAAGATATAATGTACCAATAAAAACGAATTATGCATCTTACAGATCATGGACTATTTTTTCCCTGAGGATGTCATTCGATCCTCATTGGAATGTAAATTGATACACTTTATAGAATATTTTGCTATGGGGTCTTCGATGTCCGGAATGGTTGTTATTAGTATTGAACGGTAAGATGTTCAACTTTTCATTCTATCTATCTATCTATCTATCTATCTATCTATCTATCTATCTATCTATCTATCTATCTATCTATCTATCTATCTATCTATCTATCTATCTATCTATCTATCCACTATCTATCTGTCTGTCTGTCCGTCCGTCCGTCCGTCTATATATATATTATTTTGGGCCTGGGCAGAAAGACATTTAAAAACGGAATTGAGACTTAATATGAAAACACATCATCCGCGATGTCTTGCTGCCTATTACAAATGACAAGGGACATTATAAATGATTAGGAACTTCACATTATTTTGCTCTTATCTGCATTGACTGTTGATTGTACCATGTTGTCTGGAAAATCACCATGTATGCCACTTGGTGAAAAACGTAGAATAGCGCATTGCAACATGACAAAACAATTTACGCTGTTTACAAATGTACATGTAGAAATGTAATATCGTAGCTCCAAGGAAGAGGATATAATGTTACAAAAATATGTGGAACATTTTGAATATCAAAGAATCATAAAAGACAGTAAGTTTAACAGTACCGAAAGAAATAAAAAAAAATCCAGTATTGTATCGGAGAACAAGGGTTGTTGATATTAATCAAATATAGGGAATATTACCTTGTTTAGTACGTCGACGCCAGGGAGAACTAAATTCACTTTATGCAAAATAACATTTCAAATTTACAGTTATTATGTAAAGGAATACAGTAACAAGAAATGAGGATAGTACGTTATAAGAATAATATTGATTGAAAAAAAATTATGTTTGAGTTTGCCAACATTGTTTGTTTTACGCGCATTTGAGTGAAGGTAAATTTTGTTGTTTTTGTTTATGAATATCTGCTTCCGTTATTGATAAATTAGCGTTTTTCAGATCCTGACCTCATATTTTCTTTGTTTTGCTTCATTATACCTGTGCTCTAGAACTCTATTTCCCTTTGCTGTTGATGATTTACATTTATTTCTTCGAAATTTAAAAGCATATCAAATTGATAATAAGTCAATATAAGTATTTTATTTTCTATTTTGCATTTTCTTTAATTGCTGTTAAGAAACATTTGACAACGTCATTATAGTTTTAACAACAATAATAGTGGCGTGTGAACATAAAGATGGTTTCATTTAGCAGTGTATATTTCATTTTAGATACCTTGCCATTTGTCATCCAGTTAGCTCCCTACAAATGAGTACTTCACGTCGGATATTTATGCTGAGTGTAATTATGTGGGTATCTGGCATAACAATAGCATTACCTCAACTACATTTCTGGGTATGCATTACTCCACAAATTTAGTCTCCAAACTGTGGATGCAATACAAATTGACTTTATGACTTAAAATATCTGAGTAATACAGTAGTTATGCTTGGGCTTCAGTGATGTCTAACAACCCCCCCCCCCAAAAAAAAAAAAAAGAAAGAAAAAGAAAAAATACCTCAATTGCACAGATTACTCAAACACCAGCTTGCTTTACAAGACTGTTGATTACATAGAGTGTTATATCAGTTCTTTTTTTTTCAAGACCGTTAATTTTTGTTAGGGCTGATGATGTAGAACCAAGAGCAATGCAAGGCTCAAAAACAAAAACCATCATCTTCATCATCATCATCACCTCCCCCAATCTTCTGGACATATACAGGCAGCAAGAGGGCACATCTACTGAAAGTGCAACTTCAAACTCTGTAAACTCCTTCATTTTGTTAAAGCATTGTGTTATGCTAAGATGCAACAAGAGCAGCCATAAAGCTGTATCCATTAAGAGAAGTAAGTATACAAAAATCCAGACCTTGACCATGGTCATAATAGCACAACCTCTGATTTCGTAATGATAAACATGTTATCAGAAATCCTGGTTCATTGCATGGTGGACAACCATGATTGGGGTGACATTAAAATCTACTACCTTATTTACAATCGATAAAACATCTTAAAATGTCAATTTTCCCAAGCTGATCCTTCACCTAAAAGTCAATTAGTCACTTTAAAGATACTTTCTAGATACACAGACAACATGAGAAGTATCACATATACTCAACTTGCTCAACAAAAGATGTGAAACGAGAACAATACGGCCATTCAATACTTTTTACAAATTAATAGAGTACACCACGTTAAAGTATAGCAGATGACGGGTAAAGGTTGAAGCTATGTTGCCTGAACATTGCTTTCCTTTGATAGTAAATTATTTCAGGATGTGTTGTGCTGTCAACGCAAACGTCATGGATTTTTCCTCAGAGCAACCATACCATAACGAATTCAACATTAATATTGCACTTTACCAGACCAACAAAGCAAGTAATGTTTCTTATGCAGATGAGAACCTTCACCTCCACCCAGGGTTACAGTTGATCTGGATCATGAAGTTGCTCTTATGCTACCCATTTGGCACCCTGACCACTGGTCTTGGAACTTTAAGCTCTGTATGCACACATCCTAAATATCTTCTGCTTTGTCTTCCAGCAATAACCCTGCAAACTCCAACAACTGTATTTTGCGCTTTACTATTAATGCAAAGCTTACCAGGAGAGCCAAAGTACCTAGATATGTACTAACTCCCGAAGAGCCATATGTGATAGCCTCTAAGGAGCTCTAACGATTGTTCTCATTGATACAAAAATTAACAATCAGTGGAGTGACTTATCACGTACTACATTTTTAAAGCAAAAGTAAAGTTGCATGATTCGGGAGCTACAAGTAGTTTTGAGAGCAGCTACATTCATTTGTTAAGCACAAAGATCACTGTGAGACAAAAATGCATATTTTACCAAGACATGAAGGACAGATTAAGTAATATGTCAAATAAACTACGAAACATTTTTAACGAAGCTTATACTGATATATTAGCAGTATATCCACCTTTATTCGTTTGTCCCATATTGTTTCTTCAACAGACACAGTTTAAAAAATTCTCAAACACTTATATAATAATAAACGTCCTGGTGGTTTGCTGTGAAAGCTTCTTTGGCACTGTAAAATATAACATGCCTGTACACGTATAAGCACAGCCAATGTAACCAGTTTGAAAATAAAGATCTGGTCCCTTTGATATGCATTGTTTGGTCATGGAAAGCGCTGATGTGATTTATATAGCCCTTCATCCTCCAAAACTTTGTACACTGTTTACAACCATATGTGCAATGTACGAGACCTTACAAGCATTGTATACTCTGGTACTACTATTTTCGCATTTGCTGATTGCTCCAAATGTTACAAGCTGATAAGTTATGCTCACAGTGCTTTGATTCTGCATAAAGGTATTTACGAAATGCATTCATAGACTATAAATGGGAAATGGACACTAATGTGTCTAACAGCAATATTCACATTGTATATAAACGTAGGAGTACCATTCAATTCCATTATATATTAAGCCATACTTCACTGACTAGATGTCTTGTCTATTATCACTCAGGTTTTGAAGTGGTCCGAGCTTATGAAAGACACCCCCATAGACAAAGTTTAACAAAGATATGGGTGTTGTAAAAGAACATGTAGCCGTGGAGCTCCTTCTAATGTTACTAAGCAGCTGCATTTTTGTTAGGAGGAGCCCATATTCAATATGACTCAGTTATTTGGAGTGTTACATCAAAAGAACCCTATGGCAACTCCAGTCCATTTAACAACACACTGTGTAATACGTTTAGCATGTAGTGTGCCATACAAAACTCGATTACAGATATGAGGATATCTCAACTTTATTGTGAATATAGTGCTATGGACGTAGTTAAAGAAAGGCATGAGTATTTTAAAAAGGGATGTGTAGTCGTTGAGCTCCTTCTAATATTACTAAGCAGCTCTATTGTTCGTTATGCTGGAACCGCATTCAATATGGCTCAGTCTCTTGCAGCGATACATCTGAGAGAACAATCTGCAGAATCGAATTCATTCAACGTCAGACTATGCAAATTGTTTATAAAGAAGTGTGTCATACAAAACTCGATTACAGAAATGAAGCAGCCTCAAATTGTGAATGAACCCGATGGAGGTAGTTTAACAAAGCCATGGGTGTTATCAACGGGACATGTAGTCATAGAACTCCTTCTAATGATACTAAACAACTTCATTGCTCATTAAGAAGGAACCACATTTAATATGGCTGAGTTGTTTACAACATTACATCCAAGATTATCCTATGGAGACTCTAGTTTGTTTACCATCAAGCTGTGTGACATATTTACCATATAGTATGCGATGCAAAACTCAATTGCAGGGATGTAGGATTCTTCCACTCTCATATACAAGGATAAATCTGATCTTGATTAGTTTCTTTTTTGAAAGCATTAATGGGCACCTACCCTTCAAGCAACCAGCTCTCTTTCGTACATGCTGCCTGACCAGAAACCTTACATCTACTGAAGCATGTCCAGCAAGCAATACACGCCCAGCGCAACAGAGCTTTCACCTACTCTCATACAAACAGTTTGAAGATGCTGTCAAACAACTCGCACCAATGTAAAGGCACCAAATAAAATCATAATAATGGTTAACTTACCACCAGTTTAACCATAACAATGATTGCTTCTTGATCTAGTCTGGATGTTTAACATTTAGAGCCCAAAAGCCCACACCAGGATGAACTATAGTACATAATATTTTAAGTGCCAGTGGTGTATTCCATCGAGATGATCATACAATATGTTTTTAAATAGTTATCCTTCCATCTGTACATTAGATCCTTTCCCATGAACTGCCTTTCTGCCATAATCCCATTTTCCCACCACTCTCTTGTTTTCACTTGACTCCTTTCGGACAAATCACTGTGTGTATATAGAAATAAACTTGCTTATACCCTTGGCTTTTACATTAAAATTGCGCATTGTTAACAATAGCTTTTATGTTCTACATTGTCTGAAGATCAACAATTTCTAGTTACTTAAATATTGCAAGCATTTCATCATACATACTGTTCATCTATTGAATACCTTGGAATAACACCTCCATTACTGTGGACAGATACGACTTCTTCCCTGAAAATGCACACACATACAATCTAACGTAGTTTGTTTCTGGAGAACCATCATTGCTAAAAAATATTGTTCGAGTTATCAAGTGCACAGTTAAGTCCACTCAGGCACAACTATAGCCTTGGAAATTAGTTAAGGGTCTCACAACCCGTCTACATTGTCAGGCAGATATGCAATATCAAAGCCTTGAAAGAGCTCTTACCATGTTATTCCCAAACTGAAGAAAGGAAGCTTAAAATAATCACTGAGGCATGGCATATTGAATATATTTAGTAATATCATGCCCATGGTACATCCCTACCAAAGTTGAATAATACCTGATCACCAGTTTTTTTTTTTTTTTTATAAAATCAATATGAATTGTTGGCTGAAAGATTCATGACTGATGGACAGAAAGGATGAAAGACTACTGGTCATAATATAATCCAAGCTGGTTACAAGTCAGTGCAACGGCAAGTATAGATATGCAAGATTGGTAAATCTATTGGTTTTGCTTATTTTGAGTATCAGGTGATGCACTGGGCTATCTAAAAAAAAAAAAAGAAAAGAAACTTTATTAATAAGATATTCATAGACTGTACACCAGATGTGATTTATTAACTTATGGGCTCAGTGTATGGGATGAAATAACCAGTTTATGTCATTATCAACATGCATCATATCAGTGGCTATTTTCCCTTTGAATATTTAAGTAAAAGTGACCAATAGTTTTCTGTGTTTCAGACATTCGTTAACAGCACCTCTCTGGTTGGTTCAGTGTACGGAGCAAACCGATGTATCCAACATATGATCAACACACCACAAGTGGAAAAAATGATAAAATCTCTTTATTCAGTCATCGTCCAAATAACCATACCAGCTACTGTGATGGCATACACATACACCAGGTCCTGTTTGGTCATTTTAAAAAGTTTGAAGCAATGTATTACGCTTTCAAGTAATGGGAAAAGGTACGAGTCATTACAAACAGTGGGTATGCCAAAGTTTTATGGACTAAATATATGTATGGTATAATGGCAGTGCCTTGCACTCTTTGTCCCATAGAGCCCGTGTTTTTTTAGCAATATACTTCCATTTATGATATTTTGAACGTTTCCTTCATTCTATCACAATGTGAGTACAATGTAGCTTGCGCTTATCCATGTCATAATGGTCTCCTGCAAATGCATTTTCCTGAAAGTGCTTTGGGAAACAACTAATGACTTTCCTAATCCTGGCTATAATGCACAGATAATTCATTACATCCACATGTTTTTCAACCCAATTTTCATGGGTACAATGTGGTTTTTCACACACTTAGATAAATTTACAAATTGAAACACAGATAAAAGTGGATAAGGGTAAATATAAGCTGAATGAATAAAAGTGAATGAATAAGTAAAGAAAGAAAGAAACAAACAAACAAACAAACAAACAAACAAACAAATAAACGAATGAATAATAACATGCTTGCTACATTCTGTAGTTGAAGGCTGAAGTAATAGACAGATCATTCTGTTTCCGAGGGAGATAACTATATTATCACATTCCTTTGATGTTATCAGTAAAGATATGGCAAATGATGTACACGCAATTTGTGAAGTTCAGGGAGCGTCGTATCTCATGTGCCACTGTATTCTACAGTTTTCCTGTACAATACAAAATTCTGCATGTCACAGTACAGTTGTGGCGCCTCCAAGCAAGCAAAAATGCCTTTATAGCTGAGAGGGATTATCATCCACCTGGCAGTGATGTTAGTGACACAATTACACAGAAAAGAACCACCAATAAATGTATGACAATATTTTAATATGCTGTCTGTTCATTTATAGTCAGTAGGCTCACCGAGTTTACACGTATGAATATCATAAATATAATAATGCATACCCTCTTTCATATCAGTACTTGTATCAGTGCTCTGTACTTTTATATCAGTACTCATTAGCGCTAATACTGATATGAAATTCTTTTTGCTCACATTCGTATTAATACGGACCAGGCCAAACATTATTATACACATATCATTGCAGAAAATTTACAGTTTCATATATAATTTTGTGAATTTAGTCAAATTCACCCATCGACAATGTGCCCCAGGTTTTATACAGTTGCATAATCCTACCCAGTTTCATTAACTTTTTAATTTCTTCCAAAATTATCAAATGGAAGCCTATTTCACAACAGTAACTCTGTGACCTTGATAGTAGGCTACGGTCGCCATGACGGTGTCTCCCTATTTTTATACTTCACGCATAATTTCCATTCACCAAGGTTTGTTAAGCTCTTCCTTAGTTATCGTACAGGAACGCATCCCACACAAGTTAGCATGTGACTTTGAAAATAAGGTCAAAGTCACATGAAATCTATAGCAGCATGTTAGCTGTTTATTGAAGTTGCAAGTTGTGTTATTACAGCATGCAAGGTGCAAAATGGCTTTATTACAGCTGTCAAGATACAAGCTGCAGACTGCAGGCTGCAACAGTGAAAAATGGGGTAATACGGGGAAGAATAAAGGTAAGCAGGGTTACTTTTAAGGCTCATATTGCAGAGATTATGTAGTATATGGGCATATTTCTTACATAGAAAAATCATATATGCCTGAGAGTGAGTTACTATTTTTCTCTCAGGAGATGTCATTGTTGGCGGGGAAAATCATAAGTGACTGCAGGTCACCAGTAATTTTTCCACACCAACAGCGATCCCGAGTGAGAGAAAAACAATAACTCACTCTCCAGCCATGGAAGATTTGATTAATTAATTATGTTTAATTGGGTATTGATGGCAAAAAATATGCCCTAGGTCTACTTTCTATGCAGACCTGGTGTGGCCCATTTGTTAATGTTCCTCGCGGTTATTCCACGTCGCATATGACATATAATAAAAAATCACTCGCACACATTTGATTTTGTCTAAATGTCAAGGCATCACATCACTGATACAGGCACACACAATATAGTTGTAACAATGTTTAGGTCATGTGATCTAATGTGAGTTATTACTTTTGAATTTCATTCTAGAAAATGGTAATTCACCCTCCAACATAGAATAAACCATATTTTTGACCTATTTGACATTCAATGCCCTACCTACATTTTCAGTAGAGTGGTGTTTCTTCACATAAGGGTAATAAATGCATTTGATACCAAATGCCCAACGATGAGCAACAGTCTTTTGATGTATCATCGAAATGCATTTAGTTTGTCGAAATACATAAAGAGGCGACTCCTTGTGCGTGTTGGCTACTCCTGGTGACCAGTAGCTCAGCAAACGTATTTAAATTCAACGACTTTTAGTCAAAAAATGACAGACACCATAAACGTTGAACTTTTTTGTAATAACACTTGAAACATGTGCTTCATTGCCCCTTTTAAAAGCTTTATTAAAGTTTATTACATTTCGTTGCATGTATAAGGTAGCAGGATATAATGCGAACATGGCTAAAATAACTTAACGTGTGACTCAATTTGTGTGACATGATTAGCAGCATGCAATGACAGTTTCACATCCGAACTAATTTAATTGTTTGAGAAAAGTATAGTTGTAGGTCTGCAATGTAGTCATTGCTTTGTTATTTGAAATAAAAGTTCCTTCTACTGTTGCAGGTTATAAAGATGATGCTTCTGGTAGTATTCTGTTTTTTCCTTTGTTGGACACCGGCAATTATTTTCAATCTCCTGACAGGTCTGCGAATGCTGCCAACGAGAGTAGAAAATATTAGCACTAAATATGGTGTACAGTTTAACTTATATAATCTGGGGCTAGCAAATAGCGCCATTAATCCTTACATATACCCACTCTGTTCAAGGTAAGGGAGATTAGAGGTGTGAAGAAACACTTATTCCAGTACATTTAAAATTTGCAATATATGATATGTACTATTTACCAATCGACATCTTTTCAAATGTATGTATGTATAAGGGATATTGACAGTATTAATAACAATAATCCCAGAATATAAAAACACGTGCCATTTTCATACCAATGGTATATTATCCTCTAGATAGATGTCTATCAATTTGTGAATCGGTGGAAACCTATCCACGTACATACATATATATGCGTGTGCATATTTATGTATATATAAGGCAATATTTGGTCAATAAGGGACATAAGGTAAGATCTATAGTTCCTGTTATTATGCTTTTTCACTTATGTTGATAATTACGTCATATTTTAAATGCAAATACAAACAAAATGTCAGTTTGACAAAACACACCTTTTATAATTACTACAGGACATTTGTAGTATAATCTGCTTGCTCCAAACCGTTCTGCATTCACTATGGCAAGACAATTAGGCTTCTTGTCAATTAAAGTAAATATTCCTCTGGCATAACATATACAATTACCGAACACCGATATATCTAATGCGTTTTCGGCTCAGTCGACTTTTTTTGGACCTGTCAATCAGCTTGGATGCTGCGATGGGCCATCCATTACCCATTATCCGTTTGCCTGACATCTGTTTGCTGGCGTGTTGCATCCACAACTGACATTGGTCAGCCAGATCTGTTTCAACATTGGACGGATGTGCCCCGGATGGGTGCCATCCAATTGTTTTAATGGTCATGCCTCACATATTTTAAGACTTTTGTTCTTCATTTTTGAAGCACTTCAAAACGGCCACAAAATATTGATCGGTTAAGAAAGCATCTGACCCTCAAAACCCCATTCAGCAATAACAACCTCTTGTTTATAATCCTTTTTTATTTGGTTTGTATGTTATTGTAAAGAACTGTTTAAATGGTTGTGTGTTTGAATTGTCAAACAGGCACTAAGGTCCCAACATCTGAGTAGAGTAACTATTTTTTTTCCTTTTTTACATGTGTATATTCCTGTTCAATGCTGATTCCAATGGATATTTTTTTTTAATTCTCCAAAACCGTTAGCCGGATTAATTTCACACCTGTAAGGAATACAATTTTATCAGTTTTTTTTATGCTTGGTCGAATGTTCATCGTAAAGTGCTTTGACTTTTTACCAAAGTTAACATGTAGAGCTTTTATCTTCAGCCCTTTATTCCCAGTGATCTGTAGCCCAAAATGTAGTGGCTGTCACATTTCGTGCTGTGCTCCGCTGTTATTTGCCACCCAAGTGATACATCATTTTACATGTTACAGTTATAGGGGTGTGTCCAAAGTTGGAAGAGTCAGATGTCATTCTTTTGCATATTGCTTGGTTGGTCCGCTGGGAATACAAATAAGGGGCTTGCATATTTCTTATAATGGTTGGCTGTGGTTCTAGTAACATTTGAACTTGATGTAAAAGAGACAATGCGACAAAATGGAAAAAAATATTTGTTTCAAAGGACATGTTTGAATAAATAGTCCAATTTACCTAAATTAGAAGTCGGCATGAAACCTAAAGGGCATCAAGGAAAAAATTGATTTCATTGTGATCAATCAGGTGTTACTTTGGTGCTGTCTTTACTAAGTGTGGAGGAAGATCAAAGAAACTGAAGCAAAGTGAGAAATATCATAATCATATACTTAAATTCCAATTGTTCAAATACTTGTAATTTGGAAAACAGACTAAGTCAAACGCATTGGATAGTTTCCTTGCCAAAATTGGTAAATAGTAAGAGGTCCAATAAATACAATTTTCTATGGAAAAGCATATGTCATATTTCTGTGACATTTTGGAATTTTCTTAATATAATTTTATGGTCGCATAAAATATGGATTGCAACATAAAGGACAGAACTAATATTCCTTTTCAGAAGCCACTGGATGTAAATTAACAATTTTCAATATGATAGCAAAGGTTATATGCGACAGTACCAACTGGATACTTTGAAGAAATAGTTTTAAAAATGATTGCGTTATTAGTGTAAAAAGCAGGCCCATGTATCGCCTAAATATAGTATACAATGTATGAGAGACTTGGGTGGATGACAAGACCAGTTGATGAGGATGGGCTATTTACACAGAGCTCTTGATATATACATACATCGGAGAATTGAACCCCTGCTTCCTGAAGGCCTTTTGTGCATTACTTTACGACAAATACTTATTATTATTATATTAATACAATTTGCCATTTTTGTTACTCAATTCCACATTTAAACTTTCAGAAATTTTCGAGAGACATTTTCAACCATTTTACTTTGCAAATGGCAGAAAATGACAGCCACAAGCTCAGACGCTGTGTTAGGAAAGTGTGACTCTACCTTGTCAACAAGGACGAGAAGAACAATGGTTTCAGACAATGACAGAAAACAACGATAACTGGAATACAGGGAAAACAACTGGACATTTCACTGATGCCGAAACATATAGAAGATACTTCCTTTGTCCATTAAGACGGAAATGGTAACAACTTATTTATGTTTTGTGTACCTAATAGATACAAATGGTGGTCAAAGACGATGTAAAATGGCTGTGAAACCTGCTAGAAAAAAAAACAGTATTCAAGACAAAGAGAAATACGCATAGTGCTTAGAGGTAATATAGCTATTGTAAAAAAAGTAAAGCACTTTGCACAAATGAGGCATTTGACACTATGATTCTCTGCAGGGAATTGCAGTAAACAATTCAAGCCAATACAAACTGTATATTATATGTTAACGTCATGTGCAAAATAAACATTTTGAGTGGCCTTAAACACACCAATCTTCCCCATACTAATGATTCATATATTCTTTTTTCTTCTTAGAAACGATGATGTCCTGGTGAAAGTGGCGTGTGAAATTGAATGGAGAAAAACCCAAAAATATATATTATTGTATGCATAATATTCCTTTACAATAAACAATTAGTACCCTGTTATTTTAATATCGTTTTACGCAAAAAATGATTGAATACGTCTGTATGTATGTATGTATGTATGTATGTATGTATGTATGTATGTATGTATGTATGTATGTATGTATGTATGATATCTTAAATGGTAATATCTGCCCAGCCTGTAAAGGCGTCCGAGCTTCATCTTTTAAACTGCTGGTCAAAAGCAAACAACTAGAACAATTAATGCAACTTGTTCAGATAATTTATATGGCTAAATTTAAAATGATGCTCCTGTTTAAGAATTTAATATATTGAAACATGTAATTTGTATTGATTGAGCTTGTAGGATGGGTGATTATTTGTCCGCTGTACTTCATCACTATTCACATTTCACATTTTCGACTTCTTCTCGAAAAGCACATGCCATATACGCTCTATTGTCCGTCCACCCATCTGTAGTCTTCTGTTCGTGTTTCACAATTGCGACTTTGTGTCTAAAAACATTGGCCAGATCCTCTTCAAACTTGGTAGGATCTATCTCGGTTGGGTCTATGCCATGGTTTCTTAGGTTGGTAGTGCTACAAAGATTTTTGGAATCTATTTATTTATTTATTATTATTTTTTTTTGTAAACTTTGTTGAAATACCTTAAACGAGAGAACTGTGACAGACCTATGCTCAGCTGATCTTACATGCAAAGACTGAACCGCTCCTGTGAACTCCAGAATGATATCAAGGTCACCTTTGTTTAAAAATCAGATTCAGATTCAACCTCTTTATTCGACAAGAAATACAGATCATAATACCCTAAAACATGAAGATAACAAAAGCAACATGCATTAGTCGGTATGACCCCAATAAAGGATAATAACATCAGCTATCATCGGGGCCACCTACTGGTGATTCTAACTGATTAGTGCAGCACACACATCTTCAGAAAATTTGAAATGTAAAGGACATATGCATACACATAGTCAGCGAATACTGGAAATGTGTACACATGCGTTGTGATACATTATAAGTAATCAACGGTCCACGCTATCGGTTGTTGCATACAAACAGTTTTCTATCATACAAAATTCGGAAAATTCACTTATTGACACTGATACTTTGACATATCTAGGAAAAGTGTAAAATTATTCTTGATGCAAGTCGGCGTTTCATTCGTCAATTCTGGTATTCATAATAGAGTTTTTGGCTGTATTCTGACTGGAATACCGGAACAGGGAGATCTGGATATCAAGTGATATACGGGTGTGCTGGGGGTTCAATGGAAAACATGTATATGAAATATCGCGGTCCTTTGTTCTGTATACATCTGAAACAGGATTTTTAAAGCTTTTACGTGCATGATATCTTTAGCTTTTAATATATTTAGCTATTTAGATAATTAGTCTATGTGGGCGAGGAAATTTGTGGAACAAATGAGATGTATAACTTGTTTTTGGAGTACAAAGATATCCCGAGAACAAATAGCTTGTTTTTGGAGCAGAATGATATGATCTGGGGGAACCCCCAAGGGAGTATGCAGTAATTAACGTGGGTAAGAAGAAGGAATTATAAATAAGCGTAGCTTGCTGGCCAAGGAGTAAACTATGTAGCGTTTTCAGTATGCCAATACTTTTTGGACGATTGGTAGAAACTAGAACAGGCTGATATCCCAATAGAAAATCAAATGTCTCCCCGTGCCTCCTTACTATTGTCACCCTTATTTTTATAAATAGGCATACCGATTCCAATGATCTACAGATATGGTGAAGGTACACTCTTTATTGACATTTCAAAACGTTGATTTTTGACGAAATGCCCACGTGACCTTGAAAAATAGGTCAAGGTCATACATATGCAGTTACAAGCAAGGTCTTACAAAAGCCTTACATAGAAACATAATCACACAAAATGTAAACCTCTTTAAGACAAATCTTTCTCAAGTGCATCTGTAATCATTTTTAAAAGGTGTCCATGTGACCTTGAAAATAGGTCACAGTCACCCATCTACAATCCCAACCTAGTTGGTAATTTGGAACATAAACAAGCAAAATTCCAACCTCCTACGTCAAATCTTTGCAGAGTTGTTGCATGCGTGTCAATTTTAGATAACATGCCCACGTGACCTTAAAAACATGTCAAGGTCACCCATCTGCAATAACAAGCAAGATCATATGTAGGAACATCTTCACATAAAATTTCAACTTCCAAAGTCAAATCTTCCTTGAGTTATCACGTCCACATTAATTTTAGACAAAATGCCCAGGTGACCTTGAAAAATAGGTCGTCATACATCTGGAATTACAAGCAAGGTCTTACAAAACTCTACATAGAAACATAATCACATAGAATGTCAACCTTTTTAAGTCAAATCTTTCTCGAGTGCATCTGCTGTGATTTTTAAAAAGTGGCCACGTGACCTTGAAAATAGATCAAAGTCACGCATCTACAATCCCAGCCTAGTTCATATTATGGTTCATACTCATGCAAAATTTCAACCTCTTAAGTCAAATCCTTGTGGAGTCTTTGCGTCTGCGTCAATTTTACATGACATGCCCATGTGACCTTGAAAAATAGGTCAAGGTCACTCATCTGCAATCCGAACCCAGTTCATAATATTTTACATAATCATGCAAAATTTCAACCTCTTAAGTCAAATCCTTGTGGAGTTATTGCTTCCGCGTCAATTTTACATGACATGCCCATATGACTTTGAAAAATAGGTCAAGGTCATACACCTGCAGTTATAAGCAAAGCCTTAAAAAAACTTACATAGACACATAATCACACAAAATATAAACCTCTTTAAGTAAAATCTTTCTCGAGGGAATCTGCAATGATTTTTAAAAGTAGCCACGTGACCTTGAAAATAGGTCAAGGTCAGCCATCTACAATCCCAATCTAGAAAATAATTTGGTACATAATCATGCAAAATTTCAACCTCAAAAGTCAAATCCTTGAGAAGTTATTGTGTCGGCATCAATTTTACATGACATGCTCATGTGACCTTGAAAAATGGGTCAAAGTCACCCATCTGCAACCCCAACCTAGTTCATATTATGGTACATAATCGTGCAAAATTTCAACCTCTTAAGTTTAATCCTGGCGGAGTCATTGTGTCCGCATCAATTTTACATGACATGCCCACGTGACCTTGAAAAATAGGTCAAGGTCACCCATCTGCAATCCCAAGCAAGGTTTTATATAGGACCATCTTCACAAAAAAAAATTTCAACTTTCAAAGTCAAATTTTTCTCGAGTTATCGTGTCCGCAATGCACACAACAATGTGTTGAAGAAAAAGAACAAGAAGAACAAGAAGATGAAGCGGAAGAAACAGACGCAAAAACAATATTGCACGGGGAGACATAATATTACAAATATAATCCTTCCAGTTAAGATTCTCATTGATAGTAAGACCTTAAAATTCAATGACATTAGTTTTTCTGATAGGTTCCTAATCGATATGTAAATATAAATGAAAATTTAGGGTTCGCCGAAGGAAATGGAAAATCAGGAATTTTGTCTCAGAATTATTAAATGACAATTTATTTGCATAGAACCAATCAGGTATCTTCTTCAGTTCCAGGTTAACACTGCCAGAAACATGTCCATCATTGATATCATCAACAGTTTAAAAGACACATGAGGAATTTATTAATGTGGTATTAACCGCATATAATATGGATTCAAATTTGAGGGAGGCCGTCACTAAGTCATTGATATAAATAGTAAATAGGATTTGATCAAGGGTTGATCCTTTGGGTACCACAGTCTGTGTAGGTAAAGTGATGGAGCAGATGTCATCAAATTGTACACATTGGGATCTTCCTTGTAAATAGCTTTTAAACCAAATCATTGTGGTGCCAATGACTCCATACAATTCACCTTTTTTAAAAATAATGTTGTCGCATTAGTGCAATTTGCCTCCAAGAAACTAAGGTAGAAGGCGACTATCCTGATGAGAGGATTATGGGAAGAGAAGAATGAGTACAGATGTTGATAGACTACCTTTTCCAGGACTTTGGGTAAAGCAGGTAGGAGCGATATTGGTCTATAATTATTCAGAAGAGATTCATCGTCCTTTTTTCAAGATGAGCAATACGTTAGCAATCTTTAATTTGTCGGGGAATATTCCGGACTTGATGGACTGCTTGATCACTAATGTTAGGGAATCAGAAATAATTACAGTGATTCTCTTCAGTAGTTTAATGGAAGAACCATCATGCCCCGCACTAGACTTGGGTTGAAGTTGTTAATAATTAGCAAAATGTCATTGAGAGACACGGATGAAAATGAGACTAAATGGTCTGGATGTTCCGCAAGATAGGTAGAGAAGTGAGGAAGGTTTACAGTTCTGATTTTAGCGGGTAATTTAGGGCCAGTATTGTGAAGAAAATGTTGAATCTTTTGGGCGATTTTGACTTTGTCAGTAACTTTTGTATTAGTCATTTTAAAAAAGCGGTGGAATTCTTTTCTATTTTTCTTAAGTTTAGGGATTGGCCAAAGTATTTTGTATTGTCTTTGAATTGTGAGAATTGACTATGGTAAAATTTTGTAAAGTTCTCCGATATATTTATCAATTTTTTTTATTATATGTGTTAAGGTTTAGCGTACGAGTATGATAATCAGTTGAATCTTGATTGGTGCATTTTGGTTAATTACTCGAGCATCCCAACACACAAAGTACTTATGTAATATTAACTGAAACAGACTCGATATACACATACATGCCACAATCTAAAATAAAGACATGCATATAGTGTAAATAAAACCTAAAAAACAGCATTTAGCCCGACATGTTTAATAATTTCAAGTAAAAATTAGATATGAATAGCATATGAGAAAGAAAAAGTAACAGTGTTTTAATTTTGAAATGTCGAAATCTTAAGATAACACCAAAACGTGATAAAGACTTATCGCCAAAAGTTGAGACAAAACATAGCCGACATAGTCAATGCTTAATATCTAAAGCCGAGACAAAAAATAAACGAAATATTTAAAGTAGACACTGTCATTACCATATCCAAACTGCAGTCCTAATGAAACAAATCCAAGTCAAATCTTACCAAAGGCAATAATGCTTGGTATTTATAGCTGAATCACACAAATTGACAGCTCGTCTGTACCCAAAGGGGTCCAAAACGTACGTGCAAAGGTCCAAAGGGTCAAAAAAAAACCTGTCTACTTTTAACATGACAAGAATGCAAAAAATTTTGTTTAAAATTATAGGCCTATTTCAGTAAATTAGCTTGAACAGGTGCAACATTCATGTGCACATAGAACCGTACAATTCATGAAAAGGGACCAAAATGTGTAGCAAATCAGATAATTCAATCAAGCGTGTCCATTTGAACAAATCTGCTAGAGACCCACTGAATGAGCATTGCCACCAATTTCAAAGCCAATCTGACTGACAGTTTCGGAGAAGTCAAAAATGTGAATAATCATTAAAGTGCCCATTGATTTACATAGTAATCACTACAAAAAAGCTGCATTTACCAGTTACTCTCCGAATTTAAAAAAAAAAAAATCAGGTAAAATCAGGACCGCCTCCTACTGAACAACTTTGTTTGACCCATCCACAAAGAACATATCCAGCAAGTTTCAGCTTAATCTGAGTGACGATTCTGGCGAACAAGTCGAAAATAGTAAAAACACACAAAAAAATCACAAAAAAATATAATAAAAATGGCAGCGTGACCTGGTAAACAAATTCAGGACTAAAAGTCCCTAGAAGTGTTCCTGTGTTATATCAAATCAACCGGGTGAGCAGTTTCGGAGAAGATTTTTTAAAGATCCCCCCCCCCCCCAAAAAAACCCCGAAAATAATACAAAATCTAAAACATCACTTAAATGTGACCAATTGAACAAACTTGATAGAGACCCATCCAAGGTATATTGCCGCCAATTTTGAAGTGAATCTGACAGACGGTTTAGCAGAACAAGTCAAAAATGTTAAGTAGCATTAAAATGCCCATTGACTAAAAATGGTAATCAATAGCAAAGGTGCATTTAACAATAAGTGCCCAATTAAAAAAAAATCCGTAAAATCAGAAATCCACAGTTTGCCTCCTAGTGAACAACTTTGTTTGACCCTCCCACAAGGAGCATATCCTCCAATTTTCAGCTTAATCTGATTGGCTGTTCTAGAGAAGGAGTCGAAAATAGAAAAAACATACAACAATACAAACAAAATTGCAGGGCCAGCTTCTGAACAAATTCAGGACGACTGAGTCCTTAATGGTGTTCCAGTATGATATCAAAGCAATTGGGTGGGCGGTTTTGGAGAAGAAGATTTTCTTTTAAGGTTTGCCCCCCAACCCCACCCCCACCCCCCACCCCCCAAAAAATAATAAAAAAATAAATAAAATAAAATAAAAATCATAAAAAAAATAACTGGAGCACAACCATTTGAACAAACTTGGAAGAGACCGACCCCAGGTACGTTGCCATCAAGTTTGGAGTGAATCTGACGGACGGTTTTGGAGAAGTCAAAAATGTAATTGTGGACAGACTCATGGACATACAGACGGATGTCTCTAGTAGGTTCCACTTATGTACTAACAGTGACTGTAGAGTGAGTGTTTAAGGCAACGGACCATAGTCACCTATACACCCAAGTGGAGGAGCTAACAATAAATGATAGTTTCTGAATGTAGAGAAGCTAGAGAAAATCTCTAGGTGGGTTTAAGTTAACTTTACGGCATACCAACTATCGACCTATCACCACTTCTATGATAGCCCTACCGAAATCTATAGATTAATATAATCTATTAGTGTCTTGGGATGGGTGTTGTATTTTGTCAGTATTGGTCCATATCTATGGAAACGTTTCAACAGAGTTCAATATACCTTTTGGTGTCATAGGTTTTGTGGCATAGTTTTTTTTTTTTTTTTTCATCAATATTCCTATTCTCCTTACAAATTCACTTATTTGTTATATGTTTCTGCTAATGCGTAAAACCTGACCAATGACCACACTATAGACGGACGGATGGATGGACGGACGACAGACAATCCCAAAAGCTAAGGTGACAAGCCACCTGAGCTAAAAAAATCACAGGACCACCTGGTGAACAAATTAAGAGCAAGGAGCCCCTAGGGCTGTTTCTGTGTGATATCAAAGCATTCAGAAGAAGTTTTTTTAAAGATTTGCCACCCCCCCCCCAAAAAAAACATACCAAATTCAAAAATCAGTGGAACGTTTAAACAAATCTGCTAGAGACCCACCCAAGGAACATTGCCACCAAGTTTTAATCAATCTGACCGACTGCTTCGCAGAAGAAGTCAAAAATGTGAATTAGCATTAAGATACCCATTGACTTACAATAATTAATGGGAAAGGTGCATTCAGCAATAAGTACCAAAGTTTTAAAAAAATCGTTAAAAATCAAGAATCCGCAACGTTTCCTCTTTGTGAACAACTTTGCTTGACCCTCCCACATGGAACATAGCCACCAATTTTCAGTTTAATCTTAGTGACGGTTCTGTAGCAGAGGTCGAAAATAGCAAAAAAACACACACAAAAATTAATAAAAAATAGAGAATAAAAATTACAGTGCCACCTGGTGAACAAATTCAGAACAAGGAGTCCCTAGGAGTGTTCCTGTGTTATATCAAAGCAATTTGGTAGGCGGCTTCACAGGAGAAGACTTTTTTACATGGCCTTGTAGATTTGCCCCCCCCCCCAAAAAAAAACACACACACAAAAAAAAAAAAACAAAAAAAAAAAACAAATAAAATCATACAAAATCCAAAAATCACTAGAGTGTGATTAAGTGAACAAACTGATTAGACACGCACCCAAGGTGCATTGCCACCAGGTTTCAAATGAATCTGACTGACGGTTTCATAGGAAAAGTAAAAACAAAAAGTGAATTAACATTACCATGCTCATTGACTTAGATAGCATTCAATAGGAAAGATGCTTTTATTGATTAGAACCTAAATTAAAAAAAAAAAATGTTTAAAATCACTTATCCGCAGCATTGCCTCCTAGTGAACAACTTTGTTTGACACTCCCACAAGGAACATATCCACCAAGATTTAGCTTAATCTGAGGGAGAGTTCTGCAGAGGCTGAAAAAAGCAAAAACACCCAAAAAGGTAATAAAAATTGAAAACACGAGGACTGTGACAGTTCTGTGCTCATCTGACTAAGTGGCCCTATGATATTGGAGATAAGGTCAAGGTGACTGACCTATTCTGAATCTAACTTTCATACAGGGCCATCCCCATTTGCAAGATCAAAGTCACAGTACAAATAGTTCTCGTGTTATCACGTCACCAGTAAAATTCATGTTAGTGGCCCTGGGACCTTGAGAATGTGGTCAAGGACACTAATGTACAGTTTCAATCTTTCCTAAACAGAAGACCACCAACAGGTTCAACATCAAAGTCCTACCTTCCACAGTTCTCAAGTTACAGTGTGAAAAGTAAAATTTGCGAAAGTGTCTGGGTCCCAGTGACCTGAAGAATGAGGTAAAGGTCACCAGTGTACTGTTTAAGTCTGGCCTTTGCTCAGGACAACCATCATGTTCAACATCAGGGTCCAAGTTCAAATAGCTCTCGACTTGTCAGGTGAACAGTAAAATTTGAGCAAGTGGCCCTATGACCTTGGGAATGTGGTCAAGCTCACTCATCTACTGTCCAAGTCTGGACCTCATTATGGACAAGTAGCATGTGCAAAACGAATATCTTAGTTTTAATAGTTCTCAAATTACCATATAAGCAGTGAATTTCATGCACCTCGCCCTGTGACCATGGAAATGATGTCAAGGTCATTCACTTAGTGTATATGTATCACCCTCATACCCAGAAGTGCCCCTGTGCAATTTCAAAGAAATTGGCTGAGTATATACATGGACAAAGACTTTTGAAAAATTGACCAAAAAAAGGAAATAATAATAATAAAAAAAAAAAAATCCGTAAATGAGTGGACAGTGACCATTTGAACAAACTTGGTAGAAAAAAAATATAAAAAACCGCAGCGCCATCTGTTGAGCAACTTAGGGTCTGGCGGTCCCCAGAAGTGTCCTTATACAATTTCAAAATAATTGGCCAAGCGGTTTCTGAGAAGCAGATCTTTATTAGATTTCCACCCACAATAAAACAAAAAAACAAAAAAAACAAAAACAAAAAAAAAAAATCATTGAAAATCCAAAAATCAATGGACCTTGACCATTTGAGCAAACTTGATAGAGACTCACCCAAGGCACATCCCCACCAAGTTTGAAATAGATCTGGCCAGCAGTTTTGGAGAAGAAATAAAAAATGTGAACTGGGGACTGACAGAAATTTGAGAGAAATTACCGGCTTTTTGTCTGAGGATTGATAGTGCTGGCAAGGGAAATATTATCAAACAATTGTTTTCCAATCTATTTCATGTGCAATATGATTTGTATAGAATCAGAAAAATCTCATCATCCTAGGTCAGCTGGGATGGGCACTTTATACTGCCTTTTCACGTAAAATAAAGGGTGGCCACAGGTACTAACTGTATTAATAGTTAGGGTCAAGATTAGTTCAGATGGAATCTCAGTTAGAGGGCTCTGTAGGCAGGTGCGCCAGCTGTGTGTATTTTTATTACTTTCTACTGTAATTTGCTCCTTAATGACTGTAAATCTGCTGTAGTTAGAAACATCAAATTCCCTGTGGTAAATCTTCACATATATTATAAGGATAATCACCTAACTTTATCACCTTAATAGTCCGGCAGACGTTTGGGTTCACCTGACAATATTTTCTACAGTTTTTTATGCTTCATTTATGACTACTGGTCACACAAAGTCAGAAAATGACATCTTGTCACTGGTCTTTCATTTAGCCCTCCCCTACCCCCATATTTGCTTTTTTTTTCTCACCACACACTGCGATATGTTTAAAAAACATCATTCAAATTAATAATTAGACGACCTCTTTCCCCCCCCCCCCAATAGATAGCACAAAGCAAAATAAAAAATGTTTTCCATACTGTGACCTTGAAGCGACCTTGACCTGCACCTGTTAATTGTCCATTTGTTTGACACTTTTGTTTTTTTCCTGTTTTTGTACATGTATGTGGCACAGATGTAAAACAATAGTACATATAGTATTATCCTCGAAATTCTCTTCAACTTTGACCTTAGTCATCACATTGATAGGCATTCACTCTTCAAAAAATTGGTTTCCAGCCACTTATGAATTTTCGTAATATGGCAAATCATGTTTGATATGTTTGCAGGTGAAAAGGTAGTGGCTGACAAATAAGTTTTCTGTTTCGTACAGGTAAACAGTTGCTGTAGCTGATGAAGCAATCAGTAATGTAAACAGGCAGCATATAGGTTTGCAGTACTTTTGAACTACTTTTAACCCTCGGCACATAAAGTGCCAGAGGGTATTGTTGTCCCCTGGGTCGTCCTTCAATCCATCCATCCCTCAGTCGGTCCATATTGTCAACGTTACCATGATACTTCAAAAAGTATTCACCGTAGTTGTACCAAATGCTTGACACAGAAGCACCTTATAATGGAACAAGTTCCTATGAAAATCACCTGCCTCTTATTGTTTTTAAACTTTCAGGAAACTTTTTTTTTATTTGAAGGCCGTCAGAGTGGCATCAACCCTGACGACGTTACTGCGATATCTTAACAAAAAACTGACTGCAGCTTTACCAAATTTTCGTCAGACATGCATAGTATGATCGACCAGGTTCCTGTAAAAAACCAGCAGGTTCTGATAATATTTTACCTTTTTATGGAACTTTTGATGTATTTATTTCAAAGCCGTCTGAGTGGCGTCAACCCTGACGACGTAACCGCCATGTCTCAAATCTTATTGACAGCAGCTATACCAAATTTCTATCCCAGATGTATCTTATGATGGACCAGGTTCCTATTAAAAACCAGCTTCCTCTGATGATTTTTAAAGTTTTTAAGAAACTTTTGATGTACTTATTTAAAGGCTGTCTGAGTGGCGTGAACCCTGATACCGTTACCGCGATATCTCAAAAGTACTGACCACAGCTTTACTACATTTTTGTCAGAGATGCATCTTATGATGGAACAAATTTCTATTTAAAACCAGCTTCCTCTTTGTATTAGTATAAACATTTTTACTTTAAAGTATTTATCTTCAAGGCCATCTGAGTGGTGCACAAGGGGAAGACGTTACCATAATATCTCAGCAAGGATCCAATGAAGCTTCACCATTTTTGCAGCCATGCATATTATAGTGGACCCCATTCCCATTGAAAACCAGCTTCCTCTTATTTTTAAACTTGTTATGAAACTTTTGAAGCATTTATTTGATGACCGTCTGAGTGGTCACAGTACGGCAGTCTCTGTCACCAGACCTTCCACAAGAACACATCCAAAATTGTTCCTTTTTTATTTCATAGACAGCAATATGGAAATTGTATGTAATGTTCTGTATTGCAAAATCTCATAAAAAAGCAGAATTGAGGAAAACAAGTTGGCACAGAGGGTAATCTGTTCTCTCAACACTATTTTTAATGAGCTAATTATGGCTTGAATTTTTGCTTGCAGGTGGGCATGTGGCACAGTAACTGTAGAAATGAGTAAGACTGATGCTAAATCTGAAATTTTTCTGCAATTTAACTTTATTTATTTATTTATTTATTTATTTATTTATTTATTTATTTATTTACTTACTTATTTATTTATTTATTTATTCTGAATTTTACACCAAAGAAAAATAGTATTTTTAAACATAGATATGTATTTCGGATTTCAGAATTTATTGTCAGCACATCTTAGTCTCTACGAAAATATTCTGTAACAACTCTATAAGGGCTTTGTTATATATTTAGAGTTGATCTTAAATGAACCCTTAGTTTTGCAGTCTATACTGTCTTTTCCAATTTACTTAAAGGTAGAACAGATAGCTTTTTTCATTTAAACTTTTGATGAAATTCGTTTGCGTCCGTCTGTTAGACTTTTTTACATTTTCCACTTCTGAAATGCGCTGCCGGGAATGTTTTGATTTTGAAAATGGATGTTCTGTAGGTGGTTCTCTAATAAGTTTCAGAAAGAGATGATGATGCAATATGTTCTTATTTTTGATGAATATTTTTACTTTATTCAATTTAAAAAGTTCTTCTCAAAAACTGCTGAGCCAATTGCTTGGATATTGCACGCAAAATCACCTGAGTTTATGTAGTTCACAGTTTGAAGATTATATGGCACTGCGTGCTTTCCGATTTTGTATGAATTTTGTGTGCTGAGGATATTTTTTGTCTTCTGAACGGCTACATAGAATTGTTCGAACTGTAATCATGATATAATATGACTAAAGATGATGCAGGATGGCCAAAATAATAAGAATATGTTAATTTTTGAAGTTGTGAGACATCAGAGTTTGGGACAATGTGTCGGTAGCATTACAATTGTGCAGGCATGTAGCAATACAGTGCATGTGTTGTAATACTGTCAAAATTGTTTTGTGGAATGCTTTGATTTTAAGACAGTTGTTTCTTAGCTGGGCATCTACCATCTAAGTGAAGATGATGATGTGTTATTTTTTTTCTACTTTATATTGCCTTCAAAGAAATCTTGTCCTCTATCACAAGAGTGTCACAAGTGTTACAGAAAGGGAATGTGTGCATCTCTGACTTGCTCAATGCATCAAACCACCTTCACAATAGGATGCAGGGCTTAAGTGTAGCAAATATGCCACAGGATTGTGACACTGATCTGAGAAACCTTGCTCAACATGCAAATGACCAAAACCATGAAAATGTGACATACCAGGACATTAAACTTACACATGTTGCACCAGGGCTTCAACATTTTGAAAACAACAGGCCACAGTATCCAGTAAAACTTTGTGAAGCTTGTGGCCACAGATTTGCACTAGATGAAACTAACATTTTCAATTGTGCAAAAATCTCGGATACAAGGCTTTGGCCTATGCATGACAAGGGTTCTCAGGCTATCACAGATTATGATGTGGAAGGGGTCCGTCATGTTGCCTCGCATTTTGCTTCATTTACTGAAGTAAAAGTAAATGATACTGAAGTTCTAACTGAGTGGCAACAATTCAAACTGCTGGTGGTGAATAATATGTCTCATCTCAGTAGTAAAGTCATTTGGGACAGGCTAACAGGATATTACAATGAGCAATACCAAGGACTTACCACCTTGATCAATGTGTTGCAGTTGATGCACTGATTCGTATTAAAAAACAAGGTCCCCCTGCAAAAGACTTTGACGCTGCCAAAGCAGTGAATGAGTTTTTCAGTGTAAAATCAAGGAGGCCTTTGATAAAACCTTATGGTGCTACCAAATCCAGTAACATCAATGGTGATGATCATGTGGGTTCCAGTTGCATCTGTCTTGATCATGAGGATTAAGGAAAGCTAGTCTTTTGACCTGTCCTACTGGGCAGGTGACACACCTAGTCGATATTACTACGAACTATACATTTATTAAGAAATTAATGTTTTTTCTGATTGTATGTCTATTCCTGTGCTAGTCATTCAGTCTGCCAGCCAGGTAAATTTTGAATTTCTCCACATTTTTTGCAAGTCTGAGGTGCCAAATATGACAATTTGGGTACAGTACTTGTAGTTCATTGTTGACTGTTTAAAATTTAATAATGTGTGAAAGAGACTTATCAATTTCCTGTAAGTGTTAGAGCCAAATAGGACAATTTGGGTACTTGTAGTTGACTGTTTAGTGTTAAAAATTTAATAATATTTCTAAGAGACTGTTATAATTTCCTGTTAGGAGGGAAAAAAAGGGAAAAAATTTCTTTTTTCCTATAATTAATAGTTGATGCTTCATTATGGAACAAAAATTTGCAGAAGAATTGAATTTCAGTATAAAAATTGAATTTCAGTATTAACTCTAGAGTATTGCTGAATTTCAGAATTACTTAACTAGTATTGCTATTACAGTAAGTTTGAAGTACTGCCAGGCTTAGACTTACAGTACGACAGTACAGTATTAAACTAGTAGGCCACTAATACTTCATACTGAGACTCTGAGTATAATGTGTAACTAAACTATTAAGTAATAATTTATTACTTAACACTTAGTCACACATCTGATCAATCATACTGAATTTTTAACTGAGACTCAGAGTTAGTATAACTGCATAGCATAGTGATACTAACTCTGAGTCTCAGTTAAAAATTATATTGATTGTAATCTTTTCCAGTTCATTGTTGACAGACCCTTGCAAAGTTGGTCATTATGCACTGCACTCTGACTGCAGCATAATATAATTTGGAAATTTATCATCAAGTGTACCCTTTTATTTGTGTTCTTTCCTTTAGTTTTGTAGTAATGTTCAGCTGGAAACTCTCTCGAAGTATCCACATTTTTCCCCAAGTTTTTTTTTTTTTTTTGTACCAAAGAAAGTCAAAGAGTTATTGGTTACAGACCACAGCTGTGATTGGCTGGTTGCGCATCCCAACGGAGATAGTCCGTAATTGTGAAAATACCGTGTTTTCAGCATGCTGTAGCTTCTGTTTAAATAAAGTTAGCAAAGTCAGGTCTGCTGCATCACAGAGTTGCTTCATTGGTGGTCATATAGGTGCACTGTCTTCCAGGCCAGGTGGGAACTTTATGGTGGGGAAGGACAATGATGTGACCCCGGCCAGAGCACAGTTCATACACCTGTATAAAGCTAACATCCAGGTGTTGTTTTGTATTTCAATTATCACGAAATAAAGAGCTGGGAATTGTATGACAAAAATTTGTCCGTTTTTTTTCTCACATTTTTATCTATTAAATACCAAAATGCTGATTTTTAAGACTGGGAAATACTAATATGAAAAATAGAAGGATTTATAACTGTAGCCTGTGGCCTATTAGGGCTAATTCTGTAGTACTGGAACGCACATGGTGATGTTGTTATTCTTTTATCGTCCATGAAGCAAGTTCGAAATGGAAGGTCAGCGCTTTTTGACAGATGCCAGGACAATTTTAAGTGATCCTGACAACTTTTACATGGATGGTGCATGGAAGATATGGCAAGGGACAGTAGATTACAAGGCAAATGGATTAGGGTATGGTATTGTGTACCTGAGGCCAGCTCAAGAAAGAAAAAAAGTTTTACACCCACAGATTGGCTGTGAATATCAAGGTTAATTGTCTCAACATTCCAAAAAGTCATGAAGTATCACATTTATGTCACAAATCATTGTGTATAGAAATGTCGCACCTATCGGTCGAACCTCACCACATAAATAACAACAGGATTCACTGCAAGACATTTAACAAGTGTACAGGCCATGCTCCCTTTGCTGACTGCTTGGTAGATAGATAACAAGCTTTTGTAGTCTTTAGTTTCGTGATACCTCTCAGGTGTCCAAGAAGTCTTCCCCAGGTAATTTTATAAAAATTAACAATGCAAATATGATTTGAATAAATTATGCTAATCCCATTAATATGATCAAACTGTGACCTTGACATTGTAGGCCTACTGTTTGCATTTATCACTGCATCCACAAAGTACATGTACTTATTTGCTGCAAGCATGATCCATATTTCATTGTCTTTTTTTTTCTTGGACACACTGTAATTTAACAGCTTTTGGTTGTCACAGTCTCTTTTGTAAGATACTCTCCCCTTCGATTTTTTATGTCTATGCAGCCATTCTAAAGTGTGTCTTCTTTCGCGTCTTGCCTGCTTGTACTTGATGCTACCTGTATACTTTTTATTATATTAAAACTGAGTGGTAACACTTCTCAGTTGTTTTTTTCCTTGTGTAGACCCATGAGTTATGGGAGCTCCAAGTGTTTCCAAACTTGCTAAAGTGGAGTTGCCAAACCCCAAATTTAACATATATACAGGAGAATGCAATCTGCCATTCACATTTCTACACCAAGTTACTTTTTTGGATTTGTCCTAGAGTAAGACCTGTTTACCGATTCAACACGCTGTGTATCAGTTTTGAATTTTGTTGCTTGTATTGCAGGCCGTCCTAACCTGTACATTATGAGATGCTTCAATTTTCTAAGTCTGATACAGAAGGAGTAAGATACACACCAGCAGGCAAGAAAGAATCTTTCCATGTACCTTTTTTAAGTCCTGTACAAGCATATGAATGTCTAACTCAGAGTCAGTGATCACCTTGATAACACAATGTTATTGCATTTATTACATATTCAAATTTTATGTCCATGCGCTTCACATTGCCACACAATTTTTCATACCAGACATTATATTCATGTGTACACCTTCTTGATAAATTGTACCCAAATTGCCTGATCATAGAATTTACACTTTTTTTATCTCTTGCAGGGAACATTGCAGAACTCCAGTTGACCTTCTGTGCACGTCTACGCTGTGACTGTGACAAATGTCTTGTACACTTTAAGTTTCCTGGTGCCAAGCCATCCTTTTTATACACAGACTTGACAGCTTCCCCAGCTCGACTGTCAAGGTCAGTTGTCAGTTGACTTATTTTAAGTGGCACCTCATCTTTTTCAAAAAGTTCAAAACTTCCCTTGCACCATTGGAATTCATCACCAATGCTTGCATCCATGGGTACATTTGCAGTGCATTTTCCCCCATGGTCTCGGCAAGCTGGTCTGTACAAATTATGTTTCCTTGCATGTATATGACCAACTTTGCACAGTTTATTTTTCACGGTGACCCTAATATTTTTTTTGCACAGTTTGATTTTCACAAACAGTGTAAACACACTGCGTCGCAGGTTGGAAGGGTGTCTTTCCACCACCAGATGTCAGGGCGTGTTTGTATCTGCAGTCTGCCTCCATCATTATTGGTGTTTTTTCAGAAAGTCCCAGCAATTTGTCATTGCGTATGATTTGGCCTCTCTGCTCCCTCATGTTTTCTTCATTAAGCTTTGTGATAATGTCATTCACTCTGTTTGAATTTCTCTGCATTGATTTTCTTGCAGGAGCTGGAATATTCATATGGAGTAGAATATTCCTCAGTGCTGTGTTCCCAATGGTTGTAGTCATGAGGCCAGCTTGAGCTGCCAAATTAATGTTGGCTGCTTTCTGGCCTGGCTGAGAATTGTTACTTGTGGCTTCTTTGTACAGTTTTTGTTTTCTTGAAATGTAATCATACACTGTACATTTCAGCGACTCCTACCATGCTAGCCACACCTTTTTTTTCTTTTTCAGCGTCAAAAATTAACTGACCTGTACAATCTGGCTTGTGCGGTAAATGTTCCCTCATGGAGTCATTCCATAATTTCTCTGTCCTTTCAGCATGTAAAATTCTATAGGAGTCCATGTTTGGTCTGTCATGCTTTGGTGAAGCATACAAATCAAGATACGTGGTGCTGGGTGGAGCTGGTCTAAGCAGTTTTACATTCACCTCTGCCTCCAGGCCTGAGGCCTGGTTCCTGTTGTAGTCGTTCATGCAGATTTTCTTGTAATTCAGGAGGCAGGCGTGTCCACGTCACTGGTGTATTGGTTGTGGATTCTGTTGTCACCTTGCATCCCTTGTTGTGGGGAATATGGCCCCTCTGAAAACTAGTTTTGTTTCTTCTGTGACCAGCTTTCATTGTATCAGTCAGTGGGCAGCAGTAGTATTCAATATAGCTATGTTGTAGTGACTCATCAAGGCTGAAAAGCTTATGAAATATTTGGAAATTTCTGATTTTTATAAATCTTAAAGTTTGTGTAGGTAGGGGTCTTTGTGTAGGAAAGGAAAATGCCAGGAATGGGGTTGCTTGATGAATCACAACCCACCCCTCTGTGATGCAAGTAACTTCCAGGATTCACACAGCAGCAGCAGCAGGGTGAAATGTGATACCCCTGTCTGCCCCCACAGATGGGTCAAGCTGACCAGATCCTGTTTGCAGTTACACAAGTGATGGATGTCTTATGATTAATCAAAAAAGTTATCAAATTCACAATATTTCTTATAACATTTCAACTTTATACTAAAAATCAATGTTAAAATTAATGGGTGGGGTGTGGTAATTTGATCTGTCATTGTAGGAAGAGGGCTTGCAAGCAAGTGAACTTGGCTTGAATGCATAGCCCATATGCCTATGTATTGATGCCAGGTCAAAGACTTTTGGTATAATCATGTCTCATAATTTTTTTCCAATTTTACATCTTTTACAATTATTTCACCTAAAACTGATTTTTCTCATTTTAAATGTTATTAGTGTCAGGGCCACTATTTTGCTTATTATTGAAGTCAGATAGAAATCAATGAAACCATGCACACAAAACAAGTCGGGAATTCAGTTTAGCAAGTTTTAATAATTTTGATAAGCGTATTAGGTTACAGACCACAGTTGTGATTGGCTGGTTGCGCATCCCAACGGAGATAGTCTGTAATTGTGAAAATACCGTGTTTTCAGCATGCTGTAGCTTCTGTTTAAATAAAGTTAGTAACGTCAGGTTTGCTGCATCACAGAGTTGCTTCATTGGTGGTCATATAGGTGCACTGTCTTCCAGGCCAGGTGGGAACTTTATGGTGGGGAAGGACAATGATGTGACCCCGGCCAGAGCACAGTTCATACACCTGTATAAAGCTAACATCCAGGTGTTGTTTCGTATTTCAATTATTCAGGAAATAATAAGCTGGGAATTGTATGACAAAAATTTGTCCGTTTTTTTCTCACATTTTTATCTATTAAATACCGTTGAAGAAATTATAAAATACCAAAATGCTGATTTTTTAGACTGGAAAATGCTAATATGAAAAATAGAAGGATTTATAACTGTAGTCTGTGGCCTATTGGACTTGAAATTTTGCAATATTAATTTTCAACAGCTCTGGAGCCAAATTTTGCTACTAATATTCTATCACATGTATCATGAAGTTGGTCAGTTGTAATTATTATTTTGTTCATGATAAAAGTTACACTTTATTATCACTTCGGATTTTTTAAAATTAAAAAGTGAGGTTTAGCTATTTAACAACTGACAAACTGAACCTTACTTAACTATAAAAACTTTCATATAATTTATCTTCGACTTGTTCATTGATATTGAATCAATATCAACAAACAAGATAGACAATCGCATGACCATTTATCTCAGACTCATTTTATTTGATCATAATTGTGCTGGTATATCTAAATAAAGGAAAAATCAAGTTCATTGTAGATTGTAGTAAAAATTTTATGATATGACATCACTTGACATTTATATAAGTCATAGGAGTGAAGCCAAACTGTCTTGTTTTTCTTTATAAATTATAATTTATTATGAAAATTGATCAAATGTTTCAAATTTTAACAGCCAAAGGACAATGTATGATTGCCTCCTGGTGGGACCAACAAGATCAAGCATATCATGATTCATCATTCATAATTATGATTTGTTTGGCCTTGTTCCTGTGCAACACATTACAACAAGATGTAGTAACGTATTGTACAGGCCCAGGTCCACCTGCACTGAGGTTGCCCGGCTAAGGATCCATAGATATTTGTGCAGACAGTAGTAAAGTAGTGCATACCAAGCAAAACACAAGGAATATTGACCACATCAAAGCAAAGCTACTTGGTCACTCTACTCACACATGCAAGTGCAGCAAGCTTGTTTTTTTGTTTTTGTTTTTCTTTATTTCTTTCTTTTTTATGAGTTAAGCCGACCAATGTAGTTTGGAGAGAAGTAATTTTTTATATCACACTCTACATGCACCACTACCACCACCACTCACCTTGCAGCTATATTATTAACCACTCAGGCACGCTACAGAGGGTGACTAAGGATCCAAGGGTACAATAAGACAATAATAATTTAATATTCTATTTCTAGCACACTATGAGAGTGAGGACAGGTACACACAGACTACAGGTGACATGATCAAGCAAGTGAGGTACAGTACCAATTTAGCATTCGTGTCCCTCGCCAATGGCACGAAATTTGGCGATGCGAGAAATTTGCGCCAGATGAAAAAATGGGCTCGCACAGAAAATACGCCAATCGCATTGGCGCAAATTCCTGGCACACATTTCGCCAGACTCAGTGCTCAAGCATATTTTTCATCAGGCTCAATGCTCGAGCATTTTAAGTTCGCGACTTGCACAGGCGAAATGCCAGGGTGGGCAATGGAAAGTTTGACAGAAAGCATTTCGCATTCTCGGCCAGCATGCTCGCATGTTTTGATGCGCGCCCGCTCGCAACGTGGTCCATGTGTTGATTTTCTTTCCGCGAAGCGAAATCAGGCGGTCCGTCTCGCGAGAATTTGTGTTTCTCATGGACATGACGGAGGACGTGTCGGCTCAAGAAGAAAGCGGCAAGAACAAGTAAGATCTGATTTGTTTTATCACATGTATGAAAGGTTCTTTGTAAAGTTTGCGAAGGTGAGCTGATTACAATACTATGACCCACTTTGTGACGACCCCCTCGCCGACAGAATAAAGGGTAAAAGTACAGTGTCTTGAATGATGTCTCCAGTCTGTGAAGAATGTCGGTTTCTGCTTGCAAGTTGCAAGTTTTGGCTTTCAGTTTCACTGGGCAGCATCCCAGTCCGGGGGCGGCATGACCGTCACATGTTGGAAAACCCGTTTTTATATCATATCTTCCTCTATGTTTTACAAAGACTTGCCACTTGACAGCTTAACTATCATTCTGAATTCATCACAACTACGGACTCGGAGTTTGAACGTGTTAAAATAACGTTAGAGCGGTCCATCTTGCTGTGACCACGCGGTTTCATTGATCGGTTACTGTTGGCTGACACATCCCTACGGGTCAATGCACGGGTGGCTGTCTCCAACTCTCCGGAGAGTTGGAGACGGCCACCCGTGGGCCAATGGTTAGTCTTGCCGTTAGTAGAGTGCTTGAAAGTCCTTGGTTTTCAATATTGAATCAGAGTAAGAAGATATTAAAACAATACTTGAATATGTACCGCAGCGTTTTCTTGTGTGATTATCTGTAAACCATGGGTAAACGCAACCAGGCTGTGTCAACAATTACAGTTTCTGACAGTCTGCCCTCCGAAAAGTCGGTGTCCCACACATGTAGTGTGTACATGACGAGGTGGGGTGCTGCTGGTATAAGGAAGAGCTGAACTGATGCTTTAACCAGGCCGAAACATGACCGCGTGTTCACTCAGTTCTCAACGACACACCAGAGCATGTTCACAGAAAAATGTTATAAGTATTAGGAGCGGTCACAGGCATGTGCAACAAACTGATGATAACTTAATTTACAGCACTCTTTGTGAAAAGTAGGAAATATTCTTTGTGACTGCGTGACCTTATTTTCAGACACTATGGCCACTGCAAACTCGGGAGAAGTGCCACTAAGAACCCAGAAAACATCTCGAAGTCCATTCACAATTACATTCTAGACTTCTTCTCCAAAACTGTCATCCAGATTGACTTCAAACTTGATAGCAATGTACCTTGGGTAGGTCTCTCCCAAGTTTCCTCAAATAGTCATGCTCCAATGATTTTTGGACTTTTTATGATTTTTTTCTTCTTTTTTTGGCAAATCTTAAAAAATCATATCTGAAACAGCTAACCCAATACGGGCGTTCCGAGTTAGGGATTTTTTTTTCAACACCAGGCTTTGCATGGTAGATTTTTGCCCTCCGCGCATGCTCGACATGCCTGGTAACGCAATTCCGCCGTCAAGCTTTCCCGGGGTAATAGTAGGCCGTGACCAACACAGCGTGACAGCGAAACCCATACGACAATCGACGTGCAACAGTGATCGTTCAGTTTCAGTGAACATGACGAGAAATACGGACGACGGAGGAGCGGCGATTAACGTGATTGAACAGATGGGAAATGAACTTTATGACAAATTTTCAAAGATGAAAGTGGTTGACCTTAGGAAATTTCTAAAGATTCGCGGAGTGCATGGGGTACAAATATGTGAAGAAAGGCCTAGTTGAGGAGAAAGATGATACCATGGACGTGCGGAGAGCTCGATTGGAGTTTGGGGAGAAGAAGGTGGCTTTGCCATACATATCTTCGATAACCTCCTGGACAGAAGACCTGAAAGCAATGCCAGTGGTTGAGATGCCCCATGTCATCGCCTACCTAATGAGCAAATGTGACTGGACACCCAACAATGTTCAGAAGTGCCGCGAATTCAGGGGCTACCAACTTGCGGAACAGGGGCACATCCATAGGGTTAAGTTACACGCGCTGTCGAACTTTGTTTCATGCAAACTTTTGTATGTGAAGGCACTTTGTACAAGACAAACCTCGCAAGGCGAGGCACCGTACCAGGTCTGGGGAAAAGTCACGGAAGAATGGGTCATCCATACCGGAGGGTGCCAGTGTACAGCGTAAGAGGGCTTTAATATTAATTATTTGATATTTATTCATTCATTGTTTAATGTCGCCAATCTTAACCAAATAATAATAGCTGATCTGAAAATGCTTGAAGGCCTACAGTGTGCCAGTGATCAGGTAACAAAATTTGCAGACAGTGTATTGCGAATTTAGGTAAAGTGCTTTACTGTTAATTTCTGATTGCACCCGTCAAGCGCTAATCTGGTTAGTGGTCAGCCAAGCGCGAGGATCTTCAAAGCACTGGCAGAAGTGCGCCCCAGGCTAATCCCTCAGAACTCACCGTGTCAATCAAGGGTGACTTAATGCATGGTTAGTTGTGCCACAATGCAGGCCCCGATTTGTGTAGGTTTTGTCTCAGGTTTTGTGTCAGTATTTTTCATAGTGACCGTGTTTTCTGCTATCTGAGGTACACCCTGGTATCTTACAGTTGTACACTGGCATGCTTTCTTGGAGTTACACTTGTAGGTTATTAAAATGACACCAACTTTCCCGTGTTAACACAATGGGGCAAAATGGCGAGACTTGAAAGTGTCCCCCGAGACCTGCAGAAACGTCCGTGACATCGCCGGAACATAGTAGTCAGCGCCACCGGTGGCAAAAAATTGTCCCTATCTCGGAACTAAGCTATTGCATTAATATCACACAGGAACACTCCCAGGGACTCTTAGTTCTTAATTTGTTCACCAGATAGCGCTGCAATTTTCTTCTATGATTTTGTTTGTGTTTCCCCTAGATTCGACTTCTCCAGATCCGTCACTGAGATAAAGCTGAAACTTGGTGGATATATTCCTTGTGAAAGAGTCAAAAAAAATTTGTTCAATTGGTGCACTGCTGTGGATTCCTAATTTTTGACGATTTTGGGCTCAGCTGACTTTTCAGTCAGCTGAGCTTTTGTAAGGGTCCGTCATCTGTCCACAATTCACATTTTCGACTTCTCAAAAATCGCTGGCCAGATTCACTTCAAACTTAGTGGGGATGTGTTTTGGGTGGGTCTCTACCAAGTTTGTTCAAATGGTCACCGTCCAGTTATTTTTTTATTTTGCATGATTTTTTTTTTTTTTTGTTCATTTTTGAGGAAAATCTTTGAAAATCTTCTTCTCAGAAACCGCTCATCCAATTGGTTTGATATCACATAGGAACACCCCTAGGGACTCCTAGTTCTTAATTTGTTCATCAGGTGGTGCTGAATTTCTTTTCTAATTTTTGAAATTTTTGTGTGTTTTCAATATTTTCGACTTCTTCTCCAGAACCATGACGGAGATTAAGCTGAAACTTGGTGGATATGTTTCTTGTGAAAGGGTCAAACAAAGTTGTTCACTAGGTGGCACTGCTGTGGATTCCTGACTTTTAACGATTTTTTTTCAATTCGGGTACTTATCAGTAAATGCACCTTTCCTATTGATTACTATGCAGGTCAATGGGCATTCTAATGCTATTTCATATTTTCAACTTCTTCTCCGAAACCGTCATCCATATTGACTTCAAACTTGGTGGCAATGTACCTTGGGTGGGTTTTTACCAGGTTTGTTCAAATGGTCACGCTCCAGTGAATTTTGGATTTTTTATGAATGTTTTTGTCCTTTTTGTGGGAAAATATTTATAAACTCTTCTTCTCCAAAACTCCTCACCCAATTACTTTGATATCACACAGGGGCACTCCTAGAGACTGCTAGTTCTTAATTTGTTCACCAGGTGGTGCTACAATTTTTTCTATATTTTATGATTTTTTTGCATGTTTTCACTGATTTCAACTTCTCCAGAGCTGTCAATCAGATTGAGCTGAAACTTAGTGGATATGTTCCTTGTAAAATGGTCAAACAAAGGTGTTCACTAGGTGTTCACTAGGTGGCACTGCTGTGGATTCCTGATTTTTAACGATTCTTTCAATTTGGGTACTTATTGGTAAATGCACCTTTCCTATTGAGTTCTCACAAGCACTGCAGTCTTTTGAAAGAAATAACACAGAAAGGGGTGTTCCAAACAAAAAAGTATGTGTACTGGTACATGTTTTGCAGTTTGAAATGATTGATCCTTTACCTGTATATCTGTGAACTGTGTAGATTGCAAGTGTATGGCCTGGCGGAATTTCTTAGGCGACAAATGCGTCACTTTCACGTGCTGACCGGTTTTGACAGGTGACTGAGATTTGTCCCTTTACTATGAGATATTGATGTCCTCTCTGTCTCATCTGTGTCAGCAATATGGCGTACTGCAGTCATGTTGCCACTCTGTGTCGCTACTGTCTGTGGGACATTATCCTGAAATAATGTGTGATAGAACTTTATTAAAGTAGGCAAAATGAGTTAAAAGACCAGTGGTTCTGGCATGTAATAGGGTTTCACTTGTCGAATTGTTATTGTCTTAACAAAGCACCCTGAAGGATCCACAAAAAAGTCCATGTTTCAAGGCAGGTGGGGTCTACTCAGTTACAAGATAACACAAGCGTCAGACATAATAATGCATGGTGTTTTAGAAGGCATTCTTCGTTCAAGGTTACTCTTTGAATAGAGGGGTCTCTCAAAAAAGGGACTCTTTTTAAAAACGTGTGAAACTGCACGACATTCCATGCTTTTTTTCAAACTTTTCTATCACAGATGCTCAAATGTTACCATCAGCTGCAGTCTTATCTGAAGCTCTGTTATAGGTGATAGCTTAAGCGGGCAAATAAGCTGTCAAAAGGAAAATGTACATGGTTTCATATAAAGAAAGAACAAAATAAGAAGAAAAAATGGAAGACTGAGTGACTAGGTATTTTTTACCCAGTATATTCAAACTATTTCCTGGTAATTGAAATTTTAGGTGATCGTTTAAATCTGTGATGGGAAAAGAATTTGTGGCATGTTAGGAAAAATAAAAAACTACGAACTTTATTAGGGAAAGAGGAAGTTCACTCTTTTAGTACCAATTTTGAGACTTATTTGACAGCTTTCCTTGGGGTACTTCTGGTGCAATGTGCGCGAAGTGGGCCAAGGAGAAGCTGTTGACCTGGACTATCTTTTTGTCTGCGAACATAGGCATGCTGGTACTTGAATTAACGGTCTTTCCATGGAGAATATGAATCCGGAATAATTAGAGTGATTCCCTTTAATTAGCACGACTTACGCTGGGATTTGCACTCATGGTGGCAAAGCTTTGGTCTTGATTTACATGTACTGAAATATTTGGATGAAAACTGAACATGAAATGCGGCCACCTGGAGTTCTAGTTTGGGTCAAGGAATCATGAGCAGGCATGTGAGTAAGAAAATGACAAAGCCTGGAAGAGTGCTAAAAGCCTGACATTTTGAGGTCTTTACACAGAAATATGGTAGATTTGTTTCTGTGGGAAAGCCTGAATTGAGACTTTTTCCTGAATATTCTCATGTGTGAATCCTATATACTTGTCTGGCAAGCTTTTGAACATGGGACCAAAAGCAGTGATGTAGGCCTATTTCTGTCACAATTTTACAGGATTGTTGGAAGTCTATCACACCAGTAATGCTTTCGTAATTTACAGTTTCAATGTCCAGAAAATTCGCAATTGTTTGTACCATACTGGGATTTTGTGGCCTAAAGGTGGGTACTATTTTTTGTGTAATTTTGAAGATGTCATGAATTGACTCATGCGAGTGCACAGTTTTTGCAACAATTTTGGAGATTGAATACTCTTCAATAAAGTGATGCAACTTTAATAAATAGCTGGTCATGTTTTGTACTTTGTTTCAACGCTGAATCATACTTTAACTGCCTTCTGGAACCAGAAGAGGGAATCATTCAAGATATGTCCTTGTTTTACCGGGTTTTTTGTCTTTATGAATTCGCGCATGGGAACAGTTACTGTTCCGCTTGTAAAACCACCAAGCACGATAAACCATCGCGATTTAATTATTTTGACACCCAAGGCTCAATGAATAAGACCCTGAATGGTGCAAACAAGTATGTGACCATCTTTTTTGACTGTGCCTTGTGAATCTTTCACGACAGGAGTTCGGACGCAGGATCGCCAACTTTGGCACAGCTCATTTCTAATTCGTATGATTAAATAAAATGTCAGCATGAAAAATTATATGATTTTCTGGGGATTAAGACACTGCATAGTCTCTCTGCACACGGCAAAAATGTTAATTACACATAATTTAACTACCATGGGGAACAACCTGGACAGCTGTGGGACTTGAGTCTTGCGAGTGGGATTAAATCGTTTAAAAACAAGTTTAGGGTAACCCCTGCTCTCTATTTATTTTTATTAAGTCTGGGATTTTTTTAAGATCAAACCATGAATTTTATAGATTTAACTGATTTTGCTAGTACTGTTAGCCACAAAACGTAGCCAATGAACTTTGCATTTCCTGGCAGGTCATGCTCCAACTGTCCTGTGCATCGTACCATACGAGAATGACAGTTGAAATAAGCTTCATAATAGTATTGAAAGTAGTGTGGGGGAAAAATACGTATGTCCGCGAGTGATCCTTTCTTTGAATGCATTTTATTTAGAATACTGGTAAGAAAGTACCTATGGGGTTTCTTTTGTTGATGTTAAATTCGACGTTGAGTGACGTTGAAAGGTTAAACTGATATTTTGGCTTAAACTTCGGTTAATAAAGGAACCTGTGGGTACTATTAAATAACCTATTGGGAAAGAAAGCATCTGAAGTTTCATTTTATCTTTCTGCATTTTTATTTTTAAATTTCTTCTTTTTTTTTCTTTTTGAGGGTGGATGGGTGGCTGAACATTATTTTTTTTGCCTCAAATTACTTTAAAATGTCAAACTGACATATTGACTTGTAGAACAATAACTATGCAACATGTTAGTAAATACTTTGATATTGGTAAAAGTGCTGATGCTTGCAAAGAAAAGTGGCTTGGTACAAATCTGAAAGTAGCAGGTCCATTATTGTGTGTGCATCTAAGTTCAGCTGAGGGCAGGACTGCCACAGTTCTATTGTTATATGTCATATAATTGTGAGTTATATAAAGACCCAAATTAATTTTTAATAAAATAAATGATCATTTGTATTAATACAAATTAAATAATATGCGTTCGATAGTTTGGGTTCCATCTTTCTCCACAATAGGAATGATAATGTGTGTTTTAAATTAAAAAACAATCAGGACAGGATGCCAAAAGGACAATGTGTCTAGTATTAAATTACACAACACACACACACACACACTCTCTCTCTCTCTCTCTCTCTCTCTCTCTCTCTCTCTCTCTCTCTCTCTCTCTCTCTCTCTCTCTCTCTCTCTCTCTCTCTCTCTCTCTCTTTCTCTCTCTCTCTCTCTCTCTCACTCTCTGTACAAAGTGCATCAGGCAGTGCCACAGTAGTACGTTATATTGTTATTTATTATAATAAGTCCATGGAAGAGGATTCCAAATAAACTCATACAGAGAGACGCAAACCCAACCTTTACCTGAAATGAGTTGAAATATTAAGGGTATTGTCAGCTTATTTGTGTGAAGCCTAAAGAGCTTTTTAGATAGAGGAGGTGCTACTGAATCTACCGCAGTCTAAAGCGACTGGACTATAAAACTGCCAAATGAATTATTGCCCTGTGGGTTCACTCGGCTACAGAAATCAACGAGGACAGCTTACCGCCGTGAGAGGTCCAGGTTATACACGCGAACATCCTACAGAATGTCAATAACTGTCTTTCATTGAGCTTATTTGCTATAATATCTACATACGCAAATGTAATGACCATGACCAGAGGCAAAATTTAAAACTATACATTCAATTTATTGTAGAAATTATTGATACTGGCACTCCGCTGATACGTAGACACGTTTTAACTTTATTTTACTTAGTTTTGTTAAATTCCTTGCAATGTCTATATATATTATTCTCATGGGAGAGAGAGAGAGAGAGAGAGGGGATAGAGAGAGAGAGAAACCCTTGAATGTGAACGTCTTCTTCAATTGTTTATATTATATGTTATACTATTATATATGATAAATGGCATCAAATGTCAACAGAAGGGGATGCAATGTATAACTCTGTACAATTGCATCAATAGTTGCAGCTTCTATCGTAGTTTGCAAAATAAACTTTTATTGTGGTATGCCATCTGTTGGCACCTGCCTGTCAAGCACAAAGCACTAGTATACGATGTACTGTCAGGGAACCAGCCTAGCTCCCACAAGAAATTATGGGTCATGGTGCAAGTGAGGCCATCTTTAAAGGTAACTAAAAATGACTTTAGCGATCAGAGAGATGACCAATTCTATATATCTTTAACTATAGCAAATAATAGATATCTAAAATCAGTTTAAAGTATCTAAAATAATTTACAGCTAGCTACAAATGAATTCGTGATTCTATAATTAAATTTTTGATATCAAAAATTCAATTTAACACATCTAAAATCAATTATAGGTTCTTAAAATGAATTGTAGATACATGTATTTACAATCGGTTTTAAATATCTTAAATTGAATTTTTCTTTAAAGATAGCAAATTAGAGATATATAAAATGAGTTTAAGATCTGTAAAATCATTTATAGATAAACAAAAATGAATTGAAGATATCTATAATTGATTTTACTTATCTAAAATCAATTTTAGATATCTATAAATATATATATAATTCTAATTATAGATATCTAAAAGGGGATTAAATATAAAGTAGGCTTAGAACTAAGGCACTCCTTTTTCACATCCAATCAAAATTTTAGGGATCTAAAATTGAATAACAGGTATCTATAATTTATTTGTAGATATCTGTAAACCCAAAATTTAAAATACAGCTTTGCTGCTAGAAGCGTACTGTCATATTTCCCGTAAGAAAATAGTGTTTCCATTTTTGCTGTGTGCGATATTTTGTTTTTCCGCAAAAAAAAGCTACAGCGGATATTGGCTCCGAAACATGTTCTGAGCAGTTACCCGCTGAAGACCGTTTGATTTATTTGGGCTTATACAACCGATGTCAAAACTCTACAGACGAACGCGCGGAATATGGACAATTGGACTTCAATATGTACATAAGTTAGACAGTGACAGGTTAGCTTATGGAGGGTAAAGAGTTCGGACTGGGGAATAGGGTAATGCCTACTAGGAAGTGGTTCTGCACAAGAAGACACAAATACAATAATTAGAGTTGTTGTTTTTTAATTGAGCAATTAAAATTCAGTTTCTTAACACTGATACAGATTTTATCCTTTTAATAGCTTAATCCCTACGAAGCCCCAGAGGGGACATGAGAAAAAAAATGCGTTCCCTCGCAAAAGTGTTACGTTCCTACGCAAAATCTTTCGGTGGGAGCGCAATTTTTTTCCTCGTGTCCCATCTGGGGCCCCGTAGACATCTATAAAGGAATGACGTAATGAAAACAGATCTTTCGCTGAGTTGCGGCGGGAATGGGAAATCGTGGATGACATGAGCCTTGTTGCAGCATGCTAAAAACAGCTATCTTGAAGCACTGTCCAACAAGTGAAGGCTCCTTTTGTGAATCTGTTATCTCATAGTAATAGTAATTGTAAACACTGATTGATTAAAAAAAGTCCCTCCCATAGTGATAACAAAGAAAAAACTATTTTCTCTTCCGGATAGAATCGAAGTACAAGTACCAGCAAGCACACTCGTGGCTTAGTACTTGCCTTTTCAGATCAATTGGCATAAGCAAACACTTAGGGATGCATCTACGATCATACCCAGCCCTAGATTTACCCTCAAATCCCTCGTTGGAGCCGAGTTAATGTTTCAAGCATATAAAATTCGTCATGGGTGCTAGGTGCTATTGCCTGGAATGTACGAACAGTCAGGCAACTAATTTGGCCAGGGAGGCAATTTTCTGTGCCGTATCAGATGCAATATGTACGCAGAGTGTATGCAAGAAGGGAGCATGACTTATATTCAGGACATTCAAATTATGTAATCTTTAAATATATCTATATTAATTTTTGTGGTATGTTTAAAATGGCTGAATTATATGAATCTAAAATGCGAATTACAGATATTGAAAAATTGGTTAAGATATTTTTGAAAAATATGATCGAATTATATATCCAGAATTCAACGACCAAAAATCAATTATAGATGTTTATAATTCATTTTAGGTATCTATAAATGATTCTAAATACATAGAAATGATTTTAGGTATCTATAGATGATTTTTAGGTATCTACAGTTCGGTAATCAAAAACGATATATAAAACTGAATTATAGATATCTATAATTCGAATTTTTGACATCTTAAATTCCGATAAAAAGTTAAAACGGCTTACCATACGGAAAGCAATCACAACATTTGCGCATTAAGGACAATATGGAAAAACCTTAGTCGGTCCTATTATGAAAGGCAATTTAAAGGTAGTAATGGCAACTCCAAAGATATCGCAAGGGTTTGAGAATAGCGTTCTGTGGCGACTCTAAACGTCTGCAAATTACTTTAAATTGACAGTATCCGACTAAGGTACCCACTTTGGTACTTGAACCCTATATTCTTTCATTCCCTGCATTATTTCTGGTCAACCTCCATCACTCCTTGTTACTGTGATAACAGTTTTATTTTATTGTCTCGTGTCGCGACAATAAGGAAACCTTGACCTTCTGTGGATAATGGACACCATGACTCACGAGGAGAATAGATCACCCATTGTAAAGGTCGCTTTGTCTTGAGTATGGACCAATCTTGTTTCTCGCTTTGTAAGTATATATATATATATATATATATATATATATATATATATATATATATATATATATATATATATATGTGTGTGTGTGTGTGTGTGTGTGTGTGTGCGTGTGTGTGTGTGTGTGTGTCTGTCTGTCTGTCTGTCTGTGTCTGTGTCTGTGTGTGCACTACAGCTCGTCACAATATTTAGTCGTATACATCGGGACAATGGCAGGACCAGATGCCAGTCAAGTAGAGTGCCAAAGATTGCTTTCTTTTCTCCAAATGTAATATCTTTCATCTTTTGAAATGATAGAGCACTTTCTCGGCGACACGATTCATAGTTTTATCAACCATTTTTGTTCGCAGCTTTTGTGTTGGTAGTGCCTTCCTTTGTTGTCGTGCAGATAAATAAGTCAGACTCAGCGATACATCTGTTTAGATTGTTCAGCGGTGACGGGGAAACAACAAGTGGCACACACAGATGCTGACAGTGCAGACTGTTTCCAATTTACAATGATGTAAAGCTTGCATGTGGTCTGTGGTAATTTTCACAAAGGTTCTCCATATCCTGACTTCGAGGCCACTTTTGTTTGGCAGCTATAATTCCTAGGACCATAATGAGCGAGGGCATCTTTACATATGTCCAGTCCGTGCATGCAGGACTAGCAAGGCGCGATGGCAAATGACAATAGCTTCTTCATGATGAACTACGAAGTGTCAGTATGCATTACAGTTATTGTAAGTCGTGGTTTACATGTCTGGGAATAATAAATGTGAACCTGTGGCAGTAGGTTTCCGAGTAAGTTGATGTGAGATCAGTTCTACTTTGAGGAGTTGTATGTTTTAAAGTTCCCCAAGCTTTATGTTCCGTTTCTCACATAAAGGCATGTTTAAGATGTATTATATTGTATCGAGTCATCTGTTATAAATTCCCCA